>CM017443.1:19007960-19201616 GCA_007726485.1 Eragrostis curvula | reverse complement strand
GATCAGAACCAACTAGGAGCCTTGAATATAACCCGCCATCGCTCTTCTCAAATAACGAGGACAATTGTTAATTAAATGGTCACTCTTTTATTTGATAACCTAGAGTTCTAAAATGTGGCCTATGTATGAGTTTCACAGGTATTGTTTTGTGGTACATATGAACGATTTTCCAGCAGCCCCTGCTGTTGTAGGCTTGTAATGAAACTGAAGTTCGTTTCCATGACCAATATATAGAATTTCACTTTGAGTTGGCCGCTATGTTATTTCCATAATATCTTTTTGCACCAAAAATAACATCTCGATGCAATGATCTTAATTAATAAGGTATGGTTCCACCGTTCCACGTCTGATTAATGTGAATTTTATATCTTTATGAATGATGAGAGTAGCACAATAACCCATGTGCACATATTGTTTTCGTCCTTGATATCAATGATGAATGAGAGAAACTAATTAATTTCTCACCCTTTTTGTTTTAGCGAAATTCCATCCAATTTTTTGAGTGTAAAGTATGTCCTTAGCGGGCGGATTATGCATGCATCATAGTCATTCAAACCTTTCATGATTCAAACTTATTTGACTTCAAATCCCACACAAAAAAAAACTCAATATCCCTTTTGGTGGATATACAACATTAGCCACATACATGTGTGTCGTGGTTGACTACTGTCTGTCAAAATAGGGTTTGTGTGAAATGATCACCCTTAATACATGGTGATAATAAAGGACATCGGTATTGTTGCGTCATCTCTCTCGGCCTGTTGTTGATCCATAGATTTCTATATTTAATTTCTTGACAATCAGATATCAAAAATTATGCGTCTCTGTTGCTGATTCTTGTTGCATGTTAAAAGTGAGAAAGAACCAGTTGATGTTGTCATGTCTGGGCTTACATGAAATTAACTACAATTTGATAGGATCCGAACTACACATTCTGTCTTAAGAAGTGGCATAGGGGATGAGACAGGGTGACAATGAGTATTGCCGGCCATGGTAGAAAAAGTTATAGAGCTTACTCGAGAAATTTTAGACTTAGAAACACTAAAATAGCTAAAGAATACAAATTGATTTGAGTTTGAATGGAGGTATTCCTCTATCATAGTATGGCGAATTCGTTGTTGATCCACCAATCAAACAAATTTGGGATATTATCCCCATTTGGTACCTTATTATATTTTGGCATGAGATATATAATATATATATAACCTCACAAACTGGAGATGTATATATGTAGCTCAAAATATTACATGAAAGTTGAAACCAGCAAATATATTTCGAATCCCAGATCATCATACAAACTACAAACATATATATACATATACATATGGTATGAGTATATCTCATACCTGGGCTCACACGGAACCAGCAAACTCAAGCAAATACATGGTATAAACCTCAAACCATACAGGAAGCGTCAATGATTTGCATGCATACGGCGAGTTTATTTTCATGCAATATATTATTATTATTATATAAATTACTCCAGATACCTGCATGCATGTGCTGCTATTAGTAGATTCTTCCTTGTCATGCGAGTAGTCCAGATATCATGACCAGTTCACGACCCGCTACCGGGGTCGTTGGTACAAGGACTAGGTTTAGGGCCCTTCAGATTGCGGTTGTACGTACCATCATTGTAAGTTTCAGCTGGGCTGTTGAGACGTGGGGTGCAGTGGTTACCAGCCAGCGTTGGCTCCATACCATGAAGTCCCGCTGGCCTTGCCACCACAACACTGGTACCAGCGGCCGAGAGCACAAGAATCACAACCAGAAACTTCAGGAACCCCATCTCGTTCGTGTGCTGGTCTGCTGGAGATCTATGGTGTAGCTTAGGGGGCAACCATGCATGCATATATATAGGCAGTAACGAGCAGTATGAATACATGTGTCATGCAGTTTAAAAATATATAGCTTGTGTGAATTACTGAATTTAGCAGGAAATTATCTACTTTAATCTAAAGTGCTCGGCTAGACGATGACGTAGCTCACGATGATGTGTCGGGTCCAAGTCTCCTGCTAATGTCACACACCGACACACGTCACGACAACTTTAGTTAGGAAACCAATTAATTAACTATTAAGATCAGCTATCTTTAGTTCATCAGCACTAATATACTGGAAATGTTCCTTTTCCACTCAGGCACAGGGAGTAATTAGCTGTAGTAGTATCAGTTTGACTACTAGCTCACAGATGTTTCGCTGCTGGTTCTTGGTTATAAAGCTTGCTTGCTATGTGTTGCAGAAGAATACATTTATACCTTGCAACCTTTAATTTCTCGGTGAGCTACGTTGTTTATAATTATAAACAGGTCTGTACATTCAAGTAATGTAAAAGAGTAAGCATGCATGCCCTGTGCTTTCGGCTAATTGATCTCACATGGTGTCAAGCTAAACTTTTTATCACTACGCAGCACCTCAAGAAGCTCTGATGCTTCTCAAGATTCAACTGATATCAATTTGAATGCATGCTGTTTCCACACCTGCAGCCAAAATGTGAGAACTGGTTTGCCTGAATTTTTTTGAGGAAACTACGGTGGGTGTTAAACCCACCTGAATTTTCTCATTTTTGAAAAACTTTCATATGTTGGTTTGCCTGAATTATCCATTGATTTTCCACTTCATGTTTGCAGAAGCTTCCTTAATTGACACATGTTTCTAACATTGTATCTGCTTAAACTGGAGCAATAAACCACACCTGTCTCATTAGCAAATTATTGTCAACATTTGTATGCTGTCTTTTATCATCCACACTTTTCTATCAAAGAAACTGACGTAACATGAAAGGGAATGAGATAGTATAAGTGCTTACAATATTAAATAAACATATTAATATCTGCCATGCTCTAGAAATGCATTTCAATGTGCCTAGAAAGTACAAAAATACATCAGTATTGATACAACAAGCAATTTTCCGTTTGTACATTCGTTGAAGAATACGAGAATCAATATTCTTTTCGGAAAAATCTCTGCCTTTTAGATTACAGAGGTCACCTTTTTATCATGGAAAAGGTAATTTTATTATTTGATAAAATGATGTACAAACGATGTCACAGAACAGATCTTAATTAACGACATCATCATTTGTCTTTGCAGAAAACTAATGACCAAAGGGTTTACTTTTGTAACATTGTGTAAAAATGGCATTATATATGTGTACTACTGAATGATTCCAGTCTAGCCTCGTAAACTTTCATAATGCACAAAGAGTAGCAGAGCATGCGTTGGAAATTTTTACCAGCCATCTTTTGCTGCCATGAAATTTTCTTAACATAAAAGGCATTGGAAAGAGTGTACATGGATAGAACAAAACAGGCACTACAAGACGAACAACAGTCATATTCATCCTTGCAAAATAATTTATCTTTTTCTACTTGTCGTATCCAGCTGTAAAGAAAATGCTACTAGAAGCCAATCTTGGAACAAGAAGAATTTCTAGTCAGTGCCGACATTGTAGTTACTGACCGACTTTAATACCAACCCCTGAATCTTAATTTGGTAAAATTGACTGATGTTATGTTTATGAGTGTATGCAGTGAAGTCTTTGTCAACAATCTCTCCATCTCACTATCTACACTTGTTTCACGTACTACAAGTGAAATAAAATATTTAAAAACAAAATTTTTACATCAGACAAAAAAGTCATAGTGAATTGAATAATTTTGTAGCTTTATAAGAAATTATTAGAGTAAATATATGAACCTACGCTTCATATTTTGAATTTTGGCACAAATTTATGACAATTTGAATGAAATTTACGACATCACGTTTTATGACACGTGTCGCATGCAAAATTACGATAAAAGTGTAGTAAAACACATCACAAATTATCGTAAATTACTATAATCAAATGTCGTAAATTACGACAACACAGAACACTATTGTGTGGCTGGCTACAAAATAAGAGGTCCACACACACACACACACACACACACACACACACACACACGGATACTAGACTCCTACCTTCAGCACTCGTCTTCCTACCTCCTCTAAAGATTTCCTATGCTAGGTCACCAGAGGAAGTGAAAAAATGAGGTCGTTTGTGTAGATGGTTCATGTTCGGCCGTGTGTACCAACGGTGCTGGCGCAAAATAGCTAGAGCTTCGTTCTCTTTTTTCTGCTGATTTCTCATCGTGTTGATATGGAGCTGAAGACGAAAGCTACAATGTACTTGTAATGGCGGTCTGTGCTGTCAATTGCCGCTACAAAATGGTCTGTTGCGGCGGTTTGTTTGCCTGACCCATCCAATGACCACTGTAGCGTCCGCTATAGTTATTTTTTGAAACACAGCTATAGTGCTCTTTTGTTGTTGTGAGTGCGTCAACAAACAAATCTAAGACAACTGGAATGGAGATTGAACCACCGAATGAATCAGACTTCGTGTGATTTGACTTACTTTGTGCAGTTGTATGAGCTTCAGAGAACATTCCTTTCCTTGTTTTCTGGGCATTCTTTGTCTGAAGATGATCCGTTATTTTCCTTTATTTTTGTACATAACAATGAAGGTATGTAATTCACGAATATAATCTGTGTATCCTACATTAACAAAATATAACTTGTTTATGCCTATTTCTTTGTCCAAGATTATTCATATGCATGTTTTCATAACAAATTATGAGATAATGAACAAGCATAGAAAATATATAGAGATGGGAATCATAATAATTGAAATACCCACATGTGAGGAGGAAACCACATAAGAAAATAGCACTAGTAGGCAAAGTAAGGTTCCGTTAGCACGAGCATGGCAAGAGCCCTGAGCAGTGCAGCTGACGAGCAGCGTCTTTGGGAATTGGCGGGTGCGCAGGGGCTTCGTTCCTGGACTGTCCCGGCCTCTCATGACTAATATTTTTGGTCACTTTGGTGGATCGCTTAATGTTAACAGGCGCGAATGTAAGTTAGAACAATAGTATGGCGTGTGTGGTGTGAGTGAGTTTGGTTCTTTTGTACGGGTTGTAATTTTTTTGACATGTTTCCCTAGTATTTTTTACTGTAGGGGCATGGGGATTCTAGTACTAGTGAACATTGATTTGCAATCACATAAGAATTCTGGCAATGCATTAATCATAATTTCATCAATCAAACGTCTTATTTGCACAAGTCAGCTGAAACAAAAACTTATAGTACAACAATCTTGATTTTTTTTTTCTTATATTATAGTAGCCACGAGTTAAAAAAAAAGGAACTAAATCTGATCCAAAGTGACAATGATGAAGTGTTTGGTTATCACAAGACATCTTTTTTTACTCTCATTTTTGGGGGAAAAATTGAATATAGTCCGTCACAAGAACATATGCTCACAGCTCATATATTGATCCTAGATATTAAAAAAAAATGCATGTAAATGGCCACGGTATATGACTGAACGCAAGCAAATGCTCGAAAGCATCTCAGATAGATTCGACCATGCGGTGTATAAGAAATTGAGCTCGTGCGTCATGTGTGATCGATTTGCCGAAAAACAAGGGCATTAATATTCCAAACACAGAACCAGTTAGGAATAAGCAACGTAACTTCCGAAGTAACTACTCCAAATTGAAGGTGGCAAGGATTATATTCCATTTCCACATCGCAAGGCAACTAGGAACCAGCAGCGAAACACCTGTTGGTAGTCAAACTGATACTAGTATACGGCTCGTTCCTCACTGTACTTGAGTGGAAAAAGAACATCAGTAGTGAGAGATGATGGATTCAAACACAGAGGGTCAGCTAGTTAATTAATTTCCACGTAAAGCTATGTCGGTGTGTGATGTTCACATTTGACTTCACCCGAAATACGTTGAAAAAAAAAACTTCACCCGAAACGTCATCGATGGCTACGTCATCGTCCAACTGATCGAGCACTTCAGGTCAAAGTATGCAATTTCCTCCTATATTCGGCAATTCACACTAGCTTCAGTAAACAAGTTGCTGTCTATATATGGATGCATGGTAGCCTTATAGTTCTCACACTGACACACACGCACACACACGCGCACACACACGCGCACACACACGCGCACAAACACACACACACACACACACACACACACACACACACACAACAGATATGAGTTTCCTCAAGTTTTTGTGCAGTATCGCAGTTGTGATTCTTGTGCTCTTGTCCGCCGGCCGTGCCGTGGCAGCAAGGCCAATGCAACTGCCGATGGTGACGGGTAAACACATCGCCCAACGTCTGAATGATCCCGCTAAACCTTCCCATGATTATCGTGTGTACAGCCGCAAAGAGCAGCTGAGCATTCCTAAACCTTCCTGTGGTACGCATGACCCCCACATCTGCAGGAACTCGTGAAGAGGCGGACTACTCTCATCATGAGCGATCGGTACACATGCCATGGAAGCATTGACCACCTGCACATGAATGCATGAATGTATATGGAGTAATTCAATAATATGTATGTTTCATGACACATTAGCTATGCTTACTCACGCGTTAGCTTCCAAATAATAATCTCAGCGCGCATGCGAATATGTAAGTGTGACACTGTTTGTAAGGTTTGAGGTTTTACGTACAACGTATTTTCTTGAGTTTGCTGGTTTCATGTAAGCCCAGATATGAAGTATTGTCATCGTATACATATATATGTATGTTCGATTGCTTGCATGGATTGAGATTCGATCAAACATATATTTGCTGGCTTATTTTAAGTTAATAGGTTTAGCAGCTCCCTCATATTTTTGGTTATTCTTTATACACAAGTAATATTGAGCCAAAATAACATTCATAAACTAAGGTACAATGCCACGAGATCTCCATCAATACCTAATTTATCTCATTGATGGATCAACAAAAATCAATGCCATATTATGAGAGAAGAGTGATCTCGCTATTCAAACTCAAAATCGCACCTGCAATAATCATCAACATGTCAACTAGGTTTTTTTTTGGGTGGGGGGGGGGGCCAAGAAATACTTCAACTAGTTTTGACGCCAGTAATGGGATTCCGCTTCCATCTGAGGTTTGTGGATCCAAAAGTTACCTAGCCACTCTAGCCAAAATTGATCCAAAACTTCCGGCCTTCTAGCCAAAATTTCAGAAACAATAACATAGAAGGCCCATTCATTGAGAATTTCCAAACACTAGTCACACGCATAATAAGATGAGCTTGAGAATGGCCTATAATTTATGCAAAGGATGACTGTATATGGAGCTATATCGGAGCTCATTTTGTGCAAATTTATATCCAAAGAAGCATAAATGATTCAATGAGAAAAAAAGGAAATGAGATTGAGAGAATCCCATGAAATGGAAGAGGAAAAGTTTTTATACTTAACCCATTGTTTCCGAGTTTTCCCATTTAGGCCAAAAATTACATACTGACATTCTTACCCTAACACTTCGGTTCGAACCAAAATTGTTGGTGCCCTGTCATTGTTCGCTCTACTCTCTAGTCTTTATATCCTACACTTCATTGATTGGCCCTCTAAGAGCGTACCCAATAGGGTAGCTAAGAGTTAGCAAATATAGTATTTTATAAGAAAAAGTAAGGAGAGAGAAGGCTGTTAGCTTTTGTTTAAGAGTTAACTCTTAGCATAAATGAGACATTATCACGTAATCCCTACATAGATAGATTTCCTCTAAAAGTTAGCAGTTGTCCCTAACCATTGGAGACACTCTTAGGCCCTGATGCCTCCGCAAGTCCACTGGTGGTGGTCCAATTAATGCTGCCACCTTCTATCCCTACACAACCCTGTCGAGACCAATAGAAGTGACATGCATTCGTGAAAAAACTTTTTTTTTATGATTACACAGTAGAATTCAGACACTCACGACGCATGCACACTCACCCTTATGAACGCATATACTTAAATCCTACCTCTATGAGTATCTTCGAAGACTGAGCCGGTAAATCTTCAAGATTGACGAAGTCATCACTGGCGTTTCGCTGTCGACGGCCACGTCGCCTACTGCTGAATGCACAACGCCATTAAATCCTAAAAAATTTGCTTCCACCGAAAGTCGAACCCAGGACCTCAGATGCTACTGAGGCTCTTGTAACCACTAGGCTACGTGCCCTTTCGCATTCGTGAAAGAAACTTGCTGAGATATCCTAGATGCTCAAAAGGTGTTAAAAAATTGATACTTTTACATTGGCATGTTACCTTTCTAAAAAAATATCATTTCTTATTTCTCTCATAATACTGATGTCATATTTATTTCTGATAATTATATTATCAATTTCACTTCAGATAACAAAAATGAAACTTAAAGCTTCTGAGGGCTTTACTTATCGTTTTCGAACCGTTTTCATTAATTCCTAGGAAGTGAAGTGACCCTTTTTGGTAGGTTCGAGGCAGACCTAGACTTTAGGTTGCTCTTGGTGGTGCCCTGCTCATGCCTCGGAGGACAAAGAATGTTCCAATCAGCTGCAGCGGGAACAACAAATTTTAATCCCGTTCTCAAATGAGATGCTCTCAAAACACAAACCTTTGATTCCCCGATCACGAAATGTCTGCGCCGGAGTGGTCCAATGAAACTGCAACACGTTCACTGGCAAAAGCAAGTTACATGAATGGGGAAACTTGTCTATAGGACACTGCTTAATGTTGATTTTGTCTTATAGACATTACATCTTTTCTTTTGATCTTGTGAACACTAAAAAAATGCGGTTTTGTCTGCAGGACACTATAGCAAAAAAATAATTATTTTTAAATTTCTTATCTCAATGTACAAAATATATTGCAACTTGAAATTTAGCACAAACATACAATACTTTATTCCCTATACGTGTGATTTCTTTCGTATTATTTATTGTTGATTGTTTACATAACTTTTTAACTAATAAAATATTTATTTTTAAAATCAAACTATGCAAACAATTGACAAAAGATCAAGAAAAAAATCAGATGGACAGAAAATGCAACAATGTAACTTTGTGCCAAATTTCAAGCTACAACATATTTTGTGTATTGAGATAAAAAAATTTGAAAATAGTCACATTTTCTGCTATAGTGGTCTGCATACAAAAGTCGCGTTTTCTTAGTGCCCACGAGACCAAAAAAAGAGTTGCAATGTCCAAAAGGCAAAACCAACATTAAGCAGTGCCCCACAGGCAATTTTCCTACATGAATCTAGGAAAAATATTCAGTGCAAACTACCTATTCGATGAAATAGTGAAAACCCTCTTGAAAACTTACTTTAGAAATTTTAAAAATATTGAAACTTTGCATACATGTAGAAGACATGGTGGGAAACATGGATACAAAATTTGAGATCAAAACTCGTTTTTTATTAAAGATACAATGTGAGCAACGAGGGAGAGGAATTTAAATAGAGAGTATGAAAATTGGAAGAGAAAATTCCTTCTATACCATTGGAAAAACTTTCAATGCCCTATGTACCATCAAAAATTTCCAATGCCCTGTGTACCATTGAATGAAATTTTCCTACCTTTGTGTACCATTCTGCTTCTTTTTACCGTCAAATAGGGCTGGCCCACCAGTCATTTTCTTCCTAAATGACCATCTGTGCCCTTCTTCTCCATGGATATTCAGAGATGAAATCTCCTTCAGTGTGATTACAGCATGAGAAGTCCGATCTGTGGGACAACAAGACAAAGCCAAAGGACTAGTGGGAGCTGCTGGAGCAGATGCTCGAGGATAAGCGTGATGAGCTTCTGGCCCTGCTAGCGTGATGAGGTGGTGTCAGCGGGACGGCTGGACCGGGCTTGCAGATGGCGCTGGTGTGGCATATGCGGCGGCACGGCCATACATGACTGTCGAGGCAAGGTCTGGGAGGCATCTATTGGGCTGCAGAAGAGACATGGTGTTCGGGCTCCGTCCTCCCTGATCGCGTCCCCGCCGCCCTTCCTGCGCCTCCACGCCCCACCTCCCCTCGCCTCCTCCTCCCTGCCCTATGTACCAGAAAATTCCGTCCTTACGCTTCTCGTCACGGCCATGGCTCGCGTCCGCTGCCTCTTCGTCGTCGCGCTAACTCATCGTCACGGCCGCGCATCAGCTCCCCGACGACATCACTGCCTCCTATGGGCAACACCACGGCCCTACCCCGCACGACTACATGCACTACAACAATTTTGATCTTCTATGACGATGTAATTTTGTCATAAAAGGTCTGAAATTCGTCACAAATTACTTTCTATGACGCAACGGTGATGAAAATCGCTTTGTCATAGAAGGTGCGTAGCTAATTACCTTCTGTGATGTTTTACGTTTGTAATTTTTCGTCACAAAACGTTGGACCGGAGCCAGGCCGTTTTTTGGCCCATTATTTTTGCGGGCCCATTGAATTCGCAGGCCTTTTTAATTTCGGCCCACTTAATTCACATGCTTTTTTATTTTTTTGTCCAATTAATTCGCAGGCTATTTTACTTTTGGCCTAATTAATTCGCAGGCCATTTAATTTAAGCCCACTAATTTTGCAGCCTTTTTTTTCTTTCGGCCCACTAATTTCACAGGCTCTTTATCTTTAGGCTCATCTATTTTCCTTCTGGCCCATTGATTTATCAGGCCCATTTTCAAGGCCCACCAGATAACTTTTCAAGGCCCACCAGATAACTTTTCAAGGCAACACCTTTAGACAGAAAGACATTCAATATAGGGCCCACCAGATTTCAACATAAGGCCCACCAGATTTCAACATATAGTCATCCAGCCATTACACCCAAAAAAAAAAAAATCCAGCCCTTACAATTACCAAACAGCAGAGTTTAACATTCATCCAAATCAAGAATCATCAGCACGGTTCCTAAGTTCTAATAACCATATACATTTCATGAGAAATTCTCCTACCAGCTTGTAGAGCATAAATACTTCAGCAACAAGCCAGCTTCAATTATGAAATCCTTTTCTTGCGCAGCAAAACACCACCTGCAAAGTTGCACCAGTCTGTCCTCACATGTACATCTGCAGATACAATTCTCGTTAGAGAAGTGAAATTTGAAAACTAACTGATACACTGGTATTATTAAGGAACTTGCACAGCCACATACAACCAAATAGATAAGCTATATACGCTGCCATCTTAGGTCCTGTTCGTTTCTTTTAGTGCTAAATTTTAGAGGTCTCTAAATAAAGAGAATCTAGTACTAAATAAAGTCTAATGACAAAATCTTTTTACAGATGGGTACATCTTTACGAGACGAATCTAACGAGCCTAAGTAAGCTATGTTTTGCTACAGTCATGCTACAGTAACCATCGTCTAACCACGGATTGCTTACCCTCATTAGATTCGTCTCGCGAATTAGACCAGGGGTTCTGCAGTTAGTTTTGTAATTAAACTTTATTTAATACTCTTAAATGATAAGATTCTTTTTGTTAGACCCCTCTAAATTTTAGACCCCATAAAACGAACACCCCCTTAATACAGGAATCATGCGCCGAAAGCAAGGGCAGGGCAAGTGCATTGCAAATCTAACTTAACACGAGAGTTAATCAGCCATGAACTAAAGCGGCAAATGTAGCACTAGACGAATAAATTAGCAAGGAACATCACTCATAATACTCATGGCACAAGCAGTAGCAGACAAGAACAGAACTTTATTCTTGCAGCTACAGCCTACAGGCAAGTGCGAGAACAAGTTCAGAGTTTCAGTTTCACAAAAGAGTTTGTCAGAGTAAACAATTCAGAAATATTCTGAAACGTGAGCAATGAAAGTTCAGTCAGGAACAAATCAGTTAACAAGACATTTCAAGCAAATTGCTAGTGGTAGTTTCGCTATCACCGAACTCACAACACAAGTCAATCTTACTACTGAACTTGAGATGCTCCAAACTAACATTAGATTCTTCAGATGTCCTAAACTGACACAAGGCATTCACTTTTGTAACAGACAAATACACAGCATATCTGAACATTGTAAACGATAGAAAGAGCACATGCATGCGAGCACCACTGCAAATTGATTGTTTCATCACAAAGGCTACAAATCTGCCAACAGATGTGCACGCCGTCGGAGAGCTTGACGCTGTACCGCAGCACCGCCTCCGGCCGCACGTCCGCCACCTGCAGCACCAGGCCCCCCGCTCCACCACGCCGCAGATCCCGCCTCTCCGCCAAGCCCCACCGCAGATCCCGCCGCGCCGGGGTCAAGGAGACGTCGGGGAAGGAGGGAGGCCGTCGTGCCAGGATCAATGAAAACTGAAAGGAAAAAGTCCTATTTGCCTCCCTCAACTCTCATATGAAGTGCAACTTTTACCTCCAATTACAAAACCGGGTAGCCTGACTCCCTCAACTCCTTCTCTCACTTCAGTTTACCTCCCTGGGCGGTTTTCTGAGTGGTTTTGTCCTACGTGGCGCAGTGGGTCCCACATGTCAGGTGCCACGTCATTTTCTTTTTCTTTTTTTTTCTCTCTTCCTCTCTTCTTCTCTCCCTGCACGCCGGCTCCCTCTCCCGTGCCGCCCACCTCTCGCCACGCTGCCACGCCCGCCCCTCCGCCCGCTGCCCCTTTCGCCCCTCCCCACGTCACGAGGGCGAGCCGCATGCCGCTGTCCACCATGCGACGGAACACCGCGACCGCGTCCTTGTACCGACCGATGCGGGAGAAGGCAGACACAAGCGTTGTGTGGGCACTGGCTACGAGCTTCGGCATGGCGTCGAGGAGTGCGGAGCACGCGAGCACGCGAACGGCGCACGCGAGCATGCGGACTACGGCCGGGAGCACATGCGGCAGGTGGAGGGCGCGCTCGCAGTGGAGATCCCGCGCAGCGTGGAGCACGGCGAGCATGCCGGGGTGCCCGCGGGAGGGAGTGGGGAGGCGGCAGGTGCCAAAGCTGTCCGCCTCCACCGCCGTCTTGGGAGAGGTCGAGGGATCGGCCGAGGCGCGGCTTGCGGGAGGAGGAGATTGGGGTGGGGTGGGAGGTAGAGGGAGAAGGGAGGTAGGGGAGAAGCGGAGGAGGAGGAGGAGGAAGGCGAGTGGGGTTGGTGGTGCCGCATGCCGCCGTGGGGAGGGGCAGGCGGGGTAGTGTGGGGAGAGAGACGGAGGGCGACGCGGAGAGAGAGAGACGGCAGGCCGGCATGCGAGGAGAGAAGAAGAGAAGAAGGGAGGAAGAGAGAGAGAGAGAGAGAGAGAGAGAGAGAGAGAGAGAGAAGAAAAAGAAAAAGAAAATGACGTGGCACCTGACATGTGGGACCCACTGCGCCACGTAGGACAAAACCACTCAGAAAACCGCCCAGGGAGGTAAACTGAAGTGAGAGAAGGAGTTGAGGGAGTCAGGCTACCCGGTTTTGTAATTGGAGGTAAAAACTGCACTTCTTATGAAAGTTGAGGGAGGCAAATAGGACTTTTTCCAAACTGAAAGGCCTTATGTCATTGCGGGCTTTGCCATTGCGGCCTGCTCAACCTGCTTGGGCCGAGGCTCACCCATGAAGACTTTAGCCAGCAGTGCCGATAAGTGGGGCCCACATGTCGGTGGAAGAAGGGCGATCAGGTAGTGTAGAAATAATGTTTGATACCTATTATTTCATCAAAGCGAAGCTGGCGTGGTGGTAAGGTTCTGTATATTGTTTCAAAAGGTCAAAGGTTCGAACCTGTGCTAATCAAAGTTTGTTTGACTTTTTATTTTTTTCCTTGGAAACTGACATTAAATCTTATACATGTGGGCCACGGTGTAAACAATTATTGTGAATCTCGAGCATAAATTACTTTTTATATTGTGTTTAAAATCTAACATGTGTATCTCACTTGACATGTACTCCCATGTTATTAAATAAAAAAGTATTTAATAGCAATTCTCGTTTATCATAGATTATATTTTGCTTGACAGGTGGGCCAGGTGTGCATGATTTGAAAAATTATATACCAAAAACTCATTTTATCAATTACATTTTTCATTTATTTTTTGAATAAAAATATATGTGGGTCCCACATGACATGTATTTTACAAGTGGGCCATGTAATGACAATTCATATTTGTCATAAATATTGGTGTAAAATAAAAAAAAATTTGTTAATGACGATTCATATTTGTCATAACTATTGTGACGTTTATTATTTACCAACTATGACGTTTTTATTTGTCATAATGTAATGGTGTTCTTTTTTATGACGATTTTGTTGTTAGATTTAATGACGGATCTCGGTTTTCGTCATAGAACACCCGATTTTCCCAAAAACGTCATAAACCTAACACGCTTTATGACGAAACGGTGTGTCGTCATGTAAAAAGTCATAGAAAATCACAATTGTTGTAGTGATGATGCGCTCGCCAAGTTCATCCTCTTCTTCGAGGGCCAACGGTCCGGCAAGCTGCTATTGTCACAGCGCATCACGTGCCACTCGGGCCTCTCCGATAGCGCGGCGAGAGCAGAGCAAGAACGAGAACGCTGTTGTTTTCGCCCATTGGTCATTCTGCAAGGGCAATACAGTCTTCTCATCTCACCGTTATCTCGTTTTGAAGCTCAACTTCACAGTAGTGATACATAGGGGCAGGAAAAATTGAAGTGATGGTACAAAGGGCACTAGAAATTTTCTGATGGTACACAAGGCATTGGAAGTTCTTCCAATGGTATAGAGGGAATTTACTCAAATTGGAACTTGAAGTGATCGCATGTTCGTGGACCATGTGCATGTGTAATCATTCGCCCAATAATTAGTCTAATGGACCTAGCTAGAGGACGAATGCATGCATGTAATACAGACTTGTTTCTTATAAGAAACAAGTCTAAATACTTAAAAACGATAATAGTGAATTATTTGAGTGGTGTAAGTGTATTATCTGGGGTCTAAATACTTAAAAACAATAATACAGACAGGTCACTATTATTGCTGACCAGTCTAAATACTCATATTCGCACAATTTTTTTAGTATAAGTGTAGTTCATTCAAAATCTGAGATAAAATGGTACTTTTATCCTCTAGTTAACATTGTTAGGTCTTAAAACTAACGGAAAGTTCAATTGGAAAGAGACCATGGAAGGCAAATGCACTTGTTATAAGGCCATAAAAGGAATTTTCTCTAATTAAAACGTGTCTGCATTGTTACTTTGAAGATGCGTCTTGTGAACACAAGTCTCCAATCTGTTTGCCTCAAGCACTTAAAAGCAAAATGCGTCTGCAATATACTTACGTCACAGACGTGTTTCACCCAAACGTGTCTCCACACCAAGTCGATAGCAGACACGTTATGTCAAACCACGTTTAGAAATGTCTATCCCCAGACCCGAAATTTTGCTTCAATCCCGTTAAGACCACAAGCCACGTACCACTCGGCTCTCACCCACCTACCTCTCCCGATCCTCTCTCTCCTCACCATGCCGCAACCCAAGTCCCTCCTGATTCCCTCTCTTCTCTCCCTCTCAGATCCGGCGGCGCCGACAGCCTTCACCATGGCGCCAGCCGCCCTTTGCCATGGTCGACACTTTGACTCCGCCTCTCCGCCCTCCTTCCCAAGTCTCTCCCAATCCCTCTCTCCTCTGCACTCCCAACATCGGCGGTCAGTGCCGATGGTGAGGCAGCGGCGTTCGCATTGCATGCGTGGCAACAGCTAGAGGTGGGCACAAAAACTGATACCCAAACACCGAAACCGAAAAAACCGAGACTGAGACCAAAAAACCGGAATTTTGGTCTTCAGGTAATTGTTTGGGTACCAGACTAAGATAACCAAATTTTATTGTTCAAATTCGGGTAGTACCCTTGGGTACCCGAACTACCTAAAATACCCGAATTAGTATGATAGGTGTAAAATTTAGCACATAGACTCATGCCATGATCATATAGCATCCTTTGTTAGTCATTCACCATATTACCATATTCATGTTTCTTCCATCGTATAATCGTAACTCATTATCAAGTTGATTGCATAGTGTATTTTGGGTATAATCAAGTTGATTTTCATTTTTTCTGAAAATTAGTTTTAAATTTGGGTACTTTGGGTATAACCGAGACCGAACTGAAATTTAGGTAACCCAAATTTTCAATGCCATTTCGGGTAGCGATTCTAGATAACCAAAAATTGAAAAACGGAAAAAACTAGACCGAAACATCGGGTATGACCAAACACCCATCCCTAGTAACAACGCTCCGGGGACGTCGTTGCCGCCTTCCCTAAGCCGCGCACACTCGTCACCGCGTGATGGACAGAGTTAAGTGAACCTGTGAAATTTTGTATCAAATTTATTGCAAATGTCAATGTGGCATTGTTCATCATGAGATAAACTGCTATTTGTCTATATTAGAGATGAATTCTGAAACAAGTTTTTGCAATTATATTACTCTTTTTATACCATGTACATAATTTTTATGTATTTTGGAAACATTTCAATATGTCAGATTGTTGCATTTCTTGTATAGAATCACCAAAATCCTTGGCAACCAGTAAATTTCCTTACCCATATGCAACGGTTATTGGTAGCACACACCACATGGTTGAAGTAGTGTGACAATTTTGTATGAGCCAAATACACACGTTCCATCATATAAAACGAGACGCCAATTGCACATGATTGTGCTGATATATCTCTGTGTATAGTGGACGAAGTCTATTTTGTTCACTGAAGTGAATATACTTCTTCCATTTTCAATTAACTCATGCACATTGTTTGATGTAATTTTTGACTTAAGCTTGTGTACAATTTGGAGAAATATTGATGATTTTCTGCTCAATGTACACGCTAATCATTAGAGCATCTCTAGCAGAAGACATAACATGGGTTGTTATACCTAAAAACTCCTAGAAAACATAAATTTGTCAAAAAAAACTTTATATGAATTGCTATACCTAAAATTTTTAAGCTATGACTTAAATTTCTCTCTCTTGAATCCAAATATACAATCTGATTCATGGACTGCGAACACCAACTGCCCCGTGCGGGGATTTTCCCCACCGACATGTACGCTCACCACCACATGATCGCTTCGTCGCCCGCTACCGCAAAATTGCGCTGCGCTATCCCAACGGTCCTTAGCCACCAACTCTACTCCCGCACCTCAGCACGGCACTTGGCGACGGAGAAGGCAAGGATGTGGGTCGCCTCGTCGTGCAGCCACTAAATCCCCTCAACGCCTGCCCTCGACCCCTCGATGACGACGACAAGGTCAAGGAGGGCGGCGCCGCTCCATCCACCACATCGAGGCACATCGAGAGTCGGAAAAAGAACTTCGAGAGGCGATGGCTCTTTGATTCTGGGCGGAGGGTGGCTGACTAGTTGGGGCTCGCGATGACCTGAGATTGATGATGCAAGTGGGGAATCGGCCATGGCCACAAGTTTTTGCAGAAAAGCCCACGCGAAAGAATGTATTTTTTCGTAATTTTTGTGTCTTGGTGTTTTTACATAATAAACCCTTAAAAGTGAAGAGTGTTTTTAGCAATTCTGGTGGAGAGGAGCAATTGTTTTTTCAATTTTTTAGCTCACCTATACTTAAATTCAATTTTAGGTCTTTTCTTTTAGCAATTATGCTAGAGATGCTCTTAACTAACAGCCTGTTCGCCTCGCTGCTTTGCAGCAGCTACAGAAAACAGCTGCTACAGTGTTCCAGTTATTTCTCCAGCAGCCGCTACAGTGTTCGCATTTATTTCTTCAGCAGCCGCTACAGTAAAATAGCTGCATCGCAGCGAGACAAAAATGTTGTAAGTTTCTATAAAAGTCTTCAACATATACTTTGGAGTTTTTCACACTAGGCGATCCATGGTACTATTGTTTGGTTCGTTGAAATGGAACAGAATCGCATTAGTTTCGCTAAGGCATTAGAGGCTAACTTTTAGCTGCCTCTTAGCATTGTTTATTGGAGAAAAAGATAAGAGAATGCTGCTAGCTCTTCTTTAAGAGCTAGTCTCTAAGAAAAATGAGAGACTTAAATATGGACTCCACTCCTCATCCATCCTTTCTAAAAGTTGGCAGCTAGTTCTTAGCTAACTTTACCATTAGAGACGCTCTTATGATACCGCAGCCGCAAAAAAAATCAAACACCACCGCCGTCGTCCGTACATCCCCTTTTCTCGCGCCGTCGCACGAGCTCTCCTTCTCGAGTCATCGGGCCAATTCATGATTTACCTTTCTTAAAATTGGTCAGTAGCTAACTACCCTCCTTCTCATTGGCTTTTAATTTTTACTCTTCTTCCAAATTTTTTATCTAAGATTTGCCTTTAGCCATTTTTATGCCGATTCTACCCTTCTTGACTTCTTCTTCCTCTAGCCGGCAGCCACCGCACCATGGGCGCCGCCGCGCTGACGCAACCAGCCCGGAGTCGCCGCCAGTCACCAGCGCCACCTTTTCCTGCAGCTCCCTGACTTCCTCTTCCTCAGGCTTGCGGGCAGCCGCGCCATGGCCAGCACATAGCCGAGCTCGCCGGCTCCGGCGAGGACATCGTCCTGGCCATCCCGTTCGTGCTCATCTTTATTCCCAGCCGAGACGAGCCGTGCGACCTGCCGCACAAGAGCAGCCTTGTCACAAAGAATTCGATCTTTATTCCCAGCGCAGGCCGAGGTGCGGTTCATCCGCCGCTGCCGGTGTTCTTCCGGTTTCCATGGCACCCCCGTTCTCTCTCCCATGCCAGAACCTAAAACAAGTCGAGGACATGGCGGACAGTGCACGGCCAGGAGCGTTTTGACCACGAGGTACCAAGATGCATTCATGCACGTCGCATACATCACTTCCTCTTCAGCTCTGCTTCTCCTGTTCAGTTGGTCTCTGGCACCACCCCAACACAGCACACAAGAAGTCCATAGTTATAGTCTAAAGCCGATGCGGCGTGGCTTCCGCGGCCGTACAACGTTTTGACGGACGTGGCTTGCCTCTGGCATCGACGCGTAGCTTCCGTACGTCGTGGCCATCTCATGGAGCCGCCGCGTCGCCCCCACCGTCCTCGGTGAGGCGGTTGGCAAGAAAAGGCCATGGGCCGCTGTGCCGCCTCCTCGCTAGTGGACCGAGAGAGGAAAGGGGGAAAGGGCAGGCCTTACCGTTGACACCGCAACAACCTGATGGATGAACCTTTTTTCTTTGTTGCGAGGTTCCGCGGCGTTCACGGCGATGGCGCCTGGTTGCTACTAGCGAGGAGAAAAGCTAGAAGAAACAGAGGATGCTTGTGGTTTGGGAAGGAGAAGCCGCGAGCCCCGTGAATTTCGGCCTTTATTTCCCACCAGCCATGGGTCCCACTGAATGATGGAGAAGTTTTTGCAGCTGGATTTAACGGATACCGAGACATGGCGTGAAGCATGCCATGCATCGGGCGCTTCTTCAGTGAGAGCGAGTGATGAGTGCACACGGTGCACACGGCGTGCAAACGTCGTCGGCTGCGTGTCCATGGGCGGTGCAGCGGCATGATCACGTGGCCCTGCTCTCCACGCATGCTTGCCAACGAATGGAATTCGACAAATGGAGATGAGGTTTCGAGAGAAGCGTTATGTACACCCATGACGCCAACTGAGATGCACTCTCCAATTTTCAGCAGGCCAACGGAGCCCATTGCTATAACGTATTTCCTGTTCTATGGTTCAGTAGATCGGTCAGTACACAGTTGCCCAACTGAGTACTTAACGGGCGCAGCGGAGCACGCCGCTGTGTGTAGTAGCCTTATAGGCGAGGAAGCGAAGCAGATTTTTGCCTTGAGGCATGAACCGCAACAAAAGCAAGAAAATTCGAGCTCGAATTGAAAGAAGAAACCAAACTGAAATGGCCCAATTAAAACAAAAATTGAGTACATCAATCTGGGAGCACAGCAGAGCATGAGGGGCTATCGGAATTGAAGCAACTCGAATCATGGAGACGTGTGATAGGGAGCTGAGGGCGGATTTGAGGGGAGCAAGTAGGCGGTGGTTCTGGAAGGAGCAAGATCGACGACGGAGAGGCATGAGAGCTGCTCTGTTGCCCTCGCAGGAGGGCAGCGCGGGACGACGGAGCTGCGCGGCTCACGCGGACGCGGCGGCGCCTATGGAGGAGGAAGAAGAGGAGAGGGGTAGAATCGGCATAAAAAGGGCAAATCCTAAAACAAAAATCTCTAAAAAAGATAAAAGTTGAAAGCCATTAGCAAAAAGAGTAAATAACTTCTTTTTTTTGAGACGAGAAGAGTATAAATAACTACCGACCATTTCTGAGAAGGGGCAAATCGTGAATTGAGCCTCGAGTCATCGATTCGATGCGCTAATGGGATAATATCGGACGGCTCGGATGCAGGGAGCGACGGCGGCAGCCTCCTGACCAACCGCAACCTCGTGCGACCGAGGTTGCGCCGCCGCCCGCCGGCCTTCCTCTTCCTTGTCGCGGCAAGCCTCTCGCGCAGTAGCCAAACGGAAACAACGAAGCGGCTTCACGCTCGTCATGCGGCGGAATAGTTTCTTCTCGATGCTCCAGATCGCCTCTCGCTCCGTGAGAACAGAATACTCTCTGGTTCCTTTTCTTTTTCTTCCCTAAAGTTTCCAATTGTCGGCCATTAACCCTCTGCAAATTCATAACTTATTCATAGCCCATTAATCCTCTGCAAATTCATAACTTATTCATACCCGTTCTACAGGACAGTTGCAAGAATCCGGAAATGTTGCGCCTTTTTGCCCCAACTCGCATCTCATCGTTCCTTTTGATGTAGGGTATGGTTGGTTGGAGGAGATGCTACAGCGCCGCCGCGAAGGGCGGCCCCTCCATTGCCGGGGTGAGCGACATCATCGCGGTGGCTTCCGGGAAAGGTGGCGTCGGCAAGTCCACCACTGCAGGTATCCATTTCTCTGTAGGGTTTGTTCTCCGATTCTTTTCAGATTTGATGTCGGTGCAGAGTAATCGTTTGGCGGTTCACATTGAAGTAGAAATTTTACAGCTGAAGATGTTTCCTACTAATTGACTCGAAACAGAAATGGATGCTGGACTTTTGTCCATTAGTTTGTAAAAGTTGGAGGGCTGAGGCTTATTATGACAACGATTTAGGTGCATAATTTCTGGCTCACTTTCATAAGTTGGCGCCCATGCCAACAGGGTGTCAGCTAAACATTTTCTGAACTGAGCTGGACAATTTGATCTTGTTGGATCTATAGGGCTCATGCACAGACCAAGTGGCATGAGACATTTTTATCTAAAAATTTCACCAATGCCTTGACAGTCAACACTTTCTTCATGCAGTTAATGTCGCTGTAGCACTTGCCAAGGAGTTTAAGCTGAAGGTTGGTTTGCTTGATGCTGACATATATGGACCATCCATCCCCACAATGATGAATCTACATGCCAAGCCTGAAGTAAGTGAAGGTATCGGTTGATCTCTTTCAGTGCACTCCAATATCTTTTTCTATCGAATTTCTCTAGCTATGATGCTTCGCCAAGATTTTGGTTCCTGTACATGTCTGCATACATTATTTTAAGCTTTCTTTAATCCTTGTACAGTTGCATACTTGTGTATTCTTTCCAATAAACAGATTGTTTTGTTCATTTTTCATCCATAATTTTAATGATGAAAATTTAGTTATACCAGAGAAACTGATGAAATATTGACTTGATATCATCTTTCTGAAAGGACTAAGTAGTAGTATGTTTTCAAATGTTGTGATTACTTGATTACTGTAATATCATCTTCTCTTAGTACAGCCAGACTCCCTAGGGGTCAAAATATGTAGAAATAAAACAAGTCACTTAGTTTTTGTTATTCATAATACTATGTGCCTCTCTGTTCCTCAGGAAAATGGCAAAGTGTACCAACATTTCATTCTCAGTTATGCTTATGACTGCAGCTAGGCTATAGTGCTAGTTCTATCATATACATGTTTGAATTTAAGTAAATTCAAAGCTGTTATACAAGAATCGAATCTGCAAAATATCAAATTTATTCCCTTCCATTCATCAATTTGATAAAGTAAAATGTGGACACTCCAAAACTGCGACCATGCAAAATAATTTCACACTGATCATAGTTTGAAACCTATATAATAACTGAGTGGAGAGTTGAGTATTGCTATTTGAAGGTGCTGCACTGCTCTTCAATAGTGTCTATGAATTAACATTTCATGATTCCATTTACCCACCCTGTGATTATAATTTAACTTTAGCTTATATCATTTGCTGTTGGTTCACTGTGAAATTTTAATTATGTCATTTTCTTTTTGCAGACATGAAGATGATTCCAGTTGAGAACCATGGAGTGCGATGCATGTCCATGGGGTTTCTTGTAGACAAAGATGCACCAATTGTTTGGAGAGGTCCTATGGTTTGTTTTTGCATGTGCTTCTGTTACATCTCATATGAATTGTTTATCCATACATTTTTATGATTTTTTTTATTTTCTTTTTCCATTCTCAATGTGTGATAGAATAAGAAAACATTGAGACAATACATATTAGCGTAGAAGTATTTATTTCTGTTGAAACAAGGCCGATCCTACATTTTTTATTGTAGTTGGGGTCGCTCTCTGTTTTTGTATTTTAGAGGGGGGTGTTTGTGGGGGGGGGGGTGGGGGGCGACGGGTTAGGATTATGAAAGACTGTGGAAGTGGAAATTATATTTTCTTTTTTATTCGATGCATGTTATTACAGAGGAAATTTATAGATGGTGAACCAGTAAAGTGTCTAATTTGAAGTTACTTGTTATGGCCGCTCATTAAATCTACATTTGTACGGTCCACTTAATTTGACTGCATATCAAAAGCTTACTATGCACTGGATTTTGCCATCTTGGAAATGCGTTGATCATGGAGTGTTCTTTACATAGATAATTAACACTTGAACTTCATGCGTCCAGATTTGTGGCCCTTTGGCAAACTTTGTGATTGCAAACACCTTATACTATCTTTTCTTCTTGGTATCAGGTAATGAGCGCTCTGGAGAAGATGACAAGGGGAGTAGCCTGGGGAAATCTTGATATTCTTGTTGTTGATATGCCCCCAGGCACTGGTGATGTTCAACTGTCAATGTCCCAAAGGCTTCGGTTGTCGGGTATTTATGCATTTTTCTACGTAGCTGCAAATATTGGTTTCAAAAATTTGAATTCCTCATGTCCATGTGTTTCTGCAGGTGCTTTAATTGTTTCGACTCCTCAAGATATTGCTCTAATCGATGCTAGAAGAGGAGCCAACATGTTTCGTAAAGTTCAAGTTCCTGTACAGTCAATATAACCTTTTTTTAGTGCTGTTGTCACTATCATACTTCAAATACCCTTTTCAGAAATAATTTTATGTTTACTTTACATTTTACATGTTGCCCTTCATTTGTGTCTATTTTTCTAACTCCATAAGTAAATATGTTATTGTAATTTGCATATTGGTCTCGAAAAAGCATCTTTCGTGCAAAATAGTTAGCTTCATGTTTTACTGATATGCCTAGTCTTTCCAGCATAAGTAAGTTTATTGTCTCCACAGATTTTGGGGTTGGTAGAGAATATGAGTTGCTTTAAGTGCCCAAAATGCGGTGAGGAGTCTTACATCTTTGGGGATGGTGGAGCTCGTAGGACTGCAGAGGAAATGGATATGAAATTACTTGGTGAGGTGAGCGTGTCTTCTGAAAAGTTGAGTTTTTTTCTAGCATGCGACTGTTGCTTCCATTACTAGATGATAAAGAATCTGGGGTGCAGAGAACATGCATTCTGTTGAGGAGTGAATGGCCTAAATTTGTTTACCTTTATTATATATGTTCATGTGGTAAATATACTTATTGTCTAATGATTTGCACTGTTACCTGTTGAATAGATACCCCTGGAAATCGACATCAGGACAGGTTCAGACGAAGGCAAGCCTATTGTCATATCATCACCAGACTCGGCATCAGCACATGCATACGTACATGTTGCTGAGAAGGTTACTCAGAGGCTCAAGGAGTTGGCTGAGGAGCGACTTACGGGCCCAGAAATCTTGCTTTGAGAACCGAGATGCCCATGTGAAGAGATTTTCCTGTTTCTTTGTGTAACCGTTTTTTGTAGCGCTGGGTGACGAATGATCTATGGAAAAATGTTCTTGCGAATTGAGTGGCAAAATGATGTACTGATAGTCGTATTATTGCAAGGAGACTTTTGTCAGTGCGACCGGAAGTCTTAATTGAATAAAGCATTGGTGCCAAACCTTTCCTTCGGCATGTACTGAACTGCTCCGTGGTGAAGAATCTGTTTTGCCTAAGCAAAATTGGGATTCCCAAACTTAAATGGACAAAAGAACTCTGATCAGTTGAGTGCACGGAAAGCCAAAAAGAAAAAAGAAATATTTTCACCGTTGTATTATGGGCCTTTTGAACTATTGTTGTTTCTAGCTTTTGGTGGGTTTTGCCGTAATAAATTTTTAGGTTTTCAGCACACCAAAAGCTAGAAAAGCAAATCTCAACTAGCTTTTCAAATTTTAGTTCACTTCCTCGTGAGACAGCTTTTCGGCTCTCCAAAAACCAATTTTTCATAACCCTATTTGTTTCAGCTTCAGGCTGCTGCAAAAGCCGACAAAAATTAAAACAAATAAGCCCTATGCCTAGTTGTGCAACCGCTTGGTAACTGGGCGTGTGGTTGAGCTGAGCTGTTTCCGCAAATGCTTGATGTGCAGGCATGAGTTTCTCACGTAAAATATAGCAGAAAAATAGAAAACAAATTCTCTTAGTTCTATTGCTGCTATTTTTTTACAAGAAATCTCTCGAGATTCCTGTTTGTTTCCATTTTTCTTAATCATTGGCCTCTAAAATCTCAAGATAATCAGGTGATGTCAATGTAGCGATAATTACCATTAGAAGGTTTGAATTTGGGTGTTTTACATTCTCCATCGAGTTATTAGGGGTTTAGAGAAAGAATTGAGGGGGGACGATAGTGAGAAGTCATGGATATGCATGGAGACGGTGGTCGAGGATGGCAAAACCGGTGCTCGATGGCCAATGGTTACCTGGTGGCACGCTAACCACTTAAAGCAGTGACAGAGAGACAATGTGAGAGGACATTGAACTTTCATTTTTTATGGATAGAGAAAGACCACTTCATTTTTGGCGAGAAATAGATGAGGATATAGTGCCTGTTGAACGATTCGTAGTTGTTTTGCTGGCGTGCTTTTGGTCTTCACAGTTGTGAGGTGGTAAACCGTGGCTGGCATGTAACGTTCCAAAATGAATCTTTTTTTTTTTACTTTACATGCTCCTATAAAATCTGTCTTTAGACAAATATAGAAAGAAAACAGCATAAAAACCTGGAATGCTGAATGCATCAAAGGTCGTCAATTGCCGCAGCGTCCTTGTTTCCATACTGCCATGTTCGTCTCGCTGTTTTGCAGCGGCTGCTTTGCAGCAGCTACAGTGTTCGCAGTTATTTCTTCTGCAGCAGTTACAGTGTTTCTGCAGCTGCTACAGTGTTCGCAGTTATTTTTCTGCAGCCGCAGCCGCAGCTGCAGCGAAACGAACAGGCTGAAACGAACAGGCTGCATACTGCCAGTGCCAGCGTCAGAGCACCGTTATTCCGTTAGGCCGCTGACGGCTGGCTGGCTCTCCGCGCAACAGACACGTCGAGGTGAAAAAACGTAGCACGGCTCCTCCGCCCTGTCCAGTCCCAGTCCCGCACGAGCGCTCCTCCCTTCGCGACCTCGCCCCCGAATCTGCCGCCGTCGCCTGATCCTCCGCTCCGCCCGGAGCCCGTGCGCGTCTACCCGGCTGCCACCGCCGCGGGTTCCTTGCCGGGGCCGTCGCCTCTTCTTCCTTTCCCAGGTAGTATTATTTCCTTTCCTTCCTGTTTCCAAACCCCGTCCCCATCGTGTGTCCTTGCGGGGGCCGTTAGGCGGATTCCGAGCGCCTGGTCTCGTGATTTAGGATGCTGTTGTAGTTTTATGGATTTGGATTAGGGTTCTGCTGGGACGGCGTGTTGATCTGCTTTGGGGTTTAGGGTTCGACCGTCGATGCGTGGCGATATTTTTTTTATTCTGCGCTGATTTGTGAGGTTGGGTGATTGAGATTTGGTCATGGGCTCATGCCGAGGTACAGGTGTAATTGTTTTGGTTGCGGTGGAAATTATGGATTTCAGTAGACTTAGGCCCTGTTTGTTTCAGCTTGGGATTCTGATGAGTTAGCAATTGGTGCTGTTGCTTAGTGCTATTATTGTGGTTATATTCACCTGATAAAGCATTTGAGTTGGTGGATCTGACTACAATGCAAATATATTCGATACTTGCTAGGCCCATGGAGTTATTCTTTAACACAAGAAAGTTTATGGTCTTGCGCGGTCTGTTCTGTTTCTTCTGGGGAAAAAAACGATGTGTTTGTCTTGATGCAATCTAATTCATATGGTTCAGTTTGAGTGTTACATGACTCTGAAGTATGAACTGAAACCTTTCTTCTCGTATGAGTAGGAAATATGGATGGACCATTAGACCATCTTGTGGGACATGACGTGGATGCAATGCCTGAAGATCCTTATGATGGTGAACAACCGAACCCTTACAGCGATGTGGGGAAACAGTATAGTGAGGAGCCAGTTCAAGAATACACTGAACAACCTGCCGAACAGTATGATGAAGGTTCTGGCGATCCATATAATGTGGAACAAGCGAACTTGCACAGTGAAGAACCTGGGAATCAGTACAATGAGGAGCCACCAAACACCTACCAGGAAGAGCTGGAGAATGCGTACAATGGGGAGGTGACACAGCATGAGAGCTCGCAGGTTAATGCTGATGATAAGAAATGGCCTGGTTGGCCAGGAGAGAGTGTTTTTCGTATTCTGGTTCCAGCTCAGAAGGTAGGTGCTATCATTGGCCGAAAAGGGGAGTTTATTAAGAAGATGTGTGAGGAGTCTAAAGCTCGCATCAAAATACTTGATGCTTCGTCTGGTCTACCGGAAAGAGCAGTAAGTGCTTCTGTGCAATCAGTATTTAATGAGAGTTGGCATTAATTATGATTCAGCTAGTATATTGCAGTGTCAATAGGTAGTTCATGCAGTTAAAACCGTTTCATTGCAATGATGCATTATCAGAGGTTTAGAACTGATAAGTTAGAAACTTCTTATGTAGATATAGATTTGCTGGTACCTGGTTTCCTTGCCACTATGCCCTACATGCGCACATGAGAATTTTTTGTTACATTTGAAATGAACTGATTTACCAATTACCATTCTCATTTAATCTTTTTGTTAATCTCTTTTTATGTGATCAAGCCCTGAAAACCAAGTTGATTTATCCAGCTACTCGTTGCAATTTATTCAGCTGCTCGTTTGTTACTCGTTCCTATTACAGGGGTAAACAGAAAAAGGAATTGTTACAACAAAACTTGTCTACCTGAACATAAAATACAGTAACAATATAAGAAATGTTCTAGTTGTTGGCTTACAAATTACAACACTTCATAACTATCAACATTTTTATAAGCAGTATGTGCTTTCATATACCAATAACATTTTGGGAAGTTCTGTAACAACGAAAGTGGTGAAGCAATGAGCACCTGTGTGTAAGGAGCATAATTCTTTCTTCTTTATCACTGCATGGGACATTTTTTGTTTGATGTACACCGTTTTCCCTTTGGATATAATGTATTTCCATATTGAATTCATACCTTCAATTTTCACATGTTGATAAAAGCATTTGGATAAGTTAAGAATATCTTTTTTTACAGTTTTTGAGGGATCAGTTTGGTTGTTTCTTTGGATATAAATGTATTTTCATATAAATTTTCACATGCTGACTGAAGCATTTGAATAAGCTAAGAATGCCATTTTGTCAATTTCAACATTCAATTATGTGTGGCAAGCTTGTTGGCCAGCCTTCATATACCCAGGTTGATTGGTTTCCCGTTTCGTGGCCCCAGTTAGAGTTCCTATGAACACTAGACCTAACCCCCGCCTCCCTCCCTTTTCAACCCATATTTTTAGACACTTGACAGGTGGACCTGGGTTTGTTGTGATTATGGAGAAAATATATCAGTACTATGTTTTTATTTTCCCTTACTCCCTTCATATTTTCGAGATTATTTTCATATACATTAGCGCAACTTACAAATGGCAAATAACTGAATAAGATACCATACAATCAACATAATCTATCATCCATGACACATGGAAGTGTATATTCTTAGTGACATTTTCTGAAAACCAAACTCTGGCTAAGAAAAAGGCCATATCCAAGCTTCTTATCTGTTGGATACTAGTGGCATTGTAATCAAGACCTGGTCTTGATATAGATATACAGTATCACTATCACATGCTTATGAAACAATGGAGCTGTGCCACTTGGTTTTTTGTCAAGTACGCTATATTATTGCAAAGACAATATGACTATGCTTGCTACCTAAACGCAACATAACAGCTGTGTTACTAACCTGGTAATAAGTATATTTGTTATTCAAACAACAGTAATAAGAATGTACAAGACATTGAAGCACACATGCTCAGTTGGCTTATCAACACGTAAAGAGAGTGGCTTAAAAATGAAACTAATCAAAATATGACTACTGACCAAAGTAAAATTGAATAGCTTTGATAGTTATGACACATCAATGCTTGCAGGTTGTGACTGCAGTCTAACGCCCCAAATCAAATAACTTTTCCAAAATGGACGAACAGACATGGTTCTGAAAGTTCAGTTTTGTGCATCTGTGCTGCGAATATTATTTAGGTCTTGAGTATTGGATGAAGGCCTCTTTCAAGATGCTCCGTGTATCATCTGGTAATTCCACGATCTTTTCGATTTTTGAGCTGAAAGGAAATTACTTAGACAACACAACAAATATAGAAGGTTAAAATATAAAGGAGTTACAAGCTTGTGCAACATAATTGTAAAATTCATTTGTACGGTACATTACTCCATGGAGCCCTTTTTTGTTTATTTTCTTAAAGGTACATGCCATTTAACTCATTATTTATTTTCAACAAGGAACAAAGCAGAACTAAAATTAAGTATAATTTTTATAAAGCTTTAAAATCAATTGAAAATGATAAGAAGGAAAGATTAATGAAAACACGAGCCATTATGAATGATGTAGAATTTGGCAAAGAATTATGCTAACTAATTAAAGAGTTAATTCTTTTGAGCATCCATGCACCTGAACTTGGTTATAAGTGTAATAATGCTGTATTGAACAATTTGATGGTCTTGTTTCTGTAGCCATTTCAGCATTTGATTCTTCTAATTTTCACTCGTGTAGTATGGATTGAGTTAACTTGAGATTAAGCGGAATATTCATTTCATGATATTCAGGAATTACCGTTTCACATACTTGAGCCTCCTTATTGAAACCTGGTGAAGGAAACCAATTGCTAAGGATATATGAAGAATATTTTATAATTTAAGTTTTCTAGCGGGTTCTGTATTTTATTTTATATCCTTTGTAGCAGTGGGTGATCATTACAGTAAAATGTTTCGGCAATTTGGATTTGAATTTGACCTAATGTGACCTACAAGTATGTTAATATACTGGCCGCATTTTCACTGTTCTTATTCAAATAGTATCGCTGTATTATCTGCCACCCACTGAGTTCATTTGCTCTAATCATTAAGCAATACTGTTCTACTCTAGGAATAGTTGTTTAACTGTTCATTAATTTGTTGACAACGTTGCTTTCCCATTTAAAGGTAATGATTTCAGCAAAAGATGAGCCAGAAGCACCAATATCGCCAGCTATGGATGGCTTGCTTAGAGTTCATAAACGAATTACGGATAGTTCAGATGGTGAATCTGGTCAGCCTCAACGAAGTGCTGCTAATATAGGACCAACACGACTGCTAGTGCCAGCTTCACAAGCAGGCAGTCTTATTGGAAAGCAGGGAGCAACTATTAAATCCATACAAGATTCTTCGAAATGTGTTGTCAGGATTGTTGGTAAGATTTTGTGTTCTCTTTTCCATGTCACATATGCTTAATTTCATCCTCGTTTAGGTATTTGATATGATACATGTATTGGAATCCTTTGATTGTATGCTGTGTCTTGGCACCTATGTTACATGTTTCTACGAAGGCACAAACTTTGAGGAAACAAGAGTTGTTTTTCTCAGTTACTGTCCATGCAAACTCATGTGCCTTAGTTACTCCTTCATTGTGAATATTTAGAGGTCCATGGATCTATTCCCTGTGAAAACAAATTGATAGCAAGAAAATTGTTGAGGGAAAACAAGTAGATAGAAAGGAGATTGTTGAGAGACATATAGGACACAGTTGAGTATGTTTCTTTGTTGGAACCTTGGAAACTTGTCTTGCAGATTCCTCATGAAACCTGGAGAACCAAGTAATAATAAACTGTTTCCATTTTAAGCTTTCTTGTTTTGAGAATAATGACTGGGAATGTGGGTTGGTGGTCCTTTGGTATATGTCAATTTACAATGCCTACAACTTATCTATAGACTGGCTATATTTTAGAAAACAAATCCAGCCTAGTATTTGTGGTTGATGCTATAAGTTGGACCTTTTTTTCATGTTTTTTCTGCTAGTTGCAGAAAATTAATTGTTTATATGATATTTTGATATTTACCCTATATACTTGAATGTTTATATTCTCCATGGGTGCGGATTTTGATTTAGTATTCTTATTTTTTTTTTTTCAGAGAATGTGCCTCCTGTTGCATTGAATGATGACAGAGTTGTGGAGATACAAGGCGAGCCTCTTGGTGTCCAAAAAGCAGTGGAGTTGATTGCAAGTCACTTAAGAAAATTTCTTGTTGATCGCAGTGTTCTTCCACTATTCGAAATGCATGTAAGTTGGTTTCTATCGTGCATTGAATAATAGTTTCTTCGTGCAGAACTTGATGAGTTCTCTACAGATGAAAATGCACAGTATGCAGAGGGAGCAACCTATGCCAGCTCCTCAGCATTGGGGCCCTCCTCAACCCTGGGGTCCTCCAAACCCACCTCCAGCGGGTCCAGGTTATGGTGGAAATCCTCAGTTCATGCCTCCCAGGCCACAAGACAATTATTATCCTCCTCCTGAAGTCCCCTCTATGGAAAAGCAGCCACACTATGGTATTTCTGCATATGGACGTGAGGCTCCACCAAGTGGTGTTTCTGCCGCTGGGAACCAACCACCGCCACATCTCGGTTCTCAGGTTAGTTTATTTACTGTTGCATTTAGATAATGGGGGCCTTCATTCGGCTGGTGAGCCAAGCAGCTACTGATTTTTACAAATTTGTCAAAAGGTTACACATAGCATGCAAATTCCTCTTTCCTACGCCGATGCTGTGATTGGGGCAGCTGGTGCTAGTATCAGCTATATTCGGAGGCACAGTGGTGCAACAGTAACCATTCAAGAAAGCCGAGGTGCACCTGGAGAGATGACCGTGGAGATAATTGGAACTGCATCCCAAGTTCAAACTGCACAGCAACTGGTCCAGGTACCTTTTCTGCAGTGCCTACTAAAATTCAGCTGCATCAGATTTTTTTTTTTTTCTAATGTGCTATCCTTTCATTATTATTCTTTAAAATCTTGTAGTTTCTGAATATTGGTTCAGAGCAGTAATTGAAAAGTGGTAGTTGGCGTGCACCATACGTATTGGTACTTTTATATGCTAATAACCATAATATGCATCATATGATGCTCACTCTTGGGCTGATTCCTGGTTTATATCTGAAGCCTAAATATTTCAATGAAAAAGGAAAGCGAGGACATTTCTAAAATCAATAAGCCAGAGAATGAGCTGTTTCATGACAAAAGCTGGAAAGATTACCCCACTACCACTGGTTCTGCGGTTAGCCGTAGTTTCAGGCAGCCCCTAACATGTTAGCCTATATGTTGGCTTAGTCCTTGCCAAACGTAATCTGACATTTGAGAAAAATAGTAATGAATGGTTTAGGGAAATGCCTGTTCACCTATAATTGAAATACAAGGGGCGTTATGTGTTGAAATTGCAAAGAGAACTTGATTTAAGAAATCATTAAATGGACGGGTAGGCATAGAAAATATCTGAACTTCTATTGATGGTTCTAGATACAGTTCGCTTTATCACACGTTAAGCTGACCTCTATCCATGTTTACATTTATTCCTGTACTTCCAGCTGTCACATTTCCTATAATATTGATTTCTTGCAGAATTTCATGGCGGAAGCTGCCCCACAAGGCCCGCCGCCTGCTTCGAACCACCCAGCTCCACCAGTTGATCCAAGCTATGGCTCTTACCCACCACCATACGGAACAGGAGCACCCTATGGTTCATCGGCAGGGGCCGCACCTGCTCCCCAGTACAATGGAGGGAGTTACGGTGGCCCGACATATCCTCCTAGCTATGGATACTAGTAGCAGCAGCAGGCGTAGGATTTGTTATCTCTGCTGTGATGGTGATGACTCTTGTTGAATAATGATTGCTGGATTCCCTGGTACTATTTTGCCTGATAAAGATCACTCGCTAGTTATTTTCATGTTTTGTGTATGTTTAACCCATGGTTGTATTGCATGGAAGCACAGTTGAACTACCCAATGCGAATGCAATGCCTGTCGTTCACCCTGAAATGGTTCTTCCTTTGCTGTCATGCCTCTCCGAAGACCTAGCCTCTTGCTCTATTTTGAATTCAGCAAGCTTTCTCATCCGCAGGGCAACTTCCAAACTTTTTTTCTTACATGCGTGAGATAAAATATTTCTCGGAAAAGATCCAATGTTGTACTACAGCTTTGCCTGAGTGCACTGGGAGATGTATGGAGATGACTACTTTGTTTTGCTGCGCCTTCCTAAAAGACATCAGTAGCAACATTTGGGATGACTTCAATTGCCTTGGTTTTCTCAAAGACGGAATGTACTAGGGCTACTTTTTGAACTTCCTAAACATTCAAAGAACACTAGTAGTTATCATAACCGACAAGATAGAATAGGGAAGATTGCAAATGCATCGATGTTTCCTAGCAGTCAACGTACCACAGATGAGGTCTTGCACATAAAAGAAAAAGGACTGAAGGAAAAACGGGACACACAGCTTCGCAGTGAAGCCTAGGAATCCACCGCATGGGATTAACTTATTAATTAACAAAGCACGGGATTGAGCAACTTTGGCAATACAACATTGAAAGCATGAGTATATATATGTGAAACAGAACAAATTGGTTGAAATATGCAAGTTCAGAACAACTGTTGCTGTGAGGTTTTGTCAAAAAAGGATGAAGATTTAGTAACAGAATTGAGTCTTAATATAATTTGAGGACAATGGGTTGTATCCTTTGTGTTTTTGTTGATTCCAGAGACTGAACAACTAGATATATGCATTGGTTGATGATGCAGTGACAGGATTTCTAATAAAAAGAAAGTTCTACAAGCCGTTTCTGGTTTGGCCAAATTGTCTGAGATACATTGAGAAATGGTGGCTTCGTCCGCAACACACCAACAAATTAAAATTGTCTGCAACATACTACGATTTTGAAAACTCTTGTCAGTGACACACTATTACCATTTTGTAATCGTTTCAATTTTTTTTTATCTCAATTCATAAGATACATTAGAATTTGAAACTTGGCACCAATGTACATTGTTGCATTATCTATCATTAAAAATGGAGTCATATTTTTTTTTCCATTGTTTGCATCACGTGCTCATTGTTTTAATATTTAATTTGTCGATCAAATCATGCAAACAATCCAAAACAAATCAGGTTTCATTTTTTAATGATAGAAAACGCAACAATATACATTGGTGCCAAGTTTCAAATTCTAATGTATCTTATGAATTGAGATAAAAAAAGTTGAAAATAATTACAAAATGGTAATAGTGTGTCACAGACAAGAGTTTTCAAAATCGTAGTGTGCTGCAGACGAATTTGACTTTGTTAGTGTGTTGCGAACGAAGCCACTATTTTTCAGTGTCTCAGACAATTTTGCCTTGTGGTTTTTATACGAGAACGGATGAACAATGTTCCTCGTTTGCTCCTCCATGAATCTACCTGACCTCTCTTCAGGGAGAAAAATGGCTTAACCGGTTATCCATTTTTCTTCGCGATACACGCTGACACATCCAAAACATTGAACGCACGCGATTCATGTTTTCTATCCGCGCATGCGTTCACCGTGCCTGCCTTGTTCAATTCGTTTGGCCAATTTACCCACGCTCACTATGCATGCGTCGTCGGTCGGCCGGGTCAGTCTCCTGTTTTTTTTGAACCGAGGGTCAGTCTCCTGTTAGTTCGGTGGGAAGCAGAAAGCAAAGCTCTAAACCGCGTCACAAAGAGACCAGCGAACAGCTTGTCTGTCGAACTTATAAATTAAAATAAGACCTGCTGTGAGTGTGTGGCGGTTGCCGCAATGTTGGAGTCACCCACTGACGAGCTTAATTTCCTTGGTCTTCTCCATTTTCGATTCCTAATCCCCGCGTAGCTCTGACCATTTCTAGCTGCCTCTGCCCAATCCTTGTTAACCTGATGATTAACTGTAATCCTTACGCTGGGACCATCTATATAAGGGTGCATATGTCCGTACACGGTACACCACAACAGACACCACAGTAATAACATAGACTCACTGATCAACAATCCTTTGAGCTTGTTGTCAGCAAGCAGGAGTAGTTCGATCCGGTTTCCACTGCAGCATTCTCACATACAAGGAAGCTGCTTTGTTGAAATCGGGAAAAACCTAGCTACTCGCACGGTTCTCAGTTCTCTCCAGGTGGTGCATTGTAAGCAGGTGATCATCATGGCCAAGATGCTCAGGCTTAGCATGACGGCGCTTGCAGTTGCCGTCCTCCTGGTGCTCATTGCAGCCACGTCGCCGGCAGCCGTGCGACCCGCCGCCGCTGCCGGCAGGCCGACGCACTGGGATCGCCCAGCAGCTGCTCGTTACTCCCATGCTGTGGTCGTGCGCGTCACGACGCAGGGCGCCCGGCACTCCAACTGCTCCAACGACCAGAACAACTGGGGCCGCGGACCGTGCGGTCTCTCACAATCCGGGATCCAGCACTAACTCAAGTACCACGGATTAATTGAGAGTCGTCAGGTCTCTCAAAAAAAAAATTTTGAGAGTCGTCAGGATTGATCCAACCTGCCCATGCATACGTGTTGCATGAGAATATGTGTGCGATCGTCCAGGAGCATCTCCAGTAGCTTTGTACCGTTATAAGTTATAGGTGTAACTCAAGTCGCAGGGATTAACTCGTTATACCTAGTCGTGGGATTTCTTTGTGGTCGACAGATATTGTATTGTTGTGAATCGGTATTGTTTTCTTCTTTATTTGGCCAGGTGTTAGTGCATTTGTATGGTTAGCATGTGGTACAAGTATCTCAGTCCTTTCATTGGCAGTCTAGTTCAATATACCATAGATCACCTTTTACAGAAAATCTACGTACCTCTCTTAGTTCTTGAGAGAATTTCTAGCTTCTCTGATATCAAATAATGATTTTGATTCTCGTGATAAATGTTTGATTTTTGGAGAACATGTGGAAAATGCAAATGCGTGACTGACAAGTGGAACCAGACCTAAAAGATACATGTTCTATCACTAGTAGAAATCCCCACGTTTTTGAGAAAATTTATAGGAAACAACTAAAATATCATAGGGAACTGATAAGGACACGCCTAGCAATGTCCAACAAGTAGCAATAAGTATCAATGAGTTATATAAGCAATCAATAGATAGAACAACAATTCCCCACTGATTTAATCCAACAAATTCAGCAAAGCACACCACAGATTGGTTCTCCACTAGCAATCACAAATAGCGACAGCACACGATAGATAATACCGGTTTACAAGAACTTGATGTAATCACAAACCAGTAGTAGATAAATTCTCTAACCCGCGACCCAGATGAGCACGATCTAGAGAAGGGGAACACCAAAGTTCCAGCACGTAACCAGGAGAAGGATCGCCTGATCACAAACTTCAGCAACCGGCAAGGGATCGACGGTAGCAATCTTCAATCGATAGGTGAGGGCAACGCCTCTAGGGTTCCATAGAGGGCACCACGACCATAAACATAATAAAAATCAACTCTACCTTACAGGGGCGCCGGCCCTAGCCTATATGGCACACAGGCCAACCAACACATGGTCTGACTCGACCACAACTCAAAACAGACTCGGACTCAACACAACCCGGCGATTGTTTTGATTACTGTAACTGAATCGAGACGAATTAGACAACGGGGCCATATGCGTTGGAAAGCTTATGAAATTATCTTTCGATCAAGTACTAATTCACCCCCAACGGACTCTGTATGAGTGAAATATGGTATTTCTTGTCCACGCCTGTCTGGCTGCACCAAACCGAGTCTGAACTGAATTGGAATTTCCATATCTTGCATTTTCGTGATTGTATTGACATAAGGCCGTGTAGAACTTGATAGGAAAGTATACCACGCCCTTGGGAAGGTCTTAGCCACCTGGATATGATCCTTAGCTTCCTCAATTTCCACAAACATTGATCCGATCTTAACATATAGCCTTGTTTCTCCATTATTTTCTTCCTTCACTATATTGGACCCAATGAAAACGTTGCACGACATGGCATGACCAGCTGATAGCATTTCTGATGTCTTGTCATGATTTGCAACAAATGATAAAGAGCCAAACTGAATGTTCTTCTTTTCAAAAGCATTACCTTCTGAAATATATCTGGAATGACATTTCGTTTCAGAATTGATAGCTTTAATAATTTGATGAGCCATGTCCTCATCAGGAACATATTTAATAGAGGATGGGAGCATATCTGGAGAGATGAGATGTTTTAGCCAAATCTGCCGAGGGTCGAGGGGCTATAACACACTTTCTCTGTTCGTTAATTGTTAACACAACTTAGATCAAATCGAGAAGATCTGCCAAGGGATCCATTTAACACAACCACACATCTTATGTCAACATATCAAAAACGCATGCTTGCACATAAGTAAAAATATGCAAATTATTAGGAAGTAATCAACTTCAAAACTATTCCTTGTTTGATCTACTCCCCTGAACAATTCGCTCTGTCCATGTCACCCCCTAAACAAAGTGATGGCTCACTTTACTTTCACAATTCCATTTGATGCGATATACACCTTATTTATTTATTTTTTCTTTTTATTTCTCATCCTACAAGTGGAATTTGAAGCTCAAATTTTGCATGTTGACAACTCACATGACAACCTATGTTGAAATAATATGACACATGTTTTTGATATTTTTACTTAGTTTAATAACAATTAACGGTTTATGCATTCAATTATATCAAAAAAATAATTTAAAACTATTTTAATATAGGGCATTGTGGAAACTATCATGATGCAAAATTTGAGCCAATTTCACATGTAGGCTAAGAAAAAATAAAGCTTCAATAGGGTGGGCACGAGCTGGGTGAGCCAATTCCACATGTTTTGGGTGGGCACGAGCCCATGTGCTCACGAAATCCACTTTCTTGCTAAAATCATGGCCTAATCTTTCTAGGGAATCCAAGTTAATCCTAGAAGAAAGACATTTTTTTTCTAAAATAAGGTAGCTGCAAAAGGGAAAGATGATTTGGTTGATCAAAATATTCAATTAGATAAAAATATTTGATCAGAAGAGACACCAGCTCCAAACTGCACCCAAAGGTCTGAGTCTAAATTCAGGTGCTAGTGTTCTGATTAATTGTTGAACATAGACTTGGTTTACATTGTCAAATAGTATACGACTATTCTGTTGATGAACAAGACCAAGCTAATTAACGAAATATACATGATGCATAACACATACCAAGTTATGATGGAGAAGCACCCATACTTTTTTAACCAATGGCACACTGGTTAAAAACATTGTTTGCTAAGAAACCATCTAGAAGGTCAGCATCGGCTCTGTTTGTAGGGAGGGTTTTTGCTGAACGAACTAATCATGTGCGGTCTGTGTCAACTTTGCTTGAGCGCGACCATGGTACTGATGCGAATCAGCAATCCAGTAGGACGAGACTAATCTTTATTCAAACTAATTAGCAGATATGCGCGCCATGCTCGCGAGATGGCTCCCGGATGGTCGTCTATGGCATTGCAGGCTGCCTGGATGAAGACAAGGACAGGACACCCACAACTCTCCTTGGTCAGTCGCGTGGTGGAGACGCAGATCGGCGACGACCGGACACCATGTTCAGATTTTTAGATATCGGCTAGGATGCTGCTGGCAGTATGCCCCGCTTCATTTTCGTGCTAAGGACTTAACACGTCAGTCGGCAAAAACAAATCACATTTCGGATCATATGAAAATTATATTACTACTAGACGAAGCGGAGAAGATTAGTCGTTGCATAGTTGTAGCCTTGTAGGTTGCAACTCCATGCACACGCAACCATTGTCTATCTATTATATCAGTTAGCTTGTGTTGTGTAACCAGTATGTTTCTTCCGGTGATGACGCCCAATAATAACATCATCATCATATCTTCTTTTTTTTGTGTGTGATCAACTCTGGCATAATTTTAGAACGGAGATCAGACTGTTTCATGTGAAATCCCAGCTAAAATAGTTTTCTCTGCTCTAATAGTAACCCCTGTAAGTATTTTTTCTTTGGGAAAATCCCTTCAAAGCCATTAGCATAAACTGCAATCTTTTCACTGCCACCGAGAAAAGTTTCATCCCGTTAATGCCAGCGATTCAAAAATTTTATCCTGTCACTGCCAGAACCGATGGTTCTGTTCCAGCTTTGCCCCTCTTCGTCATCCTGCCGGCCCTTCATTTCGCCCTCCATCATCTTCCTCCGACGGTCCGACATGCCCCTGCCCCAGCCAGTCCTACACGCCGCTCTGTCATGACAGCACCGTCTCTGACCAACGATACCGCCCTAGCCGTCTCCTCACGCAATCGAGCGTTGCCGTACAGCGAAGGTAGGAAGCAAAATACTTTGTGAAAAACAGGGGAAACAACACTTAGGCCAATAATCCCTTCACGAAAGCAGAAGAGACAGAGAAAAAGGGAAGGGGCTGCTCCGCGGCGACGCAGAAACGACGACAGGCAGGCCATGACGGATTCGAGCTCTGATGGATTTGGTCCAAATCAACAGATTCTTCCTCAATTTCATTTTTTCTCTTCCCAAACTCTAGCCGCAAAATCACCAAATTCGAATCATAATCCATCGATTAGAACAAATTGACCACATGTTTCTCTTCTACATCTGCCAACACATCCATTTTGGTGGTCACCATGACCCATCCAAGGCAAGGGTAGTAAAATTGGATGAACTCAGTGTGCGCCACGCGCTATTCCTGTGTGCGCATGCCAGGACGGATGAGCTGCATGTACTTCCAGTCACAAAATTGGACGACTCCACAGTCAAGGCATGAATTCGTTAGGTCATTGGATCCACAGCTGAATCCACTGCTGCTGAATTGGTCGGATTTGAAGCCATCAAACCTAGCAAAGCGCTGGTGGTGGGGCTAACGCGTGGTTGTGTCGTACCTTATTTCTGGAGCACTAGTGCTTACCGTATCAGTGACGCTGATACGAACATTTTACACAGACTGATATCTCAGAGTCATCACTTACATAAATATTACCAAGTCTCATACAAGCATTTATACATAAAAGGTCTTACAACAACCGGCCAAGGGCCACTTTATTACATCAAACAGCATGCTGGTGGGCTGCAACAGCAGAACCACTTAAACACTACTACAGCGGAAGACGGAAACGGCACTAGCACAGGCATCTTGAGTGCAGATAGGACCCTACTTTTCATCACCATCCTCCAAGTACTCTGGCTCTTCATCTGGATGATTAAAGCAAGGGTGAGTACATAAAGTACTCAGCAAGTCCTAACGACGAGGGATAAATGAATGCAAGGGTAAAACCAAAGGATAGGCTGAGGGTTTATCATCTGGGCGGAAAGTCAGTTTTATGCAAAGGTTGTTTGGAAAACAAAACAGTTCACAAACTACTATCAAGATTATCAGTGGTATTTAGTGGGGTTGTGGCCCTGGGGGAGATGCAGTCCATCCCGCCAGTTCCCAAGTTTTAATGCTGGCAGAAAACCAGCGCACGGTTCCACACCGGAATATTCCAAAAACACACCAAAGGAGCAACACACACCGTTATACTAATCATTGTGTGGCACAAGCTTTCGCGTTGCCTATTACCGTGGAACACGGCTATCATGATAGATTTTTAACTCTGCAGAGGTTGTACACAATTCCCCACAAAGCATACCAGCCCTCCCCATCGTCATGGATTGGACAGGCATACTAATGGTCCCGTACCTACTTGGTGTCACCACGGCACCACCACAGAAATACTGCAACCAGGGGCTTCACGATATTATCATTATCATGTAGAAGGGCCTGAATAAACACCATATGCCGGATCCCGACACCTGCTATGTCGAGTCTTCTCCTGGCTTCCGCTGCAACTCCTGCCCTCCAGGTGGGTACCGGGTGAACACTATAGTAGGGTGTGGTTCCAAACCTTTCCCATTCAAGGCATGTGGTTGTACGAGAGGTGCTAGGCAAGGCGGCACATGAACCGGTCCTTATACGACCGAAGCAAGCATCTTCAATAGCTATCCTCAAAAGAGGAAACTCATCCCAGAGATAGCCCTCCCCACTGAGGACTGCCACGCTTGCTCCCGCCAAGAACTTCCCACTATGGGCTGCACAGTTATCACTAGTATATTACCATCCCACATTTCATATTCACACACACTCCACCTAACACACACACCATTTTACACCAAAAAGCATGTATAGCAAGATTAATTAAGTACACATGGTAGATAAATCCTAAGCAGCATATCATTTCAGCATATCATTAAAGAATTGATGATAGTGAATCCTAGGTCTAACAATGGAATCAGGATAAGCAATGTTAAGGCACGGCAATCAACAGTACTTAGGATCATACTAAGCATTTAAATCACATTTAAATATTATGCACATTTTATTTCTAAACTGGGCTCTAAGTTGGATATTTGCAAATATAGGAACAACATGATCAAAGGGGTTAGAACTTGTCTTCACCAAAGTCTTCTTCCTCTAAGTCCTCGTAATCCGGATCCTCAGCTCCTTCCTCAAAAGCTTGCTCCTCTATTGGTTAAAAGTAAACAACGATTGAATAAATCTACCAATCAAACAATTAAACTAACAAGCAAATAAATCAAATGAAGACCAAAAAGAGATCAACAACAGAGGGTTTTGGTAACAACAAGTAGCTCATGATTTTAGATGAATTTTGGTGAAAGTATCACCAAAATTGGAGCTAAGATGAAAAAGATATGGATTTTACAAGTTTGCAACATAGGAAATAAATAGGATTAAGCTAAGTAATTAACTATAGACATAATCCTAATTATTATGGAGTAAACAAGTGTTGCAAAATGATTAGGAGATAATCTAGTATTTTTAGGAATTTTATGGAATTTTTCTGATAAAGGAAAGTGCTCGAAATAGTTTTCTGTGTGCAAACTGCGTGTGGACTTAGCGTTTACAGAGCGTCTGTGAGGCTGACAGGTGGGCCACTGGGGCCGGGTTCACTGTGCGGGACTGTTTTGTGGACTCGGTCCACGGGTGCTGTGGACCGGGGGAGCACGTGAGAGGGGTCCACGGTGCACCGCGTCTGTGGACGCGTGCTGACTGGGCACGCGGACCGGGTCGTCGCGGGCCCGCATGCCGACGTGGCGTGCCACGTCGGTCGGCGGCGCGGCGCGGTCAAATGGCGCCGGAGCGCGGCGCGCGCGGCGGCGCGTCGCCGGAAACGTCGCCGGCGTCGGCTACAGGCGGCGGCGACCTAAAAGGTGTGTACGGGGAGACTCTACGCGGCGTGGCGAAGCTCCTACGGCTACGCGTTGACGACGGCGGCGAGCGGAGCAGCGGTGCGGGCTCGCCGGAGTGCGGCGGCGCCACTGCGCGTGAGGGAACCACGCGCGCGCGAGGGATTTCTCGTGTTTGTGTGGCCGCAAGCATGCGCGCGTGCGCGGGGAAGCTAGCGCGCTCCTCAGCTGGGCCGAGCGCGGCCGGACGGCGTGCCGGCGCCGGGGTTGCGCGGCGATGGGTGGCGGAGCTCGAAGCCGAGCTCGAGTCCGTGCGAGAGGAAAGAGAATAAGCGGCGCGGGAGAGAGAGGAGAGCGCGGGGAAGCTCACGGTGGGGTTGGCGAGACGACTGGCTGCCGGAGGCTTGACGTTGACGTGCCCGCGGTGGCCGGAACCCTAGCCCGCCGTGCTTGCCATGCTCCGCGCCTCAGCTGCGAAAACAGGAGGCGCAATGGGGTTAGCCAGAGCTTGACGGAGCTAAAGGAAGAGGAAGTAGGGGCGGAGGCCCACTGGTTGTTCGCCGGGAGGTCGCCGAAGGGGGGTCGTCGGACTTGGGGAAGGTGACGGGGAAAAGTGGAATTGGGGGTGCTCGGTTGGCAATGGAGATGGTTTGAGCGCGGGAGAGAGAGGAGGGACGCTGCGCGGAGCTCTGCGGCTTTTAAAGGCGGCCGCGGAGCGAGCCGTTGGGTGCCGGCTCGAGACGGCGGTCGTCGGCTCGGTCGTCGTCGTCAAATTGCGACGCGACGGATTGCCAGGGGGAGGACGACGCCCATGCGGTGATGACGGGCACGCGGCACGGCCACCGTGCGGCGGACAGGACCGAGCGAGAGCGGGGCTGAGCGAGGCTGACGTCGCGGCATGGCCGCTCGCCGGTCTTCGAGACAAGACGCCGGTCCGCGCGGGGGAAAGGGCGCGCGAGGTTAAGGCGATGCGACGGGACGGGGCGTGGTGACGACGGCGTCGCGTGCGCACGTGAAGCTCCTGCGGCGGCGGTGTAGCGCGACGAGACGAGGCGACGACGGCCCGCATGGGCGCGCCTGGCGCAGCGTCAGAAGGTGGGAGACGACACTGACAGGTGGGGGCCACCTGTCAGTGGCTCGGCGCGGAAGAACGGGCTGGCACGGGCTGCTGAGCTGGAGGGGGAGACGGCCTGCTCGGCCCGCGAGAGAGAGAAAGAGAGGGAAGAGAGGAAGTGGGCCGGCGGGAAAGAAAGGAGAGGGGCGGCCTAAGAGAAAAAGAAAGGGTTTAAACATTTCCAGAGAATTTCTAGGATTCAAATTTGAATGAAATTCAAATTTGAAAAAGGATCAAAACCAAACGAACACATAAATAAAATCAGAAAATCCTAAATATGCAGATGGTGGTGTTTTGATGCGCATTTAAAATTCAAAATTTCAAATTTGGCATGAATTTGACCTCTACTTTGATTGAATTTTGTTTAAATTTGAAAAAGTTCAAATTTTTAGTGATTTTTAAATATGGGCAAAACACAGGGTGTTACAGGTTGAGATTCGAGAAGCACTACACCCGGCTCCTGCAGGCAGCGGTGCTAGCGTGTGCTTGAGGCGCGCGTGCTTGTTCTACTCTGCTGGCCCTGACGCCTTCCAGGCCGCCCTGGCGGCGCTCCTCACCGGCGGCGTGGTGGCACTCGACGCCCGCTTTTGTTGCAAGGGCAATTTTGGCATTAAGATGTTGCACTCGTGATGGATGCAGCTGCCATGGCACAGGAGAGATAAAAATTTTGGATGGCTGGCATCCACGGGATAGCAGTTTTTTCGGTGGCAAGCAGGGCATTAAAGTTTTAGCCAATGGTTTAGAAGGAAATTGCTTCTTTGCCCCAAGGGCTTTTACAGTTATTTTTCCTTTCGAATTTTGAGGGTGTTCGTTTCCAGGGGTCTAAATTTTAGAGAAGTCGCGTCAAAGAGAATTTTGTTATTTAGAAGTATTAAATAAAGTTTAATTATAAAACTAACTGCAGAACCCCGGGTCTAATTCGCGAGACGAATCTAATGAGGGTAATTAAGCCATGATTAGATAATGGTTACTGTAGCACCACTGTAATAAAACATAGATTAATTAGGCTCATTAGATTTGTCTTGAAATGCGCATTCATCTATCAAAAAAGTTTTGTTATTAAATTTTATTTAATGCTACTAAATGACAAGATTCTCTTTTATTTTAGAGGTCTAAAATTTAGAGGGATGAAAACGAACACTCCTAAAATTTGCAGAGGGAGCTTCTCCTGCTGTTTTCCGTTAAAAAGAATCCCAGCTAAAAGGAAAAGAACAAAAACATTACTGGGAACGGACCGAGGAAGCTCGTTGCGTCCCACTATCTATTTGACACCAAAATGGCTTTGATGTTAACTGGCTAGTCTGTAGGTCGACCATAGATAATCAGAAGCAGAGCAGTTACCAGCCGGCAGGACCAACTAATCAATCAGCCATGCTGGTCACACAGGTGCCGGTCTGAACTCACATTTCTCACGCTCATATCTAAAACAAATTACTTGAGAAACAGAAGGGATGGCGTTGACTACAGCCTGTATACGTATGAAGTAATCGTGTTGATATCATTGGAAATCATGGTGATAGTGTCGTTTTCAGAATAAGACGACCACGAACTGCAGCTACAGCAGCAGGTCCAACAGAAATAAATATTTGCTTCGTGGTGCTCCATCACAGATTTATAATTCAGTATAAATACTCTCTGGTACTAAGTTTCTCACGTCATCCCTTTCGTTGCTAGAAAGTCAGAGCGTCAGCACCTTAATTTCGTCTTTCGTCATGCAGACAGGCAAGAACAGCGCCATCGCAGTTGTTCCTTGCAGCCATTTGTTTTGTTCGTCTCCTTCCCATTCAACCACAGGATCTGATCTGATCGTACTTGTTCTGTCGCCCTTCTGCTCCAGATGGATTCCCCCGGATGCTACTGCTCCGCATCGTTGCGCTGTGCCAGGGGAGCGAGAGAAAACCGGCGCCGGCCATGGCCGTAATGCCGATGCTCGAGTTGGCAGACTCGGGCAGCTCGGAGCACCTCGAGAAGTTCTCCCACTACGTTGGTTAGTGCGGCTCCTTTCTTACTCTTCTTATCCGCTGCTTTCTTCTTGTTCACTATCGACCATGGATTGGAGAGGTATAACTTGGTTGTTTCTTGTGAATATTTTTGGAGAAGTTGTTTCACATATATTGTTAAATTATATTAGATGCACCGTTAATTTAATTTCCCTTGTCATTGTTATTGTTTGTGCCTATTTATTTCAGCTGGTCATTTTTGTAATGATAATATTGCGTAATTTGTAAACTTATATCTATCTATTTTTGTTATTTTTCCGTAATGGCACATAAAAAAGGTATTTGGGGCTTTTTTTTCTAATATGGTAATTTCTAGCTTTGAGGGCAATGTGATGGCTTTTTTGTTCAAATATTAAAATGATATGTTATAGATAGATGTTCAAGGTGACGTTTCTTCTTGTCCACGACTATTCATCCATCCATCTCTCTCTCTCTCTCTCTCTCTCTCTCTCTCTCTCTCTCTCCGATCTGGCATAATCAGAGCCGTCCAAATTACATCAGGCATATACAAAAAAGGTTTTATGTATTGTGATGTTGACCCTAAAAGGGAATTAATAGATGGGGAACCACAATAGATTCAAGGTTATGGTCGTTTTTTGTTTCCAGTGTATGTTTACCAGCAGATAATTTTCGTTTATGTTTTGGGCGTGCGCATGCAGCTAGGCAGATGGGGTTCCAAGATATCAGCGAGTGTCCCCAGCTATGCATGTTGGCAAACAACTACCTCAAGAACACCAAGAATTGCATTGAAGACATCTATGGGATTTTCGAGAATGTTCAAAATGCAGAAGCCCTTTATGTCCAATTCATAGAGGAGCTGGACAAATGCATCTTAGGCTATTTTGCGTTCCATTGGAATCATGCGACCCAACTCATCAGCCAGGTATACTTAGGCCTTCTCAATGGGCCTTTCATCTTCGTTAAATAACCTGCCACATCAACAAAATAGATGACATGTCACATCAATTAAGATGAAAGAGTAAAAATGCTTTTCATCCCCATGAAAGGTATGTGGCACGGTAATGAAACCCTCATTAAGACCAAAACCTTTCATCCCAACATGTTTTGACCAATCTCAATGCAACAATTTATTGTTATGTTTTGTCTATAAAACTGTGGCATGACATTATGCATTGATAGATGTCATTTCATTTGTCATATGAAAATTCTAAATCTGACATGGCACTCTTGAAAAGTGTGAAATGAAAAGGCTAGTCCCAATGGGAGTTTTTATTTTCAATAAATGAGGTGCCACATAAGCAAATATGATGATGTGGCATGAGATTTATGAAGAAAGAGAATGAAGTGGTTTCATCTAGATGAAACTAGTGTTGCACTATTTCCAAAATTTTGAAATCCGTTGAAACCATCATTAATTGAAGCCATTGAGTTTCATTTCATGAGCTTCCCACCCAATCATAATGCAAGAATTAAATATCATGACTTGCCTATGAAACAACAAAAATGAAACTTACCAATGGAGGGAGTTATTTCTTTGATGGTTTCAAATCATTTTAGATGGTGTGGCATGTTGGAAACAACAAAATGAAATTAACCATTGGGACTAGCCTTATGTTGTAACTCAATATTATTAACTGATATATACTGCACAGAAAACATAAAGACGTCTTAATAGCTACATTTCCATCAAGAACGGATTAAGTTACATTAATAAGCACCATAGAGGTTAAATTACAAATAGCATAGTCATATCCACTTTTTTGTGACGGTTATAAGCTCTAAAATTGAAAAATGAAAGGCTTAAATCCCATGTTTTTTACCAGAAGCAAGGTGAACTTAGACACCAATGCCTCGTTTTTTATTTTTTGATGCACGATCCCCAAGTTCATCTTTGTCTGTGATAAAATTAGCAGAAAAGTCCTTTTACTGCCCTGAATTATGCACTTCGTTTGCCTGACCCTATAAAAACATTGTGTCACAATTCACTACATCGAATAATTCAAGTCTGATCAATTTACACCCGTATTGAGATATGCAGTTTTTGTTCCTCCATGTAAATGTTTCATCTTGATTTTGAAATTAGTGTCTAGAAGTTATAGATTTGTTTTCTATTTTTTAAAAAAATATCTTCATTTTATTCTTTTTGTACCACATTATTTTTAAAATATGAAGTCATCCAAACCATTAAAAATAAACATGAGAAGTATAACATTTTTTTTGCAATATTTGTAGGGTTTTATGTCTTTCCACAGAAAATTTAATTAAATATAAACCTTATATAAGAAGAATAAAAAAGACAAATTTATGTAGGGGTAAATTGAAAAAAGTTAATTTGAATCATTAATGGTAGAAAATTGTGTCATAGTTTTGTTTTGAAGATCAATTGAACAAACTGGATTGTTCGAGGTAGTAAAGAAGACATTTTTATTTATACAAGAGTGAATAATCAACTTGGTGCCATAACTTTTTAGGCCTTGACCGTGGACAGCTCAAAAAACAAGTGGAGAAAGGCGGCTTTCGAAGCAACAAGGTCAAACTCTCATGCATCTTCTTCCTATTGCTTTGTGTTTGCTTCTCTTGTGTGAAAGTTATGATATATTAGATTTCTATCTATAAATATTTTTGAAATGTGCAAACCCGTTTCATATGGTTTACTCTATTTCGAAATTTTGCGTTCTTGACCGGCCGGCTCACCTGTAATCTTCCGGCTGTTGGAAATAAAGTAATACATGGACCGCTCCCCAATTCCGGTTATCCCAATAATGCAGAAACAGTAGCCCAGAATGACAAGCAGATGATGAGACGAGAACACGAACTATAACTACAACTCAGAAACATGTTAGGATACGAACTCTTTTTGACATTCGCCCTGTTCGGCAGGCTGAATCGCAGCTGGTACACTGTAGCAGCCGATGAAAAAATAACTGCGAACACTGTAGCGGATGCTCAAGAAATAATCGAAACATTGTAGCTGCTGAATCGCAGCTGCTGCAATACAGCCAACCGAACAAGCTGATTTAAACAACCTGCTATGATGTTGCAGGAAGCAGCGGTTTGAACGTGTGACCAGAGACCTGAAGGTGACGCGAGTGTTCACAATGCTGGTGGAGGAGATGAAAGCAATAGGCATCACTGGCGCCGAGGCGTCGAAGCACACAGACGTGATGGCTCCGATGGCACACTCGGACCGCAGCCCTGTGCTGTACTGATGGGTGGCGGGATGGGCGCTGGCAAGAGCACCGTACTTAAGGAGATCCTCCAGGAGTAAGTGATATAACCTTCCATTTACCAAAGGGCAATTGTATTTTTACCCTTACTTTAACTATAATTTCGATTTTATCCTCTCTTTTTTGACTTTATGATTTTACCTCTGGTTTTTCAACATGAAACCAGATCTTACCCTCAGTAGGGGTAAAATCACAATAATTCTATTACGATTTACCCCAGTAGGGGTCAACTCTGGCTTCAAGTTGGAAAATAGGGGTAAAATCAAAAGGTTAAAAAAATAAGGACAAAATCACAATTAGAGTTCATAATGAGAGTAAAAACATAATTATCCTTTTTCCAAATGTTCATATGTTCAACGAGATGACAATAACATCTCCGAGCAACATGTTGTTGGTGCAGGCCATTCTGGTCGAATGCGGCGGCGAACGCGGTGGTGGTGGAGGCGGACGCGTTCAAGGAGACGGACGTGATCTATCGCGCTATCAGCTCCATGGGCCACCACAACGACATGCTCCAAACAGCAGAGCTCGTACGTACTACATGCAGACATTATTTTTTCTCTCGAACACGCAGGAGAGCTGCGCGTCTTATTAACATGCAGACACTAGCTCCCATTACGCCTGCATTTTCACTCAATCATAGCCGTCATCAATGTCCATTGTCTTCAGTTTTTGCTGACTTCCGATCCGTCAGGGAGACGGTTTGAAACCAATTACTAACTGGGTCCATCTTATTGATCAGGTGCACAAGTCTTCGACGGACGCGGCGTCGTCGCTGCTGGTGACGGCTCTGAACGAGGGCCGGGACGTGATCCTGGACGGCACGCTGTCGTGGGAGCCGTTCGTGGAGCAGACCATCGCCATGGCACGCGCCGTCCACCGCCAGCGCTACCGCATGGGCGTCGGCTACAAGAAAGATGACGCGAACGGCACCGTGACGCAGTGGCGTAGCCAGCCGGGTGGACGGGTGGGCCTCGGCCCACTCTGAGATCCAGCCCAACGCTCGATTCTAGCACTGTAGTATTACTACAGTAGCATTTTTCTTTTATTTTTGTTTTTATTTTTCTTCTTTGGCCTACCCAAATCAACCCAGACAACATTCGGCCCACCCTACGTCCCGGGTCTAGCTCCGCTACTGCCGTGACGGAGAACTACTGGGAGCCCGACGACACGCTGCTGCGGCGCTGCCGCCGCCGGAGACGAGGAGACCTTACAGGATCGAGGTCGTCGGCGTCGTCTGCGACGCCTACCTCGCCGTGGCCAGAGGGATCAGGCGGGCCATCATCACGGGGAGAGCGGTGCGGGTGAAATCGCAGCTGCAGTCGCACAAGCGGTTCGCAGCCGCGTTCCAGAGGTACAGCCAGCTCGTCGACGGGGCCAGGCTTTACAGCACCAACTCTATGGGCTCTGCACAGGTAATGTCATCAAATCCATAAAATAGATTAATAAAGATGTAATAATAAAGGCTATATGCACATTTTTCTGAACTTTCTTGGCTTGCATTTACAGCTGATCGCGTGGAAGGACGGGAACAGCAGCCTGCTGGTCGAGCCGCGGGAGATCGACTGCCTGGACAAGGTGAGCAACCTCAACGAGGATGCCACCTCCGTTCATGACCTCTACCCTGACGGCACCACCACCTGCGGCCAGTGGCGAGTCTAAGGGGTGGGCCGGGTGGGCCGCGGCCCACCCTCAGATTCAGTCTAACATCTATTTTTAGCACTGTAGCATCTATGAACAGTGGAATTTTTCTATTTTTTTCTATTTTCCGACCCACCCCCATCAGCCCAACATACTTCCGGCCCACCCCCAAGGCCCAGCCTGGACTCGCCACTGCCTGCGGCTCCTACTCCATCTGGGAAGACATGGTCGTCTCGCCGTCTCGAGCTGCCATCCAGCGAGAGCTTCGGGAGGCCATCCGGTTCCTCGAGCTCGCTAGCCCCGTGCCAGCAACAACAACAACAGCTTAGTAGTATTACAGCATCCACCATATACCAGTCAAATATATTAAGCATGCCAGTAATAACTAAGTTTGAACTGCACTGTAATTCTTGAGTGATGATCATGGAGCGGCGAGAGTGGGAACTAATATTGTTTCTGCTTGATCACTCCGGACGGACGTGTCACACTCTCTTTTTCTCCTTTATTCACCTCTATAAATCTCTTTGTTTCTTCGCAGCTATCCAAGGGTCCTCCAAAATCATCCTTTTTTTAATCCCCGGTGTAACCCTCCTATATTCAAATATCAATTCATCTCAAGTTGGTGTACCTTAATAAATTAAATACTACTCGATCTATTTGCTCACAAATATAAGAATGATGTTACAAAATTCATCATGAAACCAACTACTTTCCCATTTTTAACCCAACTCCTCCCCGAGCATCCACGCAAAGAAGCTTATCCATACGTTGCATCTCTGCAGGGAGCCCCCCTGGCTTTTCTGGGGCCCGGTCCGGCCGCACCCCTTGCACCGCCATAGGGGCGGGCCTTCCTAGTAGCTACGCTATCGCCGCTGCGAGGACGCTTGGGCCAACGCACATGCATGCAGGACAATTGTGGATGAGCATGCTAGATCCTTGGGTTGGCAAGGTGGCACGCACATATGGACACACATGTCAAAGGCTTCAGCATTGCTACAATCCAAATAACCTTATTGTTTCACAAAAATTTTGGTCGTGCCCTCGATTATTTAGTCTGAGCAAGAGTTTGTGGGGTGAATTTGGGTCAAAACGAACATGCTTCAACTACAAAATTGACTCAAATATTTTCCACCTCAAACATAAGGATAGCAAATGACTTTAATATTGGTGTAACAGGTACATATTTGTGTTTTTTAGTTTATTCATTTATATTGCGCACCTCAAATCCAGTTGTAGTCCTAACATTTATTTACTTTCGTTTGCTAGCTCCTTTTTTGGTAAAAATAAATTTGGTTAACTCTAGTAACTAAAACTTGAAATTTGGGACACCAAAAATAAAACAGCTTTATCTATGCATGTGGTAAGTCAATGTTTTATTTCATGTTTAACACGAATAACTCCACATGGCAGGATTATCTTATAGCATAAATTAAAATTTTAGATGAGCCTATTGTCTTATTTGCTTTACAATTATGAGGAAGTCATCCACTACATACCCCCTATCACAATCGTTGAGAAGGACGCTCAATGTGTATCATTTGTATTAAAACTTGTTGGGATGGAACATCCTTCTATAGAGCAGAGCTCTTTTACCAAGGGAGTTAAGCTGCTTGAAGATAAGCGAATAGAATCGAGAGCATGCTTGTGAGAGGTGAAACCACTACAAGACTTGGAACATTTCATAATTGTTAAGCAAATTAAGTAATTAACAGTATTTAGTGTAATTTGTTAAGTATTCAAAATAACTATAGGTAGTGAGTTTGTAGGGAATTATATTGTTGGTAAATAGTTAAAAATGTGAGAAAATAGACCAGTTTGTACAAGAAAACTTTCGGCCACTCAAAAGAAAAAGACTAGGAGACTAAAAAAAAAAGTAGGCCATTTGATGAAAACTGTTGGGAGAGAGTAGTTATCTTGCAGTGAAGAGAGCATGAAATGAGCCCTAAATAACAGGATATGCTCCCCCTTTCCTTGAGTACTCCTTTTGTGAGTGGAGATACATGAGCCGAGAACATGCGAGAGAGGCGAGATATGTGCCGAGAATAGGTTCCCCTTGTTTCCACCCTTCTATGGGTAGGAGAGGGATATTTCTAGGTGATGATGGACCACTACAAAAGGGGAAAACTTAACCAGCTTAGGAAGATAGGTGGCCTTTATCTTTTATATTAATTAAGAAGAAGAAATAGGAACTCAGATTCGTGTCAAAGAGGACATCAACCTAGCTGGGTGGTCACATCACATTGTACATCCACCACATTAACAAAAAACTGAGCTAAGATTCCCGCATGTTGATCAGTTGTACTGTTCACCTTCTAACTGTAGCAGGCTGTGATAGGAGAAACATTAGAGGAGTTTTACGGTGCCCTATTTATGAAAGGTGATATAGTCATTTTAGTTTTATCGGTCTGCTTTCCATCGTATCGTCGCCCTCTAAATCCTTTCATCACCACCTCCTCCTCGCATGATATGGCCCGACCACCACCTATGATGTTGCCACCCTATACCGCCACGGATTTGCCCTTTGCCATCACCGATTTCATGCCAACATTATTTTTTTCCCTAAAATACCTTAGTATTATTAATACTACTAAAGAATACTAGTGGTATTGAAGGTTGGAGGAGAACTAATATCGTCATATTCTAAATACCACTAGTATATACTGGTGATATCCATGATACCACTAGTATAATACTAGTGGTATTAGGCACCGTAAAACTCCTCAAACATTAAGCATACACTTCTGTTCATATTTCGATCCATTTGTACCCCCAACCAACACACACAGACAACTAAAATTCGCAAGAGAGGTTCAACTCCTTGTGTGAAGAAGGAAATTGTTGGGTCAAAGACCATTGTAACTCGGTAAACACACAGATACATATGGGTGGGTTATAAAAGCAATTTCCACCGTTGCCTGCTGCTTGCTTGAATTTCTTCGTCCATTCAGTTCACCCACGTGCATGCTTACCGTTCGTCGGCCTTTTGGCTGGTCTCCTGTTAGGCTAGTGGGAAGCAAAAAGGCGTGCTCTAAAGCGCGTCGTCACAGAGAAACGAGCAAACAGTTTATCTATGAAGCTCCTGAAAGGCCAGCAAAGTTTGAGTAGTAGTTGCCGCAATGTTGGAGTCATCCACTGATGGAGCACGCACCACTCTGAGCTTATTATTTACTTATCTTCGCCTGCTCCCTTTTCGCTTCCTAATCCCCGCGTAAGTTTGACCCTTTCTACCTCTGGCCAACAGCTCGATCATTTATCTGATGGGCATATTAACTCTCATCCTTCAGCTGCAGCCTTATATATATCACGGGGACACATGCATAGTTCCGTACACAGCCCAAAGCATACAAACTCATCAACGCCACCTTCGATCGAGTAGCATATTCTGTCCTCTCCTCTCGAAATAAATTTAGCATTTGAGAGCAGATATTTCACCGGAGTTCGTTTCCTGTGGGAGGCGAGAGAAATTAACGTGCCCTGCTTGTCTTGATTCCTCCACGTCAGTGTGTGTCACTTAATAGCGATCATGGCCAAGGTGAGCATCAGGCCCAATATGATGGTTGTAGCCGTCGTCCTGGCGATGGTCGTGGTCTCATTGGCTGCGCGACCCCCCGCCGCCGTGAGGCCGGGCCCTGCTGCTTGGCACGTGGTGGCGCGCATGACGACGTCGACGGACGCCGCGAAAGGCCCCCGTTCCTCAAACTGCACTTACAACTCGAGCAGCGGTGGCGGCCCGATCGGCCGGACATGCAAGCCTTATCAACTGGTATCCAACTCAAATCGCACGGATTAATATCAGCAGCAAGGTCGTGGAAATCGATCGAATTGGTGTTCATGTACGAGCGTTTCTGTTTAGTTTATTTTTACTGTTGATGAGTTGCAGGTGCGGTGCATGCCACATGCCTGCGAGTACGTTATGATGTAGTTGTCGATCCATTCCTGTTAATTGCTTTGACTGTGTGGATCATGCCAACATGCACCATGCATGTTGCATGGTAGTAGTGCTTGAGATGTAACCTAGTCCTGGTATTTTTTTTTTCTGTTCTTGATAATCGACATGCGTTATGTTTCGTGGTCTCTTGTATTATTGCTAGTGGAGTGCAGATGTATTGTTACTTTGTTAATGAATTAGTGAAGCTGACATATGTGAGAGAAACTTTTTGTGCTTACTGATAGTACTATACTAGAAAATGTGACGCGCTCCGCTGCGTCCATTCAATTCATTCTTCAACTTGCATCACATTCGCTGCTCTCTTTTTTTTTTTTTCCTTTCTATTTTAGCCTGCACATGCGCAGGACACGGCAACGCGGCCATGCCCGCTGCTAAACCCCACCGTCTGCTCTCTTTCTTTTTTGTTTTTCTTGTTGTAGCTGGCACACGCGTAAGAGCTGAGGAGGCCACGCGGCCATGACGCCTGCCACTTGCTGTTGCATACTTGCATTGCATGTCGCCCGTGACCGCCGTGACCTTCTCTTTTGCCTTGATAATGTCGAGCAGTAGTAGAAGCCGGTCAGTTGCTCTCCCACCCTCCCTCTCCTCTCTCTTGCTCTTCTCGATCTCTCTCTTCCCACCAAAAATAAAGAGCACCGCATGGCTCACCTCATGAAGTTTTCCTGCATGCATCGTCCCAGCCGGGTGCGTGCGACGGTGGCTAGTGGCCATGCGCACGTCCACGGCCCGCCTTGCTGCGACCAGTCCTGGCTGCGACGGCTTTCAATGGCTAGCGGGTGCGTAGCGGGTCAAGCAAGCTATCCTGTAGAAGAAGGCGAGTGAAGAAGAAAGCACCCTAAACAGCCCCAGCCATCAGTAAGCAAAAGCATGCCCACTTGCCCAGCGTCCAGGTAACCATAGCGTGGATGGGAGGTGAGCCGTGAGCCTGGTAGCTCTTCAGCCCGTTGTGGGGTCCATCGACGCGTCGACGGCAGGTCGGGCTGGTGGGCTCGAAGGCGTGCAAGCTCGAGGTTCGCCGCCTGGACTTGAAGGCGGAGGCGCGACGTCCTAGCTGGAGCTGGGCCTGCTGCTGCCACGGTTGACATGGGCTGGTTGCCGGCGGCAGGTACGGGTAAGCTCCAAGCAGAGAAGCCATGCCCAGACACTTGTTTTTTACAGCGCCCGCGGCATGCCTTTCCTGGTAAGCTACACCAGTCCAGTAGTGCGGCGCGTCCGCCGCGGCCCATGGCCCGTTAACGCCAACCGACCTAACAGACAGGATCGAGGGAGACGCGTCTACCTTCTACGGTATCCACGCCTATGGCAGGTGACGTGTTTGTTTTTGGTAGTGGCCACGTATTCCAAAACTCTGTCGAGGGGTGGAAGCTTTGACGCCTCAGCTTTAGACTATTTGCATTTATCTAAATTGCCTATCAACCCACGGAATACTTACACGGCTACTTTCCAGAAATATAAGTAATTGGCGATATAATGAGACATAAGAGCTCCCAATTTCCTTATATTCAACTGCAGGGTCTATACTCTCTGCCGCTATGGTACAATTATAGATAACTATATTGTAGTAGTTGCACTTGCACGTGATCAAACTATGAAGCTTTGATCATCATTTTTTTGATGTTAAGATCAAAAAAAAAATCATAATTGAGTTGTACGTTAATAATGTTTTGTTATACTGGTCACAAGCTTTTCGTTTTTTGGTATTTTGCCTCAAATCCATATTGAACTCCTTTTTATTTGTATATAACTTTTGTTATGAATTTCACATTTCCAACGAGTTTGATTCAGACTATTATATCTTTATTATTTAAATCCACCTTTAGCTATTTATAGATTGTGTTAGACATGGACTCTTCATATTGGCAATGCTAGGTGGGTAATGTTTATAAAAAAACAGTATTTAGTGTATTTGGAGCTACTTTTATTATGACATGGGTGGATAAGTTATATTATGTTATATCAATGGCTATCGTTTCTCAAGCGTCCAATTTAATGGCATTATGGCAAGATGTTTTGTTTTTGTGACAATTACTATAGTTTGACAGTCATGACTTTTATTATGACTGTGAATGCAACAATTATATTGGATATAAGACAAGAAGCGCCTCCCTTTTTTGAGAAACTCAATCTTAGGGGCATGGATATTTTCTCACGATTACTTAATTAACATTCTTTATAATGTACATTATCTTACTAAAACAGTTGTGTATTTTGTTTGAAAGTCAACCGTAATATATTTTGTTTTTGAATTGCATACGGAAATAACAAATGCATGTCCATCTTATGGACTGACAACAAGAGCACTGACCATATTCCATTATTAGACTAGGCATTAGAGCACGCATATATTGTGATACAGTACTGATAGAACTATTCTTCGATTCACTCGCGCTACGAGTCCTCATCTACGCTCCAATAATACAGAGTGTTGCTCCCCAGATAAACGCCTGAAAAATCAGTATATTCATGGAAACCTAACTCGCACTTCCGTACTCCCTTTTTGCGAGTGCGTGGACCAATATATATAAGTGCTTACTCTAGTTACGTACTTCAAGCATGCAGTTTGACTACCATATGGAAGTCAATGATCGTGTGTGCATTTCTCTTACTTTTGTACTCCTTTTTCCAACCGTGGGGTAGGTAGCACAATGTCCCACAAAGACCCATCCATGCATACAGCTGCACACAACATATCAATAAGTCAAAAAAAGCAGGCATGCATGTATGGAAAGACGAGCAGATAGTGGAGAGATCCACTTTCTAAACTCGAATTCATCTGTAATTAACTGGGCAGATGAATTAATTCACTTCAAAACGATAAACATGTAGACATGCATTTACGTACTTCCAAAGTCGTGCCAAACTGTAGTCCACGTGATTTCTTAGCACGATGTACGTGAAAAACATTTTGGAGTACTCTTTGGAAATTAGAAGCTGATCTGACTGTCAAACATACATGTAGTAGTGATCAGTACATGAGTTCAAGATTAGAAAAAAAAAGGAAATTAAACATGTCTCAATTCTAGGGCCAGGCCGTATTGCTTGGCTGCTTGCCTGCTTGTGTGATGCTTGATGTTAAGCTATCGCTTTCAAAGCATGTAATTTGTTTAATTCGTACGTTGTCTTTTTTTTTTTTTTTAGTTGTTTTGTTCCTTGAGCAAACACCGCGCTGACGCACTGTACTCTATGCGGTGCGCCGTGTCGCCCGCCAAACCGAGGTGTGAGTTTGCCGGTGCAACCACCGCACACTGTACGTTAGCGAGCCGTGGCAGTCCCTGTACATAAAAGCATGAACAATGCAAACGGTTTAGAAGTGCTTAATGAAAATAAATTTTTCAGCACATGTTAAAACACACACTCCTACAATGCAAATAGGTGCTTAAAAAGGTCTTACCATCTGGATTAACACTTTAAGAACCAGGTGCTAACTCAAGCATTCTTTCTCAAATATAAGCGCCTAGTGCAAAACATAAATCAATTTTTTTGCCTTAAGCATCCCTATAAGCAACGCCCTTGGTCATGCTCTAAGCAGATGTATCTACATATAAGAAGTTGTAGATCGGTTCACCAACGATCCACTAGCCCACAAATCAGGTGTGTTTTATTTTTTATTTATTTCTTTTAATTTTTAAGCGCAATAATTACTCTACAACATTACTATATATTTTTTTTTATTTTTATGCATGTTAAAAATTTTGAAATAGTAGTTTCAATTTTTTTAAAAAATATGTTTCAAAATTTCTCAAACTATTTCAACTTTTTTTAAGAAATATTGACATAATAATAAAAAATATTGATGCGGCACAAATATAAGGTTGAAAGAGTCCATCTATATTGATGAGAAAATCAAATATTTAAATGATCTCATTTTTTAGAATTAATTCTAAACAATGCGGCGGTTCAAATAGATTCGAAAATAGACTTGCGGGTTGGAAGAAAATTCGGTTTGACATTTGCAAACTGATTCTTTTTCTCCCACCCACCCGAACCAGAGATCTCGCCATGTGTCCGTGCCTCCGTCTTCCCCTCTCCCACTTGTGTTAATGTCATACCCCATTTCTGGAGCATGGGTGCTTATCGTATCAGTCCCTGGATCAGACGCTGATACAAACACTTTACGCAGAATGATATCACAGAGTCATCACTTACATAAATATTACCGAGTCTCATACAAGCCTTCATACATAAAAGGTCTTACAACATTCGGCCAAAGGCTATTTTATTACATCAAGCATCAAGCTGGTGGGCTGCAACAGCAGAACCACTTAAACACCACTACAGCGGAAGACGGAAACGGGACTAGCACAGGCGTCTTGAGTGCGGACGGAACCCTATTCTTCATCACCATCCTCCTGGTACTCAGGTTCTTCATCTGAATGATTAAAGCAAGGGTGAGTATATAAGGTACTCAGCAAGTCCTAACAACAAGGGGTAAATGTATGGAAGGATACAACCAATGGATAGGCCGAGGGTTTATCATCTGAGCGAAAAATCAGTTTTATGCAAGGGTTGTTTGGAAAACAACATAGTTCGCAAACTACTGTCAAGATTTAACATTGGTATTTAATGGGGTTGTTTGGCCCGGGGGGAGTTGCAATTCATCCCGACAGTTCCCAAGTTTTAATGCTGGCAGGAAACCAGCTCACGGTTCCACACCAGAGTATTCCAAAAACACACCAAGGGGGTAACTCACACCGTTATACTAATCATTGTGTGGCACAAGCTTTCGCGTTGTCCGTTACCGTGGAACACGGCTATCATGATAGGTTTTACACTCTGCAGAGGTTGTACACAGTTCCCCATAAGGTACACCAGTCCTCCCCATCGTCATGGCTTGGGTTGGCATACTAATGGTCCCGTACCTACTTGGTGTCACCACGGCACCACCACGGAAATACTGCAACCAGGGGCTTCACAATATCATCATCGTCGTGTAGAAAGGCCTGAATAATCACCGTATGCCGGATCCCGACGCCTGCCACATCGGGTCTTCTCCTGGCTTCCGCTGCAACTCCTGCCCTCTAGGTGGGTACCGGGTGAACACTATAGTAGGGTGTGGTTCCAAACCTTTCCCATTCAAGGCTTGTGGTTGTACGAAAGGTGCTAGGCAAGGCGGCACATGAACCGGTCCTTATACGACCGAAGCAAGCATCTTCAATAGCTATCCTCAAAGGAGTAGTCACATCCCAGAGATAGCCCTCCCAACTGAGGACTACCTCGCTTGCTCCCGCCAAAGAATATCCCCACTATGGGTTGCACAACTATCACTAGTAAAGTACCATCCCACCTTTCATATTCACACACACTCCACCAAACACACACACATTTAACATAAAAAGCATGTATAGCATGATTAATTAGGTACGCATGGTAATAAGTCCTAAGCAGCATATCATGTCAACATATCATCAAAGAATTAATGATAGTGAACCCTAGGTCTAACAAGGGAATTGGATAAGCAATAACAAGGCATGGCAATCAACAAGTATAGGATCATACTAGCATTTAAATCATATTTGAACATCATGCATATTTATTTCTAAACTGGGCTCTAAGTTGGATCATTTGCAAACATAGGATCAACATGATCAAAGGGGTTAGAACTTGCCTTCACCAAAGTCTTCTTCCTCTACGTCCTCGTAATCCGGATCCTCCGCTCCTTCCTCAAAAGCTTGATCTTCTATTGATTGCAAATAAACGACGATCGAATTAATCTATCGGTCAAACAATTAGCTAACAAGCATATAAATCCAAATGAAAGCCAAAAAGAGAGAAACAACAGATGACTCGGGCATGAATGGATAGATAATGAAATTTGATGAATTTTGGCGAAAGATTCATCAAATTTGGAGTTAAAATGGAGGAGTTAAGGATTTTACAATATTGCAAAGTTGGATTTAATTAGGATTTAAGCTAATTAATTAGCTATGGATTAAATCCTAATTAATCAGAGGCAAACAAGGTCTGAACAGTAATCTGGAGATAATCTAATATTATTAGGGAATTTATGGAATTTTTTTGCTGAAGGGAAATGCTCGGAAAAAGGTTCTGTGTACAAAAGGTGTGTGGATTTAGCAATTACAGTGGCGCGCGTGAGACCGACAGGTGGGACCGCGGAGGCGGGTCCGCTGTGGCCTACTATTTTGTGGACTAGGTCCACTGGCGCTGTGGACCGAGCGTGAGCGTGAGATTGGTCCACGGTGCACCGGAGTCGTGCACCGGTGCTGACTGGGCAACGGCGACTGAGTCGTCGCGGGCCCAGGTGCCGACGTGGCGCGCCACGTCGGACGGCAGCGCGGCACGGTCAAGGCGTGCCGGAGCGGTGCGCGCGCGGCGGCGCGTCGCCGGGGAGCTCGCCGGCGGCGGCTAGAGGGCACAAAAGGCGACGCGGGAAGCACCTACGTGGCCTACGCGCGACGGCGGACCTCATGGGGGGTGGTGTCGACGTCGGGAAGCCATGTGGCGGCGGCGCGGCGGTGCGCGGGACGCATACGCGCGTGTGTGCGCGCAAGCTCCAATCCGCGTGGTCGAGCATGCTCAGCGTGCGGCGGAGAAGCTTCCTGTGCTAAGCGTCGACGAGGAAGGTGGCCGGAGCGGTGGTGTGCACCTCGCCGGAGTGCGGCGGCGCGGCAGAGTGCGATGAGAGGCGGGTGCGCGCGTGCGAGGAGTCAAATCGAAAGGTGCGAGAGAAAGAGTAGAAGGTGGCGGTGCTCACGGTGGGCTTGCTGGAGTCAGAGGTGGCCGGGAGCTTGACGTCGACGTGCTCGCGGTGGCCGGAACCCTAGCCCGTCGCCATCTCCATCTTCCTCGCCTCGGCTGCAAGAATAGCAGACGGGAAAGGGTTAGTGGGCGGCTAGGGATGCCAGAGGAAGAGGAATGGAGGAGCGGGGCTGACTGGTTGGCCGTGGAGAGCTCGCCTGAGTAGCTGCCGGACTTGGGGACGACGGAGGGAAAAAGGAGTTTCTGGAGCTCGGTGCGCGCGGAGGTGAAGCGAACGCGAGTGGAGAGTGTGTGCGAGAAGGAAAGGGGGGGTGCTCCTCTTATAGCCGCGGTGGGGAAGGAAGCTTCCCCGCAACGGCTCTTCACCGGAGTAATGGCGGCCTGGCGAGGGACGACGAGACGCAGTGTACGACGGAGTGGCGTGGCGCTCCAAGCCAATGCGGGCAAAGATGCCCTGTTCGCCGGCGAATAGGAGCGGAGCGGAGTTAAGGCGCGGCGCGCGCGTGCGCTGGCGTCCGCGCCATCGTACCACGGTGGCGGCGCACAGTTGCGCCCGGCGGTCCGAAGGAGGGAGACGACCGTAGGCCCCACGCGTCAGCGAGAGAGGAAGGGGAAGTGGGCTGTCGGGCTGCCGTGGGAGAACTGGGCCGACTGGGCTGCGCGGGCGATGCTGGGCTGTGCGGTCCGCGCGGAAAAGAGGAAAGAAGCGGGGAACTGGGCCGTGGGGAAGGAAAGGGAGAGTGCGGCCCGGGAGGGAAAAGAAATGTTTGAACATTTCTGCGAATTTGATTTGAGGCAAATTTGAATGGAATTTCAAATTTTGCAACAGGACAAACACCAAACAAACATACGAATAAAATCAGGAAAATCCAAATATGCTTATGGTGAGGTTTGATGCATGGTTAAAATTCAAAAATTCAAATTTGGGGTGAATTTACCATACTAGTTTGATTGCATTTGTTCTAATTCGAAAAAGTTTAAATTTTTAGTGATTTTTTTATAGCATGGGAAACACGGGGTGTTACAGTTAATCACAACCACTAATTAATTAGTCTCAAACAGTACTCTATAACTTGCTAAAACCTCGACCGGTGAGCAAAAGACTGCACCACAATATTTAATTAAGAAGAGCTCAACTGGAACCTGTCCGAAGAAGGTCACAAAATATGACACCCCATACACGGGGATGCCGTCCTTTGTGGTTCGCGAGTCTAAACCTGTGCTGCTCTACAACTTGCTAATCATAGCGCATAGGTTTTTCGGTGCAAGGCAAGCACGGAGAAGTGGCCTTGTTCCCCAGTTGGGCCCTTGGCTGGTTTTCCAATAAGAGTTAGGGTTCTCTCAAAAAAAGAACGATAGTCTGCAAGGCTAATAAGGCCCGAAAGTCTGCGACGCCCTTTATCAGGGACACTAATTTTCCTAAAAAAAAATTGACTGCATGAGAAAATAAGAATTAGGCCAGTTGGCCCATTTCCCTCCCATTTGCCCACTTGAACGATCATAAACTATGTTTACAAGAATCTTCCATCAATTTTTTAAGTAAGAAGTCTCTTTCTATAGAGAAGGGAAAGTCTGTGCTCATGTGTCACCATTTGTCTATGCTACCTCATATTTATGAACTGCTGTAAATATTTGGATAATTTGGCGCTCCTTTAGTCGCTTCGTATCAAATGTGCATGCTACCATTCACCCATGCATGTGCATGCTTACCGTTCGTCGGCCAGCTGGCTGGTCTCCTGTTAGGTCAGTGGGAAGCAAAAAGGCGAGCTCTAAACCGCGTCGTCACAGAGAAACGAGCAAATAGGTTGTCTATGAAGCTCCTAAAAGGCGAGCAAGTTTGTGTAGTAGTTGCGGCGATGTTGAGTCATCCTCTGATTGAGCACGCACCACTCGATCTTAATTACTTTTGCTGGGGATAGTAATTTGGGTGATGAATGATCAATTAAGGCGTGGTGGGGATAGTAAGTTTCCTATTACATGTTTTTTTATTATATGTTGTGTTGGAGTATATGTAGTACTCCAGTATTGATCACTTAGGCATTAAACATACTCTGTTTTTACCTTAGAGAGCAACATATAAGTGGACTGTTCAAGGATTTTCATCGTCCAAAAAAAAAATTGTACAAGGATTTTCCACCGATTCAACTACCCTTCTGATGTTTCCTGTTCGTCGGCCAGCTGGCTGGTCTCCTGTTAGGTCAGTGGGAAGCAAAAAGGCGAGCTTTAAAGCGCGTCGTCACAGGGAAACGAGCAAACATTTTGTCTATGAAGATCCAAAAAAGTGAGTAGTTGCGGCAATGTTGAAGTCATCCAACTGATCGAGCACGCACCACTCGAGCTTAATTACTTTTGCTTGGTCTGCTCCCTTTTCGCTTCCTAATCCCCGCGCAAGTTTGACCCTTTCTTCCACTCACGGCACGGACATATTAACTCGGATCTTTCAGCTGCGGCCATATATATATCACGGGGACACATGCACAGCATACAAACTCGTCGACACCGCCTTCGATCGAGTAGCATATTGATCCGTCTTCCTCTCGAAACAGATTTAGCATTAATTTGAGAGCAGAAATATCAGTAGAGTTCGTTTCCTGTGGGAGTCAAGAGAAATTCACGTGCTCTTGATTCCGGCACGTCAGTGATTGTAAGCTAGTAACAGCTAGCGATCATGGCCAAGGTGCTCATCAGGCTCAGTATGACGGTAGTAGCCGTCGTCCTGGTGATGGTCTTGGTCTCGCCAGCTGCGCGACCCGTCACCGCCGGGAGAGTGTCTCGTTGGGAGCGCACGACGACGTCGACGGACGCCGCAAAGGGCGCTGGGTCCTCAGACTGCACCTACAACCCAAACAGCGGCGGCACTGGCAGCCGGCCGTGCACGCCTCGTCGCCCGGCGGTATCCAACTCAAGTGACACGGATTAACAGCTGGCCGGCAAGGTCGTGGCAATCGATTGAATTTTGGCGTCCATGTACGAGCATTTCAGTTAGTTTATTTGTACTGTTGATGAGTTAGGTGCAGTGCATGCCACATGCATGCGTGTACGTACTGATACTGATGTAGTTGTCAGTCGTTAGGTCCTACCATTTCTAGTCTCCATTCGTGTTAATGTGGAAACATAGATTTTCATTTTCTTCAAAAATATCCCTCCAAAAAATACCTTTATGTATATGCATCATGCGCACCATGCATGTTGCAAGGTAGTGCTTGAGATGCACTTAGTCATGCCGTTTTGTTTCGTGGTGGTCTTGTAACATTGTAAATCAAGTGCCATTATATTCTTTTTGCCTTTGTATTATTGCTTGTACGGCGCCATATTGTTTCCTTGTGTGATCATGTATATTGTTAGTATTCTTTTAGTGAATTGATGAAGCTGATACACATGCCAAAAAGAATCTAGCTTGGTCTTTACTGGTAGTACTATATATATACGAACTATTCTTTGTTTCCACCTTAAAGTTCATAAGACAAGTCAGGTCCCTTGTTAGAGAAACGCGATCTAGTACTTAGTAGCATAAATATATTTTTCTCTCAATCACCTAAATTTTTTATAATTATGTTATGTTACTAACAAAAGGGTGTGTATTTAACTATTTCTGTAGAAAGTCGACTATAATACTTTTGAATCGCATGGGGAAAAATAACAAACGCATGTTGATCCTATGGACTGATAACAAGGACTCCGCGATCCATAATCTATCATTAGATTTAGACCGGTGGTTATAGCACGTACACAATTGGAATATTCTTCGATTCGCTGGCACTTCGAGTCACAAGCTACGTGCCAACAATACAGAGTGGTGCTCGCTAGACAGTAGCTAGATTATCGGAAACCTAACTCGCATTTCTGTAGTCCCTTTTTGCGAGTGCGTAGGCCAATACATAAGCAGTGCTTAGTTACGTACTCCAGGCATGGAGGTTACTAGCACATGGAGGTCAATGATCACGTGTGCATTTCTCTTACTTCGGTATGCTGTACTTTTTCTGGCCAGATAGCACATTGTCGCACAAAGATCCATCCATGCATACAGCTGCACACATGTCAATAAGTCAAAAGACAGGCTTGCTTCTATGGAAACACGAGCAAATAGTAAAGAGATCCATTTTCTAAACTCAAATTCATCTACACAAATTAATTCACTTCAAAAGTATCATGATTTGCAAAACTGTTGTTCACATGATTTGTTAGCACGACGATGTACGTGCACAATTTTTTGGAGTACTTTTTGAAGTTTAGAAGCTCATCTGACTGTCAAGCGTACATTTAGAGATGGGTTAAGTTGAGAAGAAGAAAAAACCATATGTTTCTAGGGCCAGGCCGTACTGCTTTTCTGCTTGTGTGATGCTTGATGTGCTTGGCGTTAAACTATCGCTTTCAGAGCATGTTATTTGTTTAATTCTGTGCTGCGTACGGTTATGCTTTTTTTTAGTTGTTTTGTTCCTTGAGCAAAAAACTGCGCTGACGCACGGTACTCTGTGCGCCGCGCCGTGTCACCCGCCAAACCGTTGTGCGAGCTTGCCAGTGCAACAACCACACCCCGCACGTTCCCCCGAGCCATGGCAGCCCCAATGTAGCGCAAGCTCGGAGAAGAGGCCATGCTCTCAAAAACAGAACTTTTGTCTGCAAGCTAATAAGGCCCAAGTCTGCGACACCTATTTCCAGAAAAAAAAAAATCGACTGCACGAGACAAGAATAGGCCCAGTTGGTCCATTTCTAGAAAAAAAAACAAATCGACTGCATTAGACAAGAATAGGCCCAGTTGGTCCATTTCCCTCCCATTTACCCACTGGATATGGAGTAACAAACTATGTTTGCACGTTAAAGGATGCTCCCGTGCAGGGGACCCTGCACATATTAGGTGCAGGGCCAGTGCGTGTGTGACATCTGTCTATGCGGGCCCAACAAAATTGGAAACTAATCTTGAGTTTATACGACTAATACAGAGGTATGCGCTTTCCCTCAAAAAAAAAAAAAAACAGAGGTATGCGCCGGCGCCAAGCCTCTAAGCCGTCACGCGCGTGTTCGCAGTGGAAGGAGCGTAATCGTTTTCGACTCTGTGCCATCGTATTCCAAATCGTTGTCATCTCCTTATGTGAATAGTCTCTTGGAGTTGTGGGAAGAACAGCAGCTGCGAGCCTGCGAGAAGGATGATCATACACTACAAGATATCCACTAATCCCCGACAGTGGTGTGAGAAGTGGCCGACAGTTTATATTGTGTAGCATATTTTTTTGAATGGCCTACAGTTTTGTAGTACAAATTTTTATATTTCCCAACAGTGTAAGCAATTTCCCTACAAACTCATTCCCCACATACTCATTCCTTACAGTTTTTATATCTACTTAACAAATACACTAAAAACTGTCACCCATTTGTAGAAAAACTGTTGGGGATTCTTACAAATCTTATAGTGATAGTCTGATAATTGAATAAGTCGATTGGCCATGGACACGCCTGCTCTCTCTCTCTCTCTCTCTCTCTCTCTCTCTCTCTCTCTCTCTCTCTCTCTCTCTCTCTCTCTCTCTGAAACAATACCCTGGGAGCAATATCACTTCAGTTGAAGATGCATCTTCCCTGCGACCAACCAGGTGACAGGAGCTTGAGGAAGACCTTATCACCAACCTGAAATGTGCACTCTGATCTGTGCTTGTCAGCTTGTTTCTACATCCTGTCACGAGCTCGAGAAAGGTGTTGTTTGATCAAATCAGTCATGACTGCACGCTCTTGTAACCACTGGTGCAGATCATGAACTAATGAAGATGTATTATTGTCGATCCCAAAATGAGATAGAGGATTACCATAAAGAGCCTCAAAAGGAGATAAGTTGATAGCCGAGTGGTAACTACAGTTATACCAAAATTCAGCAAGTGCCAGCCACTTACTCCATTTCTGTGGACAAGCATGAACAAAACATCTGAGATAGGTCTCCATGCACTGGTTAACACGCTCCGTTTGGCCGTCAGATTGCGGATTATATGATGAACTCATCTGAAGCTCCACTTTAGCTAAATCAAACAACTCTTTCCAAAGTGTGCTTGTAAAGATACGATCGCGATCAGATATGATTGCTTTCGGCATATCGTGCAGCTTGTATATATTGTCCAAGAACAGCTTGGCGACATAGGCAGCAGTAAATGGGTGCTTAAGAGGCAAGAAGTGAGCGTATTTAGTCAGTTTGTCCACCACGACTAAATACAATTTGCAGACCCTAAAATTGGAAGACCTTCAACGAAATCCAATGAGACCACATGCCAGGGAACAGATGGAATTTCCAGTGACTGAAGGAGACAGGGATAACGAGATCTATCCGGTTTAGCTTGCTGGCAAGTGGTACAGGATCTGACAAAGTCAGCTACTGATGCTTTAAGACCTGTCCAAGCAAAATATTGCTTGACACGACGAGTGGTAACAAGGATTCCTGAGTGGCCCCCAATGGCACTAGAATGCAGAGCAGAGATAATTTGCTGATGGAGGTTTGCATCATTACCCACCCAAATTCTTGACTTATATCAAAGAAGACCACCAAGCAGAAAAAAATTAGGGATAGAAGTTGCACTTACTGACAGAGCTGCAATTCTGTCTTTGCATTTAGCATATGTAGCATAGGAAGCTTCCACCATATCCAACCATAATGGTACAGAAGAGGATACAGCAAACAATTGAGGTGGATCATGAGGTCTTCTCGAGAGAGCATCAGCCACACGGATTTCAACACCTTGCTTGTACTGCACCTTGTTTTGTAGGCCGAGGAGCTTAGTAAACACCTTTTGCTGCCAAGGTGTATTCAGTCTTTGATCAGTGATATGTGATAAGCTTTTCTGATCTGTCAAGATGATGAATTCCCCATACTGCAAATAATGTCTCCATTGCTCAACGGCTAGCAAAATGGCCAAATATTCTTTTTCGAATGTTGAGAGACCAAGAGTTTTAGCTCCCAAAGGCTTACTGACATAGGCTACGGGGTGCCCTTCTTACTGTAAAACTGCCCCAATGCCTGACCCAGATGCATCAGTCTCAATGCAAAATGGTTTAGAGAAATCTGGGAGAGCCAAAACAGGAGCTGTACTTAGAGAAGTTTTCAGAGCTTGGAAGGATTGGTCATGTACAGAAGTCCAAACATAGAGTATCTTTTTTGAGAAGATTTGTCAAGGGTTTAGCTAGGACACCAAAATTCTGTACAAACCTCCTATAGTAACCAGCCATCCCCAGAAAACTCCTCAGCTCTTTCACAGAAGTAGGTGTGGGCCACTGCTCAATAGTTTGGACCTTAGAAGGGTCTGTGGCAACACCCTGCTCACTGATCACATGTCGCAGATAAGAAATCTTCCTCTTGGCAAAGGAACATTTAAATAATTTAACCTTCCAGCCATCCTTGTGCAGCAGCTCCAACACTTGTTTGAAATGCTCAACATGGTCTTCATAAGTTTTGCTAAACACCAATATGTCATCAAAGAATACCATCACATATTTGCGCTGTAGAGGATGTAAGGTTGAATTCATAGCACCTTGAAAGGTAGCTAGTGCTCCAGAAAGTCCAAAAGCAAACACCCTAAATTCGAAATGGCCATCAAGTGTAGAGAAAGCGGTTTTAAATTCTTCACCTAGCATCAGACGAATTTGATGAAAGCCACCACTTAGGTCCAGGGAAGAAAACCAACTTGCTTGGAACAACTCATTAAATATATCTTCCATAATTGGGATGGGAAATTGACTTTTTATAGTCAAAGCATTAAGGTGTCGAAAATCAACACAAAAGGCTAGGACATGTCCTTCTTGACTAGGAGGACTGGAGAGGAGAAAGGACGTGTGCTTGCTTGAATTGTGCCATTGGCTAGCATCTCTTTGACTTGCTTCTCTATTTCTGTTTTCAGTGCAGGTGGGTATCTATAAGACCTAATGTTGAATGGAGCTGCTCCAGGAACCAAGGGTATAGCATGATCACAGCTCCTCTTGGGAGGTAACCCTTTGGGTTTCTGGAAGACTTCAACATATTGCTCAATTAACTGCTGAATATCCAAGGGCAGTTGTTGCAACTCAACTTGTAGAGATGAATCATCAAGCACACTATTAAGCTGGACAATAGTATCTCGAGGAAGCTCAGAAACAAGTCCCTGAAGTAACACAGTGGTACCATGGTATTGAATGGACATCCATTTATGTTTCCAATGCACTTTCATAGGGCTGTGGCACTTCAACCAGTCCATACCCAAGATGAGATCAAAACAGTGGAGAGGTAATATCTTTAGGTCAGCAGAGAATTCATAATTATTGATAGACCAGATGCCATTAGGAATATAAGACTGGCATTGCAGATGACCTCCAGTGGCTACCACCACATTAAAAGGATGACTCAAAGGAATAGCATCATGCAGTTTCTGGGCTACAGTAGAACTAAGAAAGGAGTGTGTGCTACCTGAGTCAACCAGAATCAAGATCTCTTGACCACCAATAACACCTCTCATGCGCATTGTTTTTGGTGTGATCTTGCCAGTAGCAGCAGCTTCAGACAAGGCAAGAAACAATTGCTCTTCATGAACAGAAGTACCATCATCACCAGATTCAGGATGGTCAATTCCCAAATAGTCCCACTGCTCCTGTACAGCATGAAGTTGCACAGAAGGAGAGCATTTGTGTCCTCTAAACCACTTCTCAGCACATATTTTGCAAAGCCCCTTAGACATTCTGTAGGCCTTCAATGCTTCCAACTTGTCAGCAACATTAACAGAAGATGAAGCAGCTTTGACCTCAGGTGCTCGAGCATCAGATACTTGTTGAGCAGGAGGTGGTAATAGAGGATAAGATGTCTTGTGCTTGGTACTTGATGAATAGTCATTCTTAGGAAATGACCCATAATCAGTCTTCCTAGATTCCTTAGAGCATGCTGGCTCGACTGCTTCTTCCTGCAATGCAGCCAAGACACAAGCAGTATCGAAGTCTTTTAGACGCTGAACCATAACACTAGACTTGATATTAGCTTTGAGACCATCAACAAAACAAGTGGTGTAATACACAGGATCAATGATAGAATCATAAGCATGCAGCTGATCCACTAATTCAGAAAAATTTTCAATGTATTCAGCAACCGTGGTGGTCTGCTTGATAGGACTGGGCACATAACCCGAAACCCAAACACCGAACCCGCAAAACCCGACCCCGAACCCGAAAACCCCGAAACCCGACACCCGAAATCTATTTTCGGGTTGCAAGTCTGAAAACCCGATTATAATTCAGACTAATCGGGTTTTAATCCTCGGTACCCGAAATACCCGATGCACCCGAACTAGCACCAGCCATTAGAATTTCCTCCACTTTTGGCCCAACCTATATTCTATTTGCTCCCAAGCCGAGCCTAAAGCCCATGAACTGGGCCATCAAACAAACCTCACGACTCACGAGCCCAAGCCTGCAACCATAAGCACCCTCTGCCTAGTCGTTTCCTCTGATGCCGTCGTCGCCGTCTTCTGTTTCTGCTCGTCCTCCTCGCTCACACACGCCGCCATCCACGCCTCCAGGCCACCAGCAGTCGTGAGAGAGAGGCCGATGGGGGCGCGTCCGCTCGAGCTGCTCGGCAACGGGATCTAGTACAGCCCGTTCGCTCGAGCTTCGCTGCGACAGGATCTGGCATACAGCCCGGTTGCCATGCCGGCAGGCGGGGCGGAAGCCAGGCCCCGATGCGGCGTAGAGCGCGCGAGACCTCAACGACGGTTCGTTGTGCAGCCAGGTACGCGTGTCCTCGTCTTCATTGTTGGAAGGGATGGAGGATCGGGTAAATCGGGAGTACCCGGACCCGAACCCGAACTTTCGGGTACCCGAAATGTCGGGTCTTACATCAATTTCGGGTGTTGATTTTAAAAACCTGAAGTTTCAAAAACCCGAAAAACCCGACCCGAATTTTTCGGGTAACCCAAATGCCCAGTGCTACTGCTTGATGTGAAACAGTTGCCTAATCAGAAGCCCATGATGATCTCTACCAAAGCGACTAAGCACAAGAGAGCAAAGAGCAACTAGCAAATTTCTTCTCTACTGACTGAAGCCATCTAGCTGCAGAACCCACAAAATGCATAGAGGCGACCTTGACCCACAGTGAACTATTAACCCCATACATGTCAAAATAATTCTCACTGCGTGTCTGCCAAAGCCGTGGGTTATCCCCATCAAATTGGGGAAAATGCAGTTTCAGAAGTTTACTAGATGCAGAGTAACCAGATTCATGGTGCGGCTTGTGTGAAGGGTGAGATGTACTGAACTTAGGCAGGGGATCCACACTATGAGAACGAGGTATCTCGAAAGAGGGCATGCCCTTGTGCGGGAGATGAGTTTGGGTGAAAACCGACGCGAACTCACGCTCCCGGGATGAATGTTCGTAGCAGTGCCCACTGGGGTCGTCGGCTTCAGGTCTGGCAGTAGCGTGCACGGAGGCCGACACCTTCGAGCCGAGGATACCAGGTCTGGTCTCGGGCGAGTCGAGCGAGTTGCGGATCCAGTGTTTGTTGAGCTTGGTCAGCTCGAGCTTGACGTAATCGATGGAGTTGGCGATGTCGCCGACCGCCGATTCGATCTGAGGACGTCACACCTCGAACGTCGATGCCGCGGATTCGAGGGCCGCGATGCGAGTTGCTGACAACGCCTCGAACAAGCCAAGCGCTCGACCGCTGCCGACTCGAGAAACGCCATATGCTCGGAGACGGTAGTGTCGACGTTGGCCTTGATGGCGTTGGAGTCGAGCAGGACCGACGAGGATGCCGATGCCGCGGAAGCCACTTCGAGGGCGCTCACGCGCTGCTCCCACTTCTCGTCCCGCGCCGCAAACCTCTTGTCGAACTCGGCGAAGATAGCCTTGGTCTGGGCATCGAGGCCGAGCTTGAGGTTGGGATCGATTGCTCCGGCCATCTTCACGCGGCGGGTGTAGTGCTGGTGGTGGCGGAAGTCCAGATCCGAGGACGATGTCTCTGATGTTAGGGTAGGGATTCGAGAAGAGATAGTAGAAGTAGCAAGCAGGAAGAACAGCAGGGGGATTCGAGTTCAGCTGTAGCTTGAAGAAGGGGAAAGTAATTGTTTACAACTCAATCATTCGATGCCCATGCTCTACGCGCGCTCTTGCTTATATTACAACTCACGCAACCACTCGCACACGTCACTCCCACTCTGGGCCAGAGACGCGAACACTTGGCTTCCGAGCTCGTTCGGTGCGGCGCGGCCCATGGGCTGGTTCAGTCGAGGTTGCCGGTTGAGGAACAGGGTTGCTGACACGTATACCCATTGGCCCTGCCCCTAATATGTGCAGGGCGCCCTGCACAGGAGCCGGACTCCATCCAGATGGCCGTCCCCCCTTATCGTCGAATGGTTTGCTGGAGAGGGAAGGGGAAGGGACCACGGTCTATAGATGTGTTGGCACTGGGAACCTAATGTTCTGTTTCTTGGTACGTTTTGACGTTTTGTCAGGGAATACTAATCTGTTTCGGCCTCCTCTCCACCAAATGGATTATGGTTCCCGCCTACCAGTAATCTATTGTCCTAACGTTACACCTTGTGCAGGTAACAACCGAATAAATGAACGATGGATGACTGGCGATTCTCGTCAACTTGCTTGAGCCCGACCATGATACGGATCAGCGATCCAGCTAGGCGACGCCATTCTTTATTCAGAACTAACCAGATGTGATTCATGCCCACGCCATAGCCCCGTGTCGCCGTCCATGGCCTTGCTGGCTGCCGAGCGCAAGACAAACACCCCGTTCGGATTAAGATGTGTGATCGGTTGGTGCCTGCTCTTGCCGGTTGCATAGCATGCCCGGCCTGCTTCTATTGCAGGATCAGCAGCCCGTCCACAAAACAAAGCAACTGGAAGATGACTTACAAGTGGCTCGTACTTTTTTGAATATGCAATAGAAGTTCATAATGTTGAATCTGTTATTTCGCGACCGAAGGACGAGATTTGACGATTAGTCATTTAATAAATGCAGGTTGCAATTACAAACGCAACCATCATCTGTTCATAATCAGAGCTTGAGTTGCTACGTTTCTTCCGACGATGACGGTTAATCATCGCATTATTAGAGCCTTTTGGTAGCAACAGAACAGGCTTTCAAACTGTTCGATGTGCAAGGCAACGGGTAATCTCCAGCACTAGACAGAGAAAGAGACGCACTCGTCATGCTTGAGAGTTAAGACAACTTAATTCATCTTCACTTTCCGTTTCTATCTGGCTCCAAAATGGCCAGTGGTGTTAATCACTACCTACGCCGGCCGCCTTAGTAACAGAGAAAGCCATTATTACCAGGCCGTAGGATTAATTAACTAATGAACCAATCAATCCATCAGCCATGCAAGCCCCACAAAGGAACTGGTCAGAGCGTCACATTTCTCACGCCCTTATCGCCGCAACAAGCGAGTCCTAATAAAAGTAATTGCAAATTGCACGATGGCGCCGTTGACAAACAGCCCTTATACGTATGAAACTGCCGTATAATTAGTTAGATTACATTATGAAGCAACAAGTACGCGTCGGTTTCAGAATCTATATATAAGACGAAGAAGAAAACTGGTACCAGCAGCAGGTCCAATAAAAGGAGTAGATTACAGACGCAGCGTCTCTTTCAGTCCCAAAGAAAAATAAAAGAAACTACAGCACATATGAAGGGTGAGTTTATCGATCCAGTATAAATACATCTTGGGGCTCATTTGCTGGCCAGTCCATTACTTTGGTGCGCGCAAGAGTGTAGGTGTCATCACAGGTAGTAGCTTCTTTCACCAGAAGCCACTAGCCCTGCTCAACAACATTACTGCCGCGCACTTCGCCGTCCAGGATCCCTTTTGATCTTACCCACTCCGTCACATTTGGGAGCTGAGCGTCCATCATGCAGAAAGGCAAGAGCAGAACCCTGGCATTTGTTCTTCTTTGTGTTCGGAGTTGTGATAGCCAGTCGGTGTTGATCTCATCTCATCTCGTATCATCCTCTGGTTTATCTCCCTGCTGCAGATGGGTTTGCCAGGATGCTTCTTCTCCACGTCGCCGCGCTCTCCACGGCCGGGGCGGTCGCGGCTGCGGCTGCCTTGGTGCGCCGCCTGCTCCGAGAAAGCAGGAAGAAGGCGCAGCTGCCGGCGCCGGCCATGGCGACGATGCCAAGGCTAGAGCTGGCCGAGTCCGGCCGCTTAGAGCACCTCGAGAAGTTCTCGCACTACGTTGGTGAGTGAGCCACGCCTCTCTCTCCTTCTGCCTCGCGCAACTTTCTTCTGCGTCTTGGTGTTGTCCATATTCTTCAGCTGTGTTCTAGCTTGCGCTTTTTGAGGAGCATTTGTTGTGTGCTTGAACGATCAGAAGTCAAAGGCCACCAGTCCGTTGGACAACATCGCAACCTTTTTTCTTGTCCCTGAACATGCATCTATAGCATGCACAATTTCACTTTCAACTATAAAGTTTGAGTAGTGTGATCATATGGACAATGATTCGCTCCATCAAAACCACTCGTTCCAAACAGAACAGTAGTAAAGGAGTTCATTTTTTAGCAGTTGTTTTGCGTCTCGATCCCCCAATCGGGGTTTCTTCAATTTGCAGCCCGGCAATCAAAACCCTGACAATATAACTCAAGCACTTTACTCTGATTCCTCAGTAATTTTAGCACTGGTTTTTTCATGGAAAATAATTGAGCACAAACCATATAGATAAATGTTCTTCTGGTCTGACTTCTGAGTGACGTGCGCACAAGAAAAAATATTTGAAAATAAGCACGTAGCTATACATAACAGCGTGTCATCCTCCAAGATAAACTGAAAACGACAGCAAGACGATAAGAATGGCAACATTGCATTTGCAGCCAGCTAGATGAACTGAACTGAACTGCCTCACTAATTGGGTCACAGTTGTCGGGATCAACCCACAGATGTACCAGTGATGCACTGATGGTTGGTTACGATGTGGCCTCACAAAAGCCATAGAAGTTGCACCGCACGGATCACCACAGCTTCATGTTCTATATATAAAGGAACTAAAATGTGGTTTAAATTCCCCAACAAAATAGGGCACCCAAATAATGGAATTAATCTTTTTTAAACTTTGGTCTAAGTTTTTCGTTGATTTTCTTTGTACAGCTAGGCAAATGGGGTTCGAGGACATCAACGAGTGCCCACAGCTATGCAAGTTGGCAAACAACTACCTCAAAAATACCAAGAATTGCATCGATGACATTTATGGGTTTTTCGACAATGTACCCAATGCAGAGTCCCTATATGTCAAGTTCATAGAGGAGTTGGACAAATGTATCTTGGGCTATTTTGCATTCCATTGGGACCACGCTACCTATCTAATTAGCCAGGTATGTTCCAATTCTCTTTGCACAAAAGGTTGGCATCTTTATACCTACATTTAAAAAATATCTTATAGGTGAAGTTAAAGAAAAACACACATCAAAATATGAATTTAACATCCTTGAGCATTTTTGAGAGACCGAACACGTATATAATTTTTTTAGTAATGATAAAAATGCTTAGAAAATGTATCCCATGTTCTTGGCCGGATCTGGAAGCAAGGTGCACGTGCACATGACTTCTTTGGTTTGTTTTATAGAAGAAGAAGAGTTGTAATTTCCCTTTTGAAATGGAGGAAGCGTACATTATACATGTTTAACTATGCCATCAATCACGCATGCAGGCCTTGACCGTGGACAGCTGCACCAAAAAGAAGTTGAGGAACATGGTGTTAGAAGCAACAAGGTGAAATACTCTTGCTGCTTTTTATTATGACTTCAAGACACAATAATGATTCCGTACAGAAAAGAAAACACTAGGATGGTAACAATTATGATCTTTCCGGAACTGATTTTTATTCGTCATACTTAATAATCCTCCAACATCAATACGTCATGGATCTATTAATTGTTAGGCCGACACAGCATGATGTGATCGCTAATGATCTGCATCTAGTACATGTTAGAGTACGAATTGGACTCCTCATCACCAACAACTGAATTACCAACTACTTGACAAAATATACATTGTTCTTGGAATTTTTAAGAATGTGTCCTTTGTACTTGTCGTTCTTGATTTCCCTATCTCCAATGCCAAGAAGCCATCATTCAAGAAATATCCTATTAGGCAACTTTTTGCTGTAGTCTAGCTGGTTAGGATACTCAGTTCTTACAGTTTATTTTTTTTATTTATTTTGTGAGTAGGTTATCACACTTCATTTTGTTTTCACGCATATTGACAACCAATACATTCGGTTTGACGTGGAAAAACAATCACAGAGATGAGCTTCCTTTAGTTAATTCGCACATATATATACCTGCATGTTTCGCATTTTCTATCACAACCGTCGTCCTTGAAGTTTGAAATATTGCAGCTATGGATCCATAAAAAAAAAGAACAACTTAACAGACCGGTCTAATAAAATGGCATTTAGAAAACCTGCTAACATGTGCGTGTTGTGTACATTAAGGTACGGTCACATGGTCCGGCTTAATTTTTGCACATGTATTGGTTCAAGTGCAAACTCTACGATTAAATTTATTTTAAGCAATCTCCTTTTTCACGGACATTGTGATGATTCAGTTAGACGTTATGTTCGAAGACAACCATATCTTGAGAGTAGGCAAACGTTTCTTATTGGTTCGCTGATGTAGAACACTGGACTACTATATCATGAATTAAATAGCCCGCGCTCACCAACTCCTTGTAGAAGATAGTGCAAACGCTATAAGTGGTTTGTCAAGAAATTCTTCATATGTCATCTGGTCCCGGATCAAGGATGATAATATGATATAGTTCATCCTGTGCGGTAAAGTTTAATTAAAATAGACCACTTGTCATGTGCACATGTAGTTACGAACAATCGTACCTGTCATGGCCCGCTGACAAATTAAGTGCAACAAGGTGTAATGATCATGGCCCGCTGACAAATTAAGTGCAACAAGGTGTAATGATGCAAGGGAAATTTTGACTTTCTTTGTGAAAACATTGCTGCTTCATGGCCTACGTCACTAGGTGGGGTATGTTCAAATGCCATCTTGTAGTAGTTTGTTGTGTTTGGAGACAGGTGGGGATGTAATCTTATCTTGGCCCAAGTCATCATTAGTAGATAGGATTTCAAAGCCGTGAAATATGTGTTTGCAAAGTGCAGTTGATAGAAACTGCAACCCTTGTGTTTGGAGACAGGTGGGGATGTAATCTTATCTTGGCCCAAGTCATCATTAGTAGATAGGATTTCAAAGCCGTGAAATATGTGTTTGCAAAGTGCAGTTGATAGAAACTGCAACCCTTTGTTGACCATATTATATATCTATATGGTTTGAAGCCGACTTCTTGGTATTGTTTGACTAACAAACTAAAAAATCTCTCCCTCAAGAAAAACAAACTAATAAATCTCTTTTTTATGGGAATGAAGTTTCAACTGGTGGCTGCCTAATGGTGCAGGAAGCAGCGGTTCGAGCGTGTGACGCGAGACCTCAAGGTGACGCGTGTGTTCTCCACTCTGGTGGAGGAGATGAAGGCGATCGGCATCACCCGCACTGGGAGCAACGCCGACGAGGAGGCGCACTGCACGGAGGTGATGGCCCCAGTGGCGCACTCGGACCGCAGCCCCGTGCTGCTGCTGATGGGTGGCGGCATGGGCGCTGGCAAGAGCACCGTGCTCAAGGAGATCCTCCAAGAGTATGTGATATAAGCATCCATTTGCCAAATGTCATTTGATTACCCAAATGAAAGACGTGTGTGAGATGACAATGACATCTCCTTGCGACATGTTGTTGGTGCAGGCCGTTCTGGTCGAATGCGGAGGCGAATGCGGTGGTGGTGGAGGCGGACGCGTTCAAGGAGACGGACGTGATCTACCGCGCCATCAGCTCCATGGGCCACCACAACGACATGCTCCAGACAGCAGAGCTCGTACGTACTGCACAAGCCTCCTCTCTCACACATCGCGCCTGCATTCAATCATCATTGCTGTCAGATCATTCACCCAGCACTACCTAAAGCGTTCCATGGCTTAATTTAACTTCGGTTAGTGAGTCGTAGTCATACTTAACAAAAAAGCAGCTAATTAACTAGTTTAGTAGTGGAGAGAAAATGATGAGTGACCAACCGAGAGCGCTGGACTATAGCAGCATCGCACATGGAGCTAGCTAGCTGCCGGGGCTCGATCAGTTGTAGGATCTGGGCTGCGACATAATTGGCCGACCGACACTTATACAAATTTAAGAACTACGAATTGACTTGTATGCATAGGATCCAGTGCGCGTATAGATCTCTTGACCTGCAGAACGTATATGGAAAAAATTAACCTCCACCGACGTTGGGCGTTGCATGTTCTTCGCACCATAGAATCAGAAAAGTAATACGGAGTAGTAATATGCAAACTGAGTGACTAGCTAGGTTCCTTTTTTTTCTTTTTTCCTTTTTGCGAGGAAGCTAGGTTCCTTGTGGTGGAACCGTGGAACTTGTCATTCTGATTGTACTTACATTTCACTACAAGATAACTCTCATTTCCCGACAGTTTGTTCACCGGTGGCCAACAGTGCATAGTATATCTACTTAACTATCAACCATAACTGTGGGAAATGACCTTGTGGGCAATTTGATAAAATTGTAGGGGAAGACGAGAATTTACACTACAAAACTGTGGGCCAGTTGAAGAAAATAGCTAAAGAGAAATGAAACTGTCAGCCACTCACTAAAAACTGTCGGGGAAAGAGTAGTTTCTTGTAGTGTTTAGGATGTGCCCTCAACAACGAAGCACAAGTATCTTTGTTGGGTCCACATGATCGAGAGTACGATTTTCTGTTCAATCGAGATCGAGAAGCGACAGTATTATAGGCTGACATTTGCAAGTGGGCAGTAGACAGTAGTTGCCTCTTGACACCATTGCCGACCGGTACGAACGTCTGAATGAGTGGTTGCTAATGCAGTATGCACGCGGGAATCATTGCAGCAAGGCTGCTCCATCTGAACCAGACTAGTACTGCTGATTTCCTGCTCAATGATGTTGTCTCTTGCAATTGTTTGCTTGCAATCGACGGTTGCGTTTCTCCTGCTCAAGAGCGTATCTGCATATGTAGGTGGTTCCTCTCCAACCAACTGATGTCAACTTGGACCCTTAATGGACCGTAAATGGGCTTGCTAAATTTAACCCATACTGTAGATGTAGCCCACTGATCAGTTCGTATTTTACTAGGTTCAAATGTTCGTCCGGGCTGAGGACCATGGCAAGACTGACACCGATTTAGTAGTTCCTCTCTGGGAAAAAAAATATATTGTTGCTGAAATGGTTTGTTTTGCCCGTGTGCTCTCATCACAGGTGCACCAGTCGTCGACGGACGCGGCATCGTCTCTGCTGGTGACGGCGCTGAACGAGGGGCGAGACGTGATCCTGGACGGCACGCTGTCGTGGGAGCCGTTCGTGGAGCAGACCATCGCCATGGCGCGCGCCGTGCACCGCCAGCGCTACCGCATGGGCGTGGGCTACAAGGTGGACGCCGACGACGGCACCGTGACGGAGAACTACTGGGAGCCCGACGACACGCGGCCGCCGTCGCCCAAGGAGAGGAAGCCGTACCGGATCGAGGTCGTCGGCGTCGTCTGCGACGCCTACCTCGCCGTGGCTCGCGGGATCAGGCGGGCCATCATCACGAGGCGGGCCGTGCGGGTGAAGTCGCAGCTGCAGTCGCACAAGCGGTTCGCCGCCGCGTTCCAGAGGTACAGCAAGCTCGTCGACGGGGCCAGGCTCTACAGCACCAACTCCATGGGCTCTGCGCAGGTACAATGTTAATTACACTAGTATTCTTTAACAAGATTATAGAACCTGTAAATTACACACATTGTTCTGAATTGTTTTTTGCTTGCATTTACGTGCAGCTGATCGCGTGGAAGGACGGGAACAGCAGCCTGCTGGTCGAGCCGCGGGAGATCGACTGCCTGGACAAGGTGAGCAACCTCAACGAGAACGCCACATCCGTCCACGACCTCTACGCAGACGGCACCACCACCTGCGGCTCCCGCTCCATCTGGGACGACATGATCGTCTCGCCGGCACGCGCCGCCATCCAGCGAGAGCTCAAGGCCGCCATCCGATCCGTGGAGCTCGGCGTCACCGAGGTACCAACCTTGGGCTTGTAGCACCGCCACCGCTCCGTCATCGACCACGCATATATAAATCAGACGTGCAGTGTATTATTAACTCTTACGTGATCAAATGATGTTTCAAGTGTTGCTTCCAGGCTTTGTTGCTCAATGCTGCTAATCAATGTTATGACGCGGACCATATAGGCTATCTATGATTTTCTCTTCATCTCCATGCACCAGTCAAACATAGAGGTTGATCTGCGTGCTTATTAATCCCTGATCTATGCGTCCTACTGATTCTGTTATGCTAAACCAGTATCATTGTTCTGAGGATGCGCTCTGGTTGAATTGCCCTTTCTTGGCCCTCAACAAATGAAACTTCGGGCATTTTAAAAGATTTTTACGGCTTTTGTCTTCAGGATTTGATTTTGATGGTTTCATAACTTACCAAAAACAATATTTAATTTAAAATCCAAACTTTGCAAGCAAATCAGATTAAAAAAAATTATAACGTTTGTATCGTTGTGCCAAATTTCATGTTGTGTCACAGTTTCCTCATTAAGATAAAATAAAACTTGAAAATAATCTACTTTTCTGCTATAGTGTGTCGTGGACAAATATCACAACTTTGTAGAGTCCATGAGACAAAATGGAGTTTTGTGGTGTGTGTCAGACAAAACTACACTTCGCAATGTCATGTGGACAAAAAAAATATCTTTAGAAAATATGTTGTGATGTTTATCTAGCTCATCTGCCCATGGTGTTTCTTTGCACCGAGTGAACATCTCAGGTACTACCAAGTGCGTGAATGATAGCGGGATGCAGATTGTCAGACATGAACGTTATGACAATTTGTTTATCCCCAAACCACGATGATTGGAATGTGCAAAATTCAATGTGGAGGGAAAAAACACATTTTTGAAAAAAGACATGAACGATGATTAGGATTTTTTTTTTCCGCAAGATGCAGAAGGGGAACCAGGAGCAGGATGCGGCGATGCCAGTAGTCGGGCTGATCAATAGGCTGCACTGGGTCTGGTCCGACCGGCATGCCCGTCGCCTGACAAACGTTGCCATTTCTAAAATTCTCCACCGTGACAGAAATTCATATTCTATTTGTTGCTGTGTCCTTTGACAAATTTCTACATATGAATGATGTCCTCCAGCAAAACCAGATTTTATCAGGGTCCAGCCGAATCCATGATTAGAGTGTCCTACAACCAATTTTGCCTATTAACAATCAGCGATCAATGAATCGCTGTAACAGGAAAACAACTTTTGTGCATTCTATTTTCAGTTTTGACACTGTTGGTACATGGGAAGTGAGGAAACAAGGGCGATTGACATGATCTGTGCCAATATTTCCCCCTTACACAACTGTCCCTTTCCCCACAACATCTATCTTCTGTTCCAATTCTTCATGGCCCCTGAGCATACCTGATGTGTCCTACCTTCAAAAGGGAGAAGAAAATTTTGTGTTCTCCCACTTAACTCTCGGTACATCACAATGACAGCTAAATGGCTCCATCTGTCATTTTGCAGCCCTTGTTAACAAGACCGGCGCTGTTGTTTGACACTAGTTGGTGGATTCTTGGCCGTTCTTGAAGAGAGTTTGACGATCACCTGAGTTCCCTACGCTTGTGCCGATTGGGTTGGCATCCTAGTATGGTTGTGCTCACCCTCGTATGTCACGATGAGCATTGATGAATCATCTACACACCGTTCAACATGTTTCCTAGCTGGGCAGCCTCTCACACTGCTGCATTTGTAATAACCCCTACATTTTATTCAAGTAAACAATGAGTTAGTCTTTTCCTGATATCAAGATAACAGCATGGTTGACCAAAGATGTAAGATATAAATATATCAAGTGATCTTTCTATGTCAGCTAAAATACCCCAACCATAAGGAAATCTATGCAGTCGACACATCCACCATCAACATGATCGAAAACAACACCTATTTGTAACGGAGGTAAGTACACGTAGATCTGTGTCATTCATCAGACAACTATATTCATGTGGTTATCATTAATGGGCATGTATATTTGTGTAATTTACTAGGCAAAATCCCTTATATGCCATTGGATAAACTTTTAATCCCTGATCCACCATCGATAAAACTCATATCCTTTATATGCCATTGTTCTTAAACTTTAATCCCTTCCATGCCATATAAAGGATATGAGTGCATGATTAATCCCTTCCAAGCACTAGAGACCTGGTAGGCATCTGACACGGATGCAGGATTATATAGCTAATGAAGCATCAGTGCATGATTAATCTATGTTGCATTAAAAAGCTATCCGCTTTTAGCATCATGATTGATCGATTTTCCAAAAGTTCATAAGCAACATCATCCATAGAGTACTTATTTAATGTCACAACAATTAAGGTATCGACACCTCTTGTATACAGAAGCACCTCGAGGATAGAAAACAGATGTGGATAGCATCCTACAAGATATCCACTCGGATAAAGTGTGTCCTGATTATCATTGGCGCATTAATTATCAGAAGGCACTTGAGTATGTCAATGAAACATGGACTTGTACCATATGAAAATGATGACTCCTCTGCTGACAAAATTGTTGTTTTAATATTGCTGCCATTAATTGTAGCATCATCACAGCTCATTTCTAGCATTATTTTATAAGAACACACATGCAAGGAAAGAATAAAGAATAAACTAGTCATTGTACAGTCCATACCTAGGATGAGGGGAACCCTTAATTGGCTTCTGCCCATATTTCCTCCATGAGTATTCATCCGGAGGTATATCAGCAATTTTGTTACTGATGGCGGGAACTTTAATTGACCGCTTCACCCGCAACTTTCTACTGCAGTATGAGAGAAAAGATAACATCAGGTGGCATTCCTCCTTTAATTAAAAAATTAAAATAACAATCACTGGAATAGCATATTTACCTCCTTTTTGAGCAGTGGCACCTTCCCGTCACAGCACACTTACCACTCCCATCCTCTCCACGGCCTGTGCAACGCCTCCTTGGAGCCTGCTGCGCATTCACCGGGTCGCTCATCGCAGGCCCACCGATCAAATGGAACGACGATGACTTGCCATCCAAACTGGCCACACTACCATCCATGCTCAACGAAGACAAGAAGGACCTGGCTGAAGACATTGTCCCGGTACCACTAGTGCTATCAAACTTCAAGTTAATCCCGCTATTGCTTCTCCTGAACATCTCAGCCTGTAACTTCTGCTTTTGCTGTTGGTTATGAAACTGATACCGTGATGACACATTGCCGAACTGAAAATGAGCGGACAATGGCTGGACCATCTTAGGAGGTCCTCCAAGAGGATTCACACTCTGTGTATCCAAAGCTCCATTTCTAGGATACACCTGCGCCGAACTAGGCGAAGGATGAGCGCTGTTCAACACCACCACTGGTGTGTTGCTATCTAAGAAGCCTTTCTGGCTGAAGAATCCTGAATTCTGTCTTCTGCTGACAAGCTTAGCTTTAGGATGGCTTCCACTTGCGCCTGATGGCCCTGCTCCTCCTCCATTGCTGAGCAGGGAGACCACCTTCCTAAACTTGGCGCACGCTTCATCTGTCCCTACAGCTATACTCCTGAGCTGCGCCGGGTCCTGGGGCTGGGAGAGCAACGCGAGCACTCTGTGACAGCTCTCTACGGCTGCCCTGTTGGCCTCCTCCACTTCCTCCATTAGTCACGCACCAAAAGCAGACAGAATCCTCTCCTGAACTCTTCACAAGCACCTCAGATTATTTGCAACAGCTCTAGTAGCAGATCTGAACTGCAGAAATGAAGCAGGGAACAGAACTCAGATTTACGAAAACATCATCGAAACTGCTCTTTTATTTCAACACCACGCAACAACCATCGGAGAGAAGCAACAAGCTTCGAGCCAAGAAAGCAGCTCGTGACCGGATCGCGGTGGCGCCGTCTCCGCAAGAAATCCCAGAAACGGCGGGACGGGCACCAAGCCCGGCGCTGACGGCCGCGGCAAGAAACGATCCGGGCTGGGATTTCTTGCGTGCAGCCGCATCAAAACCGCACAATCGCCCCACCACTACACGGATACCCCAAAGATTCCACCCACCAAGAACTCGCCCAGGAAAGCACCACCCACACCGCACAGAATCCGTACCCGAAGAGCACCGCCTGAGCTCGGAAACTCACCTCGGAGGCGATCCGGAGACGCCGGGGGGCGAATCCAGGCGCGCAAATCGAAGCTCGCGGCCGGCGGTCGTCGCCCAGAGAAATGCTAATGGAGGGAGGTGTGAAGGCGAAGAACGGGACGAAGAAGACCAGGCGCAGGGGACGAGAAAATAATTCCCATTTCTCTTTCTTTTTCGCAGCCGAGGACGCCAGCTTCTAAACAATAGCGCCCGGGTCCCTCCCGCTTTGAAGAAAAGCGACGCCCTCGGAGTAATTAATCACAAGGCCGTACTGCAGACCCGTGACCGTTGAGATGATCCTGGTCGTCGATGATAAACAACGGAGGGATCGACGGTTGAGGATGGGTTTCGCGTCTGGCGGGGCTCGGTTTTTCTAATGGGTTGATGACCTGGAGGTCAAAATGTCAAAGACATGAGTCAGTGTGAAGTTGGTTTTGTTGACTATTGCTACGCTCGCATGGAAAACATTACCAGCGCATGCAGTTGCCTTTTGTTTTCTCTGAGGGGGAGGGGGATGAACTTGACTATTTTAAGATTGCAGATTTCGACAAGGCAGCTTTATGTTTTAATACTACTAGTGTGCAGTAAGAGTAAACTTTACCTAACTCAAATTCATTTTGCCTTCAGAAAAGGGGGTTTCTCGTTCACTTGGTTGAGACTTGAGACTATGATTGGAGTCTCATTTTTTTCAGACAAGCAAAGAAATTCAAAGGGCATTGTGTAATTGGCTAACGATAAGGAGTTTGTTAGCATGTGTATATATAGTTAGTCTTGACTCATAATTTTTTCCTTCGGTTCTTGCGTGATAAATGAATTCCTATGTTCAATATACCACACGGGCGGACCGACCCGAACCGCCTCTCCTCTGCTACAGTAGAGAGAGGCGATTCGGGGCGATCCCGCCGCCGCCCGCGTCGGCCGCCTTGAGGGCGGCTTTCCTCCCCGCCGGCGACCCCTCCGGCGTTGGCGGGCGAGGGGGGCTGGCCCTCCGAGTCAAGCGACGGCGGGTGGAGATTGGTGGCGGGGCGACGGTGTCTGTGGAGGCCCTAACCCTAGGGTTAGGGTTAGGTGCTCCCATGGCGGCGGGGTCGGGGAAGAAGAAGACGGCGTCGGCGACGTCGGCGGCGGCGACCTCTTCAACGGCTTGACGACATGGTGGCTTGGGTGTCCAGACGGCGATGGCGCGGCGGAGGCGACATCACCGGCACGGAACAAGGTACTCCGGCCCCTTCTCCGCAACGCCGAGGTGCGAACCGGCCGAGGCGTAGGGCTAGTGAGGCTAGGTTTAGGTGGTCTCCAATCTTGGTTCGAAGATTGGGGCCGAGTTGGTTCAGGTAGGGTTAGGGTTTCGTCTTCGTGGGTGGGGAATGTTCTTGCTGCTTCCTCTGTCTGTCTTGATGGTGCTGGTGCTCGATTCGGGCGGGGTGTTGCTGTTCTGGATCTTCTTGGCATGGAGCAAGGTGGTAGCCGATACGCGTTCAACGTCAAGATCCATTTTGGATGGAGTACCAAGATGGTGCATCGTGCGGCTTTGTCAATGCTTGATGGCCCCTTGGCGTCCTGGAGAGGTGAAGGAAGTCGACATCCAATTTGGATCGAGTTGATGTCCCGCGGGAGAGGCAGGGAAGCAGGAGGATATGCCTCGTCGAAGAAGATGAACAGTATTAGGGTCCTAGTTGTAATCTCCCATATTTTCAGGGTCCTTTATGTAACTCGGGGTTGTACTGTTGTTAAATCTTAATATAAATCCCCTGTTCGCAAAAAAAAAAAAAGAATTCCTATGTTCAACTCTTGCTTATAGAACATAACATAAATAGAGATGCTCACGTATACAATCATCCCACTTCAACTCTGTTCTAGTACGTTGTTTAGAAAAGTTCTCTTTTGTTTTTAGCTTACATCTGAAAAATGTGGTTCCATATACTATACTGAAAAAGTAGCATTATATTTGGTTCGAAACAACTAAATAGGAGAAAAGAACTATTCCGCTCAAACATTGTACTAGAGAGATGTTCCTTTTTTTTTAGAAAATGGACATTCTGAAATAAAATAATCACAATGGTTAACCAATTGCTTTTCTGACAAACAAAGAGAGATTCAAATGGGATTGTGTCAATTGTGTTGCATGGAAAATATTTTACTGAGTGTGTATATCAGTATATGCTTAATCTTGGCTCATGATTGTTTTGGTGGTTCTAGCATGATAAAATGGTTTCACTTGAAACACTTGTGGAATTCCTACGTTCAATTTTTCAAAAAAAATTTTTACAAAACACAGCCATACTCACACCTGTACACTCTCACCAAACTTCAACTCCATTCTACGTTGTTTAGATAAATTGTCTTTTGTTGCCATCAAATTAGATCTGAAAGGTGGCTCCATTGAATAGTTAATTAGCAAATGCTGCTGAAAAGGGCGAATATATTTGGTTCAAAAAAATACAGTAAAACAATTATTCAGCTCAAGCATAGTACTAGACGGATACTCCTAACATTCTGAAATAAAATAACAATCCTAGTATAATAATTCAGACTGGAATACTTGTGGGAGAGAAAATACTGAACCAGTGGCGTGCGGGGCTTCCTTGATTCGTTGAAATAATAATATAAATACAATCATGTACCAATTATAAGATGCATTATTTGCGGAGATTGATTGATTTATTCCGTCAATAAACGAGCGTCAGACACGTGAACGAGCGTCAGACACGTGAGGCAGGGTCCCGTGGATCACATGTTCCTGTTGCATTGCAAGCATCGGAGCTGCTGAAAGGTCAAAGGAAAAGGACAGGTTAGCTAGCTGGACCTGGAGAGTGGAATCTCACACGCATGCCATTTCCCTCCGAGCTCAGACCTGAGTGTCCCTGGATCCGTGATTGCTAGTTGCCTAGTTGGCAACTTCAATGTGCCTTCTTTTCATCAATGTAGTCCGCTAATTTTCATTTAAATGTATGCCAAACCTGAAGTTAAACTCTAGTCTTGAGCTTGAACTCAGACTTCGGAGTACTCGCGAACTATATAGAACATCGAGGTTGTTGCTGTCATACTTGTAGCGTGCTATTGGTCAATCAAAGCTCACAAAGTTTGACCAACATGTGTGCTGAGGTTAGTGATTTGCTTCAACACAAAAGCTGGGAATTCTGATCGCCAGTGCAAAACAAAAAGATAAGCTAGTGATCTCATGTCATGGCCATTCAATTCATTCACTTATGCAAAATTTCATAATTTGGAGCTCATTAATTGGCTTCAAAGGTTACAGCACAAAGCTCCCCGAAAAGCATTCCAAAATGAAACATATGAGCATCTAATGCATAAAAATTATGAAAATTACAACTTTTTGGCAAATAAAATGCATAGCCCTGGCCTTATCCACGGAACGGGATCCAAGACAATCACCGCTCGCGAAACAGCTCTAGTCAAACAATTGTCTGCTCCTTTCTTCTTCACCAATCTAGTCAAACAATTGTCTGCTCCTTTCTTCTTCACCAACGACGCAATCATCGCTTGAAGGAGATCGATCGCCAACATCACGTCCCAGATGGATGGGTGTTGGCGACCATCAAAATGGATTGTTGGGAGATGTCGAAGACATATGTGTGATCAATTTTAAGAGGAATAATAATAGTTAAGATAGGAATGCTTGTGAGAAACAATCCATGGCGTTCATATGGTTTTCTTCCCAAGAACTCTACATGACCAAACCTGCAAAATCAGGTTCTAACCCTCCCAGACTAACAATCTCGACAACTAAATCTTGAGTTGAACATAATCGCCTACAGAGATCTGGAGCCTTTCCTCCCTCCAAAAATGTCATACCCAGGTCTGTGAGAAACAATCGGTTATCAATCAATGAACCTTAGCTGACTCAGTTCCACCAGCCAACTCTTCCATGTGGCTGGTTGAGTTTGTTTGATTAGTAGCTTATGCTTCCATATTTTCTTTTTACTGGAATTGACTTTCAAGGACATCATTTACATTGTTGGTTGGCACCGGTCAGCATGATTCCTAGCATTCATCTGGCAGAAGCACTCTGGCCATGAGTTTGTGTAGAAAGACTCTGGACGGATGCGCCTGTGGGGGGCGCCAAAACGGGTGTTGAACATGACCTGCCTGATCCTCTCCTCATATCCAGATGCATGCCCTTCCTCCATGTCCATGAATATCGGAGCAAGGGCCTTCCTGTTTGGTGTGATTGTGGTTCGGAAACCATAGTATAGGCGATGACCCATGACATTGTTTGCGAAGTTGCTCGGGCCATCATATGTGGGTATAAAGATGTCCGACAGGAGACAGACCATGTAATCAACTGCTGACCTCGCTAGCCCTGGGGTATTTTCTTCCAGCTTTCCACTTCCAATCATACTATGGTTTTCTAGACGTGGAAACATAGTCTTGAATGGCTTCATGAAGCGTTTCCCACCAAAGAGCTTGCCAGACGCAAGGTAAATCCGTGTTGTGTTATCAAATCCTATAGCACGTATAATAAGACCTACCTGCAAAAAATGCAAATGGACCATTTTCCCCATTATTTATGGAAAGAATTATGCAACAGAAATGTCAGTTATGATGGATATGATATTTATTTTTTGTATAATTTTGTCCCGCATTTCTTTGACTTAAATAAATAGTATTTAAAGGAATAAGGTCGATTGTGTACCTCAAACTAACCATTGCCATATACAAACCAAAAATATATGGCTTAGTATAAGGACCAAAAAGACTTGTCTCTCCCTACAAGTGTCCATGTGTTTTCATATTCCCCGTTGGGCTTTGACAAAAGGACGTGGCTCTTCTGTTGCCACTAGCATTACTTCAGAGGCTCTATTGTAGTTTTACCATAACATAGTTACCATCTAATCTAATGTTACCTAACAAAAAATTGTCACACTATCACAAATGGCATTATATCTTTGTTGCGACACTATGAACAAAAAAGAGAAAAATAACCTATAGTTTCCGACATCTATGTTATTTAGGCAATGTCAAAGAGTAGGATGCACGATAGACCATCCGAAGCCATGCTGGAGAACATATCAGAGCCACGTCGTATATGGTCAAAGTTATCTTGGGGAATATGAAAACAGATAAACACTGAAGAAACAAAAAAAATTGTAGGTCAGTATATGAAATCTACAGACCCCCACAGCCTACGCATATGCATGTGTCTGCTGCTTTCCCCGTCCCATGAGCTCCATCACCATCAGCAAATAGGCAAGAGCAAAAGTCAAAGAAGGAATTGGATGGGCTGGCGGAGAAGCACAAAACTGGATTGTGGAAGAACGATCGCCTCCTTGCCGTTGCCCAATAAGGCTGACTACGACGATGTTGTCCATACATTCAGCTCGCCTCTCCGGCCGGTTGTATCTGGTGCCCGAGGTTTGGACAGCTGAGACACAGAAGGGATGACGGCAGAGTGCTAGACGGAGCTAGGATGGAGGAAAACACAGTGCACTTTTTTACATCAACAAAAAAAGGTAATGGTACCACAGCGAAAGGATTCATTTTGAGTGCTATGAGAGCAATTTTCCCTAGATTATATATTAGCACTCAACAAACATCAGGAACAATGTCTAAGAAGAATCAGTACCTCTTCTGGAGTTAAAGGGCACTTTCCAATGAGCCTTCTTTCCCTGTAGATAAGGGTCTTGTTTGCAAAATGATCTGCCCGATACTTCAACAGGATTTCCTGTTCTTTAGGTGTGAAAATGTCGATGCACCTGCAGTTTTCAATTTGGAAGTAAGGTATGTTCATGTCTAGCAAAAAAAAAAAAAAAAAAAAACGAAATTGCATGGCTAGACATGCAAGTAATAACCACTGCATAGAACAGATTGTCATGTATAGGTTATCAACAATAGTAAATAGTTTTATAAAATTTTAGTATCAAGGACTGAAAATGGCCATTGTGACTTTATCGTAATAATTTAATGTCTATGAATGAGCAAATGTTATGAGTTCCACGTAAGGGCCATTTTTGGTCCTCGTCAAGACTTTCCTAAGCCTACAGCAACAAGTCTATTAGTCCCAAACGAGTTGGGATAGGCACTTTCCTAAGCCAACTACAGAAAAACAAAATCCAGGGATAGACTTCTCCAACAATGGATACACTAGTTTCTACAAAAAATAAAAAGATAATGGATACACTTCAGAATTAAGCAATCACACATTGTGGTTTGATCAAAGTCCTACCCGGCATACGCAATCATATCCAGCTCAAACCGAAGATGAATTGACATGAAATGGCCTTCTGAACGGAGCTTCTTCACTATATCACTGCTTGTTTTCATGATATTTGATTTAAATTGTAGTGCGTGATAATTCACCCTGCATCTCAATCTCTGGAGCTCTGGATCATCAATTTCTTCTGCCAAACGGTGTGAAAATGGAGTTAAATATATCGCACCATACTTTCTTATTTTCTCCAGAGCAGTTGTTCTATACCAAGTAACTGGCGCATCTCTAGGTGGATCAATCTGTAAGGACGAAAAGTGTTCCATAAGTATAGAATATCTAGAAACAGTTGACTTTGCAAAGACATAAAAAAGTGTCTTTAGTATAGCTAAATTTAGAGTTCTACTGTTCCCTATATATATTCACCTTATATGCTTTAAGCTTCTTGGTCTTTCCCTCTGCAGTGATTTTTGGAACGCTCATAACAATCCGAACATCATATTTCAATGTCTCGATGAAGTGGGGAACATCATATATATCTACAAAACCACTAGTCCCATACATAAATGTTAAAAAAAAAGTAAACACAAACCAAGAACAATATTGTGGATCATTCAATGTAAACAAGTTTAACAAGAAGGTAACTACAAAGCCAGACAAGAAGTGAACTCAATGTTAATGTAGAAAATGGGACCTCATTATAATAATCAAAGAAATTATCTTGCAAGGAATGCAGCATACTAACATGCAATGGCCACCTTATACTTTGAAAATCATAGTTAGGTGCTTTCACACTTAGTTTTGGGTTTGTCCAACTAATTTTTAACCATAACTTCTAACATCTTCAAGATGGCATTACCCAAAAACGAAAATGTTGATTTCAAACTGAGTTGATATCCGCATTGTTACAATCTTTTAAAGAAAAGTATCACTATTTACAACTTATCTCACAATTCATTATCTAGTATACTACGAACAAATTTTCAGGCAGGATGCTGCAAAGGTGAAAAACTGTAATGTCCTACATAAGGTTTCGTAGAGACGTAGACTATAATTTAACTGTAAAAGTTCCTCCTAGAGTGTTACTGCAACAAACTAATCTTTCCAAACAAATTCTAACACTGCAAATTTTAATAAATTAATTTCTCTAGACACCTTTTCAGCATTCTAGAAGTATGTTATTTTCCAACAACCTGATTAGCTGTTAAGTGACAATTATCTACCATCATCTGGACTCAAATGCTTCTACGAAGTTAATCAGCATCACTACATAAAACACTTGGATTATACCATCACCATGTACGTTAGGCATTAAAGGGATTACGAAACTATATAAACCAATTAATGCAAACTCAGACAGAAGGAATCATAAAGAACACAGGGTTGTGGTAACTTTGCATGCAATGATCTTCCTGCATGATAGACATTTCAGACTTAACGTACCTCTCATCATGCCAGAATGAATTTGTGTCCAACTCTGGCAGCACTAGTGTAGCATTCATGATTCGTGCTACAACAACAGCATTACATATCTACAAAATCAAAGAAGCAGTAATATTAAATCTCTGAGCTATGTTGCCATGAATACATAAAACTTGCATGATGAACTATGCTACTTTAGAGACAAAGTTTCTTATATTAATCATACTGCACTGCGTTGTTGGGACAAACCGCCATTGCACCGGACACGCACGTACCCATTGCTCTCAAACTCAGTTGGTGGGGCTGCAAGTAGAGATTTCAGAATTTAATTTTGCCATAACTTCTGGTTATGGGAGGATACACAGAGAAACTTACGAGGCCAATAGGTGCGTGGTGCAGAAGATGCTCTCCAACCATTTGAATCTGCAGTTCTCCACAACTCATTTACAACAAAATCCTTGAGTAGTAGCACTGATGTCAGTATAAGATATAATTTTGTAAAAAATAAAATAAGAATTGCATATACAATTCAATTCTATATATTTAGCATAACTCAATCTATAGGTCAAATGAATCGAAACTGAAAATATACAAGTGATGCACCAAAAAAATACCTCTGAAAATTGGAGCATTTATGTTTAACATTATTCCTTATACATTAAAAATTATGTGCCAGAACATGATGGATAGAACCATACTTTGTGCTGACTTGATTTTAATAGTTATGTGTCAATTCCTTACTCTAGTCTTTTCATCATCATAATTTCTGATTAAGCAAACTAGTAGTTATGGAGAAGTTGGATCTTACAGGGTGTTTTGGAGCGAACTATCGCAACTCATCACTACAACGCCAAGCAGAACAAACAGCACAACGATCGAAATCACTATAGAAACAGGCGTGGGAGAGGCGAGCACACCTGGACCCTGTAGGTGCCGAGGAGGACAACGGAGAAGGAGGACCAGAGCCAGATGGTGCCGGTAACAAGCGCAGCCGCTACGGCGACCCACAGCCGCTCCAGTCCGCGGTGCCGGCGCAGTAACATCTCGCTGCTGAGGCCCCTGCGAGCGTGGTTCGTCGGACCAATCAAATCACCAGTACAAAGTAGGCCACAATGAACAATCCAAAAAAAAAAAACACGGGAAAGGAATTGGGGGTGGATCGGCGCTGGAAGCAGGGGCTCACCTGCGCAATGGGATCAGGCGTGAGGCGGCGCAGGAGCGGAAGGAATGGAGAATCCCTATTATACTATGAAAACGCGTGCGTGTTATTGCAAAAGAACCACTCTGTGTCATGTTCAAAATTACATCCGTCGGATCTCGCAAAAAAATGGAAGTGAGACCGACTCCAACAGCTGCTCTATATACTCAAAATGGGCTGTTAAATGGAAAAATGGGTACCAAAACTTGCAAAAACAATCTCTAACAGAACACTCAAAGGCCGCCCATTTTCTTAGATGCGGGAGGGGCGACCTACAGATGGGTGCGTCGCCCTGCTACCCCAGCGAGCGCGAGCGCGCTTCCTCGTCTTCCTCGTCGCCTCCTTCTCCTCCTGCGCGCGGGCAAGGGCAGTTGCGGCGCTGGAAAGGAGGCGGCGGCGGCGCGGAGGGGGCGCGGGCGAGGGCGGGATTGGCGGCGGCGGCGGGGAAGGCGGCGACGGCGTGTCCGCACGGGGTGGCGGGGGTGGCCGGGGAGGAGGAGGAGGACGGGGACGGCGCGGAGGGTGTCGCCGGGGTGGAGGACGGCGCGGATGGTGCGGAGGATGGGGGCGGGGCAGTGGGGCGGGGCAGTGGGCGCCGGAGGGGACGGCACCGCGGGCGCGGGCGGGGCCGGATGGAGGGAGGCGCGGCCGTCGGCGACGAATCGCGCCCTGCCCGCTCCGGTTCTGGGGTTGGAGCTCGAGCGGGAGCTGCACTTTGCTTAGCGCGGGATGCGGCGGCGGCGGAGAGGCGGAGATCGAGTCGAGGAGGGAGAGAAGGGTGGGGGTGGGATGCGACGAGAGGAGAGAGGAAGAAGGCCAACTGAGGTGCTCGCGGCGGAGAGGTGCTCGGGGCGAACGCGCGGCGGAGAGGTGCTCGGCGGCGGCGCGGTCGACGGGAAGACCGCACGACGCGGGAACGAGGTGGCGCAGCGCGTCCTCGGCGTACGCCTTCCCCAACCATTTTTGGACTCCTGTTGGTCATGCCTTTTCAACGTGATGAGCACCTACTGACATGTTTAGGGCTCCTATTTGGGTGTGGATTGTTGGAGTCAGTCTGACTGTCAGATCTGCTTCTACATATGCTTCTAGGCTCTTCAAGTATCAAATGCAATGTATGTTCGGATCCTTCCGTCGCATCCCTCTTCCTCTTGCTTTCGAAAGTTCTGAATCCCAACAGCCCGTTGGGCACTCTTGCTCCGCCGCCATCGTTGTGGGTTGGTGGATGCACAGTACTACGACAGCGGAGGATCTCGCATACGCGCCCGTCCGTCCAACACAGCAACCACCGTAAATCCGTGTCGCCGCCCCACCACTGTGTCACTCCCCGGGCATACTCGCGTGACTGCAGGCGCTGCCGTCTCCCTTATGCAGGAACCAACTTCCAAAGCCTCTTGCCGGAGAACTGCACATTCCAGTATATATGTTCAGTACCTAGTGTTGATCATTTCGAATGAAATAGTCCCTATGTCCTATGCTTAGTGCATTTTGGGGTCATTTTTTTTTCATTATAATTTGATCAGGTCTGGGTCAGTACTGGTGAAATCTTTGTCAAAACTCATACTATTAGTGATTTCAACTCTGCATTATTGATTATGATCCAGTATCCACAAGTCAAAACGATGATCTTTGGCGGTAGTTTACTACTTTGTCCTGGTTGTAACGAGCACACTTGTGCTGGGCCAGCTCCATGCTGGCGAGCACTGCTTGGATCGCCTGCGAGTTCCAACAGGAGCAGGGTGCAATCGCACGGTGGCAACTGAGTTCATCGACCTTCTGAACACATGCAATTAAATTGAAGATAAGGTATGCCTACTTTCTCGTTGCTCATTTAGAGTAGAAAATTGGAGATTCACGATTTTGATGTAGTCCGCTAATTTTCATTTCATTGTAGACCAAACTCAAAGTTTAATCTTGGCTTTAACACAGACTTCAGAGTACTCGCGATACTATCCAGAAGGACCAGAACTTCCCAGGTTGTGGCCGTCATACTTGTAGCTTGCTTATGGCCATCAAACCTCACAAAGTTTGACCAACACGTGCGCTGGGAAAGAGGTTAGTGATTTGCTTCAACACAAAGCCTGGGAATTCTGATGGCCAATGCAAAACAGACAAGTCATGGCAATTTTCGATTCAATTCATACAGAAGCAAACTCCATAATTTGAAGCTCATTGGCTTCAAAGATTATGACACAAAACTCCCCGAAAATGCATTCCAAAATGAAACATATGCCTATCCATCAGGCTTCTCCAGAGCAAACATCATTAACCTAATATAGTCCGGTCCAGGCATCCGTCAAGTACATGCATCATAGGTAATGAGCTGTTGAAACTAAAACTTTCTTCTACCACACTGTCCAGCATCACAAGTTTAATGAAGTGGGAGGACTGAGGAACAGAAATGGCCCATGAACCAGAACGGGCACACATACAATTGAAGATGCAGCAACTTCAGTACTCACTAAGCCACTATTAATCTTCCTCCAAGTTGATGGCATCCTTGAACTTCCCATATAGTATCTTCTTCAGCTCAGCCATCTGGGCAACAATTGATTCCTTCTCCTCCTCTAGCCTCTCCAGCTTCTTAGCGGCATCCTCTTTCATCTGCTCCAGCTTTGTCTCGACGTCTTCCCTTGGCATGTGAGCAAACACTTCTCCAATTTGGAAACGTACAACATCTTCATCCGACAAGATAAGTTCATTCCCAGCATCGTCCAGGTTTTCATTTGCCTCCTGCAGCATACAACAAAAATGCGAACATCATTTTCAGTTAATGTATTTTATAGGAATGGTATGGAGTATGGACCCTATTTCAAACATTTCAGAAGAATCAGCGAAGTTCCAGCAAAAGTCCTGAAGAATTTCCCCATCACAAACAGAGACATACCTTCAACATCATATCCCTAGACAGCCAATTTTATAGGAAATGCGGTGAAGAAAATTTCTAAGTTCGCAATGTTTATCTACCTAGAAACATATTTCTTGTAAAACAGAGTTAAGGGGAAACTGAAATGTTGCAATCGTCATGATTAGTACCAACTATCAAATAAAAGTCTACTTAGAATGAATTCAGAAACCATTTGATATATTTGTTTACAAGAAAATCATTAGAAAACTGGAGAATACTCCAAAATACCTCATCAGTACACATCTATCAAAATATGGATGGGTAAATGCAGAGAAGTACTATGTGCCCGTCTGCAGGGATGCACACACCACACAAACTAAGCACCATAATAGTTTCCATACATAGTGACTTCTCAGTTCTCACCACAAGATCCCTCATAGTAACTAGGCAACGATACACATACTACCTCATATTGCAGGAAAATGTCATTAATTGGGACACTACGTCATGAACGTTTGCTCAAATGATTAAGAATATACAGCAAGCTAAGCTAAGCATATCGACTTAAAAAAAAAAAAAACTGATATGCAGTTTAACCTTTCTCTAGCACATTTTTGTTTATTCTTATAAAGTCATTATAAATTAAGCCATAAAAGATAGGCATCCTTTGAACATCCTAAAGTTAGCATACAATATGTTCATTGTGGATGTCGAGAATGTGTAAACTATATACCAGTGATACTTCCATAGTTCGCATATGCTTAAAAGGCATAAGGTAGAAAGTATTACAGTAATTTATGTGTAAGAGGAACTTCTATTGCTGAAGAGAAAAAAAATACATGGAGGAGCATGAGCTAGAAAAAAGCAGCAGTCAACTAGTCATTTTTCTGTAGTAGCAACAGTTTACAGTCATCTATTTCAACGCATCAACATGCTGTAATTGAATTTCAAACAACTTAAGTGCTTAACTGAATGTTTGGTTAAAATCTGAATGGAATATACATTTAGGGGGAAAATGAAGAAGCTAAATTAACGGGATTGATAAGAATGATTTAAAGTCCAAAACAGAAGATAACAATGTCTTTTCATTACAGATTAGAATCAAGGCTGTTCAAAATTCTTTCAGAAGTTTTCCCCCTAACTTCCTGAACAAGACCTGAATATAACTCTTTAGACCTTTTTATTATAGTATTCATATGTGAGGTAATGAATAACCTAGGGAAAAAAATTACTTCTGTAGCAAATTCCATCGCCAGCCAAAAGCATAGACAGGTACAAACGTGAACCAAACAGATCATGTAATGCCATATTGTGATATTGCAGTGCGAGAAATGCTCAGAACTAATAGGATCCACAAGTGAATCCAGAAATTCATCCAGTTCTCTAGCAAATGACGGTGCAATGCAAATGGCCCATTACCACATTATGAAAAGAGAACAATGTAGAACGCAAGTCGAAGGGATCCTAAGTTTAGAGATGTGACTATCTGCTCCATCATATCAAAGTAATCAAGAAATGAGCATAGCATCCATCAATTTTGCAAAGAGAATGAAAACACAGAGAACCTAAAAATCTAGCGCACAAACATGTCTAGTCTAGAAAATCCTGATCTGCTCAAAGGCTATCCGTCTCCACCTCATTTTACACAGACCAAGCCATTGAAATACCAGGAGCATGGAGCAGCAAACAATAGGGGTACGCTAAATAGGGGGAAATAGAGACCCTAAAGAGAGGGGAAGCTGGCATGGAATCTACCTTGGCGAGCTTGATCTCCTCGTCGAGCTCGTGGAGACGGTTGTTGAGGCGGCCGAAGCGGTTGATGTTCTGCTGGTCCTCCCACGTCACCTGCGCCTCCGTGCCGTCCCCCTGCGGAACCAGTCCCCACACCACACCACACCACACCAGATCAGAACAGAGACAAGAACAAGAACAGATCGAAGTGAACGCGGGACTAGACCAAGGGAGCGGATTCGGGTCGGGGGCTAGGGTTTGCTCCTTCACTCTACCTGCTGCATCTCCGGTTGCCTCTGGGTCACGCCGGACGGAGCGTAGAAGCGCGGGGCGAGGTCTCCGGCTGATCCGCTCTTCAGGGTTTGGGGCTTTGCGAGATTCGGACGGGGGCTGGAGCACCTGAGCCGCGAGGGCTAGTCGGGAAGGGATGTTTGGAGCAAGGTCTCACTTACCGTTTCAGAACCCGATCAAATTTTGTCAAATTTGTGTTGAAATTTGAATTCAAAAACTGATTAACCATTGTAGCCAGAACCACCTCTTCATCAGTGTTAATATAGAGTGTTATATCAACATTTTTTATGATGTGACAAAAAATAAGGGTGAAATGAAAGGACTATAGATACACTACTTCAAAGATAGCATCAGAGTTTGCAAAACCGTTGGTAACCGGTCGGTTATTGCGGTAACCGGACTTATCGGTCCGGTTCGGTTTCCTCAGTTTACCAGTTTTCAATTTTAAATTTAAAATGAATTTGAAAGTTTGATAAATTTTGTCCGGTTTTCATCGGTTTTAATCGGTTTGATCGGTTACCGACCGGTAACCGGACTTACCGGTCCGGTTTGGTTGGCACGGTTGCATCGATAAGGAAAACTTTGGATAGCATGCCTCTTGCATTTCTTTGAAACGACGGAAATGAAACAATCATTGCATGAGCTACTTTAACCATCAAATAAACCTCTTATGGCGTATTCTATTTAGAAATAACACAACAGAACAATTAGCGCTCCAGAACAATCTATTGGGACTAACCTAATGTCCCGTATCCTTAGGATGGGGATACGATATTACAAAGTAAGCTGGATTTTATAACCGTAAATTTCAGATGGATATTCATACTCTTACACAGCAAGCCCGCAGGTCCCATAACAAAAGCATATTTCATAAATCATGTGGTGGGAATAGCAAAGGCTAAGGTCATTGAAGAGCTGTGAGAGAAAGATGAGATGATCAGAAATAAGAACAAATGAGTCAAGCAGAACCCAAAAAAAAAAAAAAAAAAAAAGAGTCAAAAACGGCCATTTCAACTGCGGGAGTTCAAAGAAATATCAGATCACATTTTTTTTACAACAATTCATTATACAGCCGAAAGATAATTTGCAATAACTCTACTCATCTCTTACAAGCAAAGGCTACACATTCCTCTCTATAATTTATATATGTCCAACCTAAACATCAATGATACCTACAAGTATCAATCAACTTTTTATCTTTTCCACTTTAGATGTATAATAAATAAGAAAAAGACATCCTAAAGGAATCGAACAACATCTACTAACACCAAAGAATACATGAATGTGAGACCAAGGGCTGGCTGCCAAGTGAACCAGACACATTGTGAGGTTGTGCCAGGGAGACTTCTCCGGCGAATGTTTCCGAAGGCCCAACAAATGGCTCGCAATGGCAGGAAAATGGACCTGCCTCAGGAGAAAATGGGTTGAATTTTGCAAGGAGGGTTCACAGTGCAGGGGCCTTTGGCCGTCCATATGTTAGCACCATTACAAACTCTTTCGCTGAGGAGCCTATCGTGGCCTGTGTTGTCTGAGCTGATCTTCCCTTCAGCCACAGCTCTACTAATTTGCATAGAGGTTGCGTTGGATTCACCGGCTGCTCACAGCACTTTATTTCCACCTACACAAATATTAAGAGGAATTCAGGCCGTTAATCATGGTCTACTAGTCATACAGAAGAACTCCACAAAGCCTTAAATCATATATCTGTAACAAATATATACAAAAAAAAAAGGAAAACAAAGATGCCTATGCAAGGAGAAAATGAAGGTGCTAAGTGTATCATCAGGGACAATTATAAAAAGAAATTTAAGACTGCAATGTAATATGTCATTTGCATCTGAGACACAGGTGTATCACCTTTACAAGGTTGCCAACACTAACAATTCCAAGCTTAGTCAGGCAGATATATTTCTTATTTCTTCACAAAACAGAAGGTTCAAGCGAACAATAGAAGCTGCCTTATAATAGGGGACTCACCTCAGATTCACTTGGAAGACTGAGCTTCTGCATAAGGTACTTTTGGATAGATGAAGCAGGTACATTTCCATCTCTGTTGTAATACACTACGTATATTAGACACAATACACAAAGTATAAAGGAACAACTTGATTTCTGAGAACAAGCAACCTAAAATACAGTGTTGGAAAATATTATTTGCAGATGAGGTTCTACTTCAAGCTCACAGAATGAAAGAAAGCAAACACATTCAAATCATAGAGTGGCTAGATTCTGTTAGATAGTGGCTTCTCCTTTTGTTCTTACTTTTCCTCTCCCTAATTGGGAGTTTTTTTAAAAGGTTTTTCCCTTCTTCTTAATATAGAAATAAAATAGCACAGTAGGGGTCTTCCCTACTGTATATTCCTTTGAAAAAATTAACTGTCAAGCAACCAGTTCATCTGTACACGATGATAAACTAATCAAGGCATCGCTGAAATAAAAGCGTCGCTGAAACAAAATTAACCTGAATCTACACATACACATAGGACCAACATGTATGTATCTCACCCAAGGCTATATCAAATCATAGATAGAAGTTTGTGGACAAAATATTCTTCAAACTCATCGCAGTTACTAGATACTGTGATGCTGATGCAGCACATTGTACAGCACTGAAGACTTTTGGGGGTGTGGTTGGGAGTGGGGATGGGCATAGAATTGGCGTGCTCAGATATTGCAACTTACATCTAAGAGTTAATTTCACAAACCCACAAGTATTTGGTTCCTGCTAACAAAAAACACAAATTTTGAACAGGTTTCAGTGAATGACAACTAATTGAGCCCTCCCTAACGCAAAACCACAACTTTTGCATTGTTACACCGAAAAGTCGTGATTTTGCATGAGTGCAAGTAGATGTTCTTTGTTACACCGGCCAAATACTTGTGCTTTTGTGAAGTTAAAACTACAACTTACGTTCATATAAATTTTATGTCGATCCTCATAAATATCTCTACTTAAAATTAAGTGTAAAAGATAATCAAGAATTTGTGTCAAGGTCAGATGCAAAAAATAATAATATTAAGTAGGTCCATATAATTGTTTATGCATCTGAAGAAAAACTGAGGGGAACTATGAACTCACTTTATTCGCAAATAGTGGGAAGGTATCTGTGGTAAAGGTGGATCTCCTTGCCTGAAAATGATCAGAGTACAAGAAAATCAGATAGAAATATTTGTTTAGCTATTTAGTTTCCTGGATTATAAGATAAAGGATCATGCAATGAATTGACAGTGCTTACTGGTCAAATGCAACCAACGAGAACCATATGGAACTAAATTTCTTTTCATTTTGTGTAGCTGCAGCATCGGGCTTTGCTTCTGCTGGAGATTGAAGCTGTCTCCTCCTCCGCAGAGGACCAGCTCTCTTTTTTAGCATGATTGGTGGCTTGTCATCCTCAATTTTGGACTTCTGCACATGCTCCCTTGCCTTTGTTTTGTTCGCATATGTACTACTGGGAGAGCCATTGAGTTGCTCTCCCTTGACTGAATTCTGGGAACTTGACCTGAAGGATTTTGTCCTGTTTGCAGCTTCTACTAAACAATTTAAAGGCTGCCAGAGCTCACCCTTGTCCGCCAACTCCTCACTATCATCCTCCGCATTTTTATTGGAGGAATGGTTGGATGCCTCAGCATTTGATGATATCTGCACGAAAAGGATCCAGTTACTGCTGGTAAGTGTATTCTTCTAGCTAATAAACCTTTCAAGAATTTTAAGATGCAAATTCATGACTCCACAGCTATGTCTGTTGTAAATGGCATAATGATGAAGGAGATATAAATGATAAGGTGCACGGCTGTGTGTTGTTTACCTGTCTTCTTGTTTGTGGTGCTTTGCCTGGATTAGCTGGAACGGCTGGATTTTGAGATTCACTTTCACAACCATCAATTTCCTTTTTCACAGGATCTTCGATGACTGGACCAAGGCCGCGTAAGGCGGCAGCGGCTTTCCTAGCAACTGCTCTTGTTCTCCGTCCAGTCAAGGCTGTTGGTTTTACTTTTGGAGTATTGACAACGAGTGAAGAGATAGATCTCTCTTTCCTTTTTGTTGGAGGTGAATTAGGAGATGGAAATTCTTCTGCCTTGATCTTCTTTCTTTTGAATGGAAAAAGTTTCGATCTTACATCTTGTAAACTGTGATCAGCTCTGAAATACAAAGCACCAAAAGGATAAAGGCATAAGGTACTAGACATGTACTATCGTGCACTAAATAAACTAACCCGGAGCATTTGTCCCAAATATCAAAGAGTTTGAAATCGACTGCAGCAGAGACAAAAACCCTTGGAAACAGATATGGGGTAAACGAGTGCAAAATGTAGGCATCAGCATCGGCACTAATGAAAATAAAACAAAGCAAGTTATTTAGATTATCATGTGAAGCATGAGCTTTTGTTCCAAAATTTGCAGATGAAAGCCCACAATTGAAACGAACAGCAACGATTTCTTACTTGGTACAAGGTGGCTTGCTATATTACTCTGAAACTATTAAGTCCTTCAGATTGAACATTTCTATGATTTTCCCGTTGTTTATTACCAGTTATTTCTCTCTCGTATTTTCTGTGTATGATACAAAGATCTGAATCAAAGGGCCAGGTTTTGGGATTGGCAACACATCAAATACAAACTAAATAGTGGCCAAACTACATCGATATCTATGTTTCGAAGTAACTACCAAACTAACTAGACAAATCACTATGAAATACGTTTACTGCCGGGCAGCATTCCACCTCCTCAGGAGTGCAGCCATGTATTTGGTTAGCTAAGCACCAAATGTATAAATGCAGAGTCATTGTTGTAGGTTTACCTAAGCTTCTCAACAGGAGTGCAGCCAAGATTTCTTTTACACACCGGGCAGCATTCCACCTCCTCGTCATTGAACTTCTCGTATATACACTTTCTGCAAACTGCATCAGCATGAAAGAAAAGGATTACTACAGCTCTGAAATTGCATTTATTAAGCATAAAAACAGTGGAGCTACGATGAGTCAAAGAAACAGTGATGTTGTTTGCGCAGCAATTGAGCAAGTATACGAGGAATAAACGGTATACGTGTTTCGTATCTGCACAGCATGAGCTGCAAAGCCAACATGCTCACCCCCTCTGTATGGGGGCGATGAACAGGACCCGAGCGCACGTAAAAGCTGGATGTAAAACAGAGCGAAAGCAGAGCAGGTTCTGCGGCGCATGGGACCCGGAGAACCGAGTCACATGGATGCATGCGAAGCACGGCACCCAGGACGCGAAATCTCATCCCGCGAGACGTGAAGGCGCACCGGCCGGATCCTCCGGCCGGACCGATCCCGAGGACGTACTGCCGGAGGCCGCGGGCGGGGCGCGTCGAATCAGGGGCCGACAGACGTGCACGAAGCAAATCGTTGGGGACTGGCTTTTTACGATGGCGGCGGCGGCGGGGAAAGCAGAGCAAGGAAGAAAGAAAGAGAGGGAGGTGAGGTAGTAGCAAGACTCACATGTGTGGAGGCACTCGGAGATGGTGGTGGCGTCGCGGAGGAGGCGGTTGCAGAGCGGGCACGTGAGGCAGCGCGCGAGCAGGTCCCGCTTCACCATCACGAGCGCCCTCCCCGCCCCCGCCCCAGCGGCGGGAGCCTCAGAGGCCGACGACACGGGCGGCGCGGCCGGGGACGCGGAAGCGGAGGCGGCGCCGCGCCGCGCCCGCTTTCTCCGCCTTCCGCCGCCGCTCCTCCTCTCCTCCCGTTGGGGCTCCTCGTCCTCCGCCGCCTCCTCTACCCCTTCCTGTACCGGCGGCGGCGGCTCCACCTTGACCACGGGAGGCTCAGCCTCGGCGGCCGGCTCGGCGGCCGGCGAATCAGGTACGGCCGGCGGCGGCGGGGGGCTGTCCGTGGTGGTGGGGCCGGGCTGCATGGCGCATGGGGTTGGTAGTCGCTGCGTGGTGGGGAAGGAGGAGGAGGAGGGATCGAGGCGAGGAGAGGGAGGGCAGGCGGAGGAGGCGAACGGAAGAAATGCGCTTGCTGCGTGAGGGCGACCACGCCAAACAAAAGCGAGCAGGGCAACTCGCCTCGCCTCGCCTCCTCCTTCACGTTGCCTGCCAATGCCAGCCGAGCCAACGTGTCCCAGTCGCAAGCCGTCGTTGTTTATTCTTCTGCCTAGCCTGCCGTCTCGGCTGCACTGTACTTTCGTTTCGTTGAACAGTAAAATAGAAAACGAGGAAGGATATATCATTTGAGTTGTTCATCAGCTGGTTAGCCGCGATCTGATTGGCCATACAGATTGGACTGAATTTTATCAAGAAGTAAGTAAAACTAAGATCTAAGATTATCTTAGTAGTGACTCTGTGGTAGTACTAGCAGTTGGGCGCGCTGTCTGTGACGGGAAGGGAGCGAACGAGACTTCACGTGGAAACAACGTGTTGGCTTTGACGTGAGTGACAACGTGTTCGTCCCACGTACGACAGCCGCCGTGCGTACAGTAGCGGCCAGTGGGAGGAGGGCATGCGTTGCGTGATGCGTTTATCAGTGCTCCGACGACCTGTGCTGCGGGTGATGGATGCGTTCTGTGCGAGTCGGCCGTCGGGTAGTTGTGTCCTGATCCTCCTGGCATGTTGCACGCGACTCGCAGCGGGAGGGGCCTTTGCCGTGCTGCCGGTGAAGGGTGGTGATGCGCACGGACTGAACTGAACTTAGCCTGGTGGCTGGTGCTGCACGCGAGACCCGCAGGAGGAGGCAACGGCAGCAAGTCAGAACTGGCTACTGGCCGTTGTGGATCCGATCCGATCCGATCGGCGAATCCAATCGGCGGCAGCAGACCTGACGTATATGTATGGCAGGAAGCTGCAGCAGAGGATGAGGATCCCCTGTCTGTCCCTCGGCGTCGCGGCGGCGGTTCTCCGCCCGCGTCATGCATGGGAACTTGCGCGTCCGTGGTATGGATGGGACGGAGGACCATCCTGAACGCCTCGCCAGATCTCCCCTACAGAACCCAGCGGAAAGACGCGAGAAAACTTCGAGCAAAGCGAAGAGCCTGCTGCTGCCCTGTTTCACGTTGCGACGGGCGGTTCCGTTCCAGCACGGCTACTGAAAGCACGTCCTGACGAAGCGTACGTACGTACAGCCGAGACAGCAACGAACGCGGGTTGCAGGGCAGGTTTCGGCGTACGGCGGATGCAGGGGCCCTCGTACGGACTACGGCATGCATGCGTGGATTGGTGGGGGAGAGAGAGTACGGAGCCGAGCAGAGGACCACCAGCCCGGCGATCTGTGTCGCGTCGCGCCGTGCCGTCGGCGGCTGGCCCTGCGCCAGGCCCAGCCCTCCCCTGTTCTGTTCATCTGTTGGCCTGATGATGCCGCACGCCAGCAGCGTTCAATGGGGAATCTTGCGCGCATGGCAATGCAGTGGCCTTGCAGTGATCTCGGAGAATGTTGTGGCGCAGAGGTCGCGTCGATCGTAAGCAAGTACTTCCTCCGTTCAACTTTATAGGTTAGGCTCCGTTCGTTTTCTTTAGTCCTAAAATTTAGTTCAGAGAATCTTGCTATTTAAGAGTATTAAATAAAGTTTAATTACAAAACCTTTTTACAGATGGGTGCTAATTTACGAGACGAATCTAACGAGCCTAATTAAGCTATGTTTTGCTACAGTGATGCTACAGTAACCATTGTCTAATCACAGCTTAATTACCCTCATTAGATTCGTCTCGCAAAGTAGCTCAAGTTTCTGCAAAAAGTTTTGTAATTACACTTTATTTAATATATTTAAATAACAAAATTTTACAGACCTAAATTTAGTCCTAAACAAACGAACAGGCCCTAGTCTTGTTAAGTTTTTTTAAATTATAAGGCGTTTTCACTTCCCGAGACACTTTTCTCTTTTCCCCACATAACTCTATCTCTATCTCTCCCTTTCTTGTTTTCTGTGCACCTACCTTTTTCACTTCTCTTTAATCTCCGTCCTCAGAGCCAAAACGTCTTATAAAGTTAAACAGAGGGAGTACTACTCACTACTCTGTACCAGTGTAGATGGAAATGAGCAGGCCTTGGTCCTTGCTTCCCGTTCGGCTCGATCGAGCAGAGAACATTCCCAAAACCCGGACAGAATGAGATACAGTAGTATATACCAGGCAGGGCTCCGCTCGGGACCATCATCACGCAACGCACTTGCACGTACAACCAATGATACGCGAGTCGAGTGTAGTTGGTGCGGCTCCCCCAATTTTCTTTCTCCTACTGTAAGCTCGTTTACTTCACATCAGATAGACGTCGACTTTTCCTTGGATTGGACCCAAGAGTACCTACCGATCGACCATCGAGTCGTTCGTCGATGCGCGCGTCAGTCCGGTGCCACAGCTCACCGGGCGTGCATGGACGCGTGAGAGAGGAAGGGCACGTATGTACGCATATGCTTAAAATTCTTATACCAAAGCTAACGTGCCGGCACGACACGCGCCCGCCGTCCGTGGCCAACGACCTCCACCTCCCTCCAAGGGTAATTTAGGCATTTGTTAAGAGCAGGGGGGGAGGCAGGCAGCTAACTAGTAACACGCACCTATCATCAAAGTACGTACGGCGCAGCTCGACGATGCCACTAACTGAGCACTGAAATACTAGTTAATCTCTTAGGTCCAGTAAGGCAGGCAAGTAGCTAGGCAACCGTAGCGCGGTTGCTTGTCACGCGTTCGGACGTACGCGTATAGTATATGCCACCGGACCACGCACTTGATTATTCATGATGATTAGCGTAAAAGGGTGCAAGAAGAGAAGCACGTCAGCGAGTGACATCACGTAGGCAAGGACCAAAGCTGTGGAGATGTAGGAGGTGGCTGTTTCAATGTTGAGAGCCAACGTGTCCGATCAGAAACTTATTGGGACATCGTGGCATTGTTTTTACTCCTTACCCCAGCACACACTGTTCATAACAACTTCATCGTCAATCTGATTGGCCACCGGGTTGGAAACAAGTAACCAGGGGTAACAAACAAGTTCATATGAGTAAGAAACAAGTCCAGTTTATTGGCGACCGCAGATCACGCGCCGTGACACGCCGTATTTCTTCCACGTAACCAGGGGTCCAGGGGCGGAGTCAAGATTAAAGGACAGAGGTGCTATGCCAAGGAGGGAAGTGTTGTGCTCAGTGACGGAGCTTGGAGAAGTTTTGTGGAGGGACCAATCTGTTTACATTATTTGCTAAGGAGGACTAGAGGAGTATAACTTTGTCTCTTGAGCAACTATAACAAGGACCTTTCAAGCAATTTTGTAAAACCTGGGGGAGGGGGGGGGGGGGGGGGGGGGGGGCGCATGGCCACCTTTAGCCCTAGAGAAGCTCTCTCACTGGTTGTGCTGATTTTCATTTTCTTTTCTTTGACTTAGATTATTTAGAGGCTACCTTACTCATTGTCTTCTTGAGAGCCCCGGTAACTCCACCCCTCCATGTGTACGTACTACATACCCCTACATGTGAGTCGGAATGCCCATCTCTCACAACATCTAGTGCTCGCTTTGACGGTGCTCATGAGCCATGCAGATCACAGTGTCGCCGTAGACGACCGGCAAATAGCACAAGATGAAGGTGGATATAATTTTTTTAGAGATACTTCTTTATGCAAAAAATATAAGCATTTTCAGATTTAGTTAAAATCATAATCAGCTTTAATCAACAATATTTATAAAAATATATTATCGTAAATGAAAGAGTGACAATATTATCAGAGTTGATAGTAACGTGCCAATTGTAACTATTTCCTTTATATCAACAATCAAAATTAATTTTTCTTTATAAAAATATTTGACTTTAACCCCAGTCCCAAAGTTATTATATTTTTTACTAGAGAGAGCAACAATAGCCAGCTTTTTATTTTTTATCATTTTCATGTTTTTTTTAAAGGAGATTTAGCATTTTCACGTAGCCTGCCATCACTATTCCAGCGGGCCGAGCCCAAGTGCACCACGCTGAGCCACAGGCCGCACCGACCCAAGTGGCAGCACCTCGCGTCTTGGGCTCCCTGCCTTGCGCTGCGCTACAAAAGCATACAATAGTTGGTCGCTGACGTCCCGCTTGCCGGGGGTGTGGAGTTTACATTATGGTTTAGATCAAGCTAACCGGCCGCCACAGATTCTACCGATTATCGTGATAACCGAGCGATTTTTGACTAAAAATTCAAAAACCAATTTTTGAATTTAAAAATCATCAAACCGACCGATTTCGACTGGTTATCGACCGATTTCTACCGGTTATTGTCGGCGTTGAGAAATCTGGCCGACGAGTGAATTTAGACTACGCGCTACGGTTGGTTGAGGGGAATGAGGAAGACACAAGAGATTATACTGGTTCGGGCCATCGAAACCCTACGTCCAGTGAGTTGGTTCGGTTCGTGTTGCTCGTAGTAGGGATTACAAGCTCCGGCGAGAGAGGGAGGAACTCCCAAGTCTCTGAGTGTTCGTGGGGTTCGTCCTTACGTACGACGCAAGGCCGAAGCGAATGTGTGTGATGAGAGAGTGAGAATGCGGTCCCCCAGCCGCGATTCAAGCTCTCCCTTTTATCTGTCAAGGGAAAGTTGACTGTACAAGGATGGAGGAAAGAAGAAAAAGAAAGAAAGGGAATTGGTAAAACTAGCTCGATGTAGGTGGGGGCCTTGCAGGGAACGGCGCGTCCATCCTCGGCGCGTCCGTCCTCGACGCCGTCTCCTCCAGGCGTGGGCGGCGACAGCTACTACAGCTCAATTGCGGCGGGGATGTCCGGGTCCTGTTTGAGCACTGTGCGGCCTATTCATTTACGGCCCGCCGCGCGGCGAGGCGGCTTGACCGCTGTCAACCGTCCATGCGAGACGTGCGGGGCTTGCGGTTCACGTCTTCGGACAGTGCCGAAGGACGCCCACTTGCGGCCATTTAATACGCTCCACCGGCCAGCCTCCGACTTCGGTAGTCCGACCCCTTGGGTCGGAGGCTGGGGTCGGGCGCCCAGGGTCGGCCGAGGCGGAGTTTTCCTCCGACACCCGGAGGTCGGGAGGTTGGTCGAGGAGTCGGGCCTTCCTTTGCCCGTGCGGCCTCTCCAGCTGCGGACCGTGTCGCTCGTCGTGGGCTGGGCTCTGACCTTGGTGTCTTTGGAGACAGCCATGGCCTCTGGCCCAGTCCTTAGTCATTTGGGCATGATTGCGGGATTACGTGAGTAATCACGGGTACTTGGTTTTGGGTACCTGACAGTAGCCCCCGAGTCCTGCGCGGAACGCTTTGGCGTTGTGCGCGGGACTCCCCCTAGCCTCCGACGATTTTCGCTTTCGGCCCGGCCGTCGAGTTGGTATCCGGTGGGTGCGCGCAAACGCACCCGCCGGGTGTAGCCCCCGAGCCTGGATGGGAGTGGTTTACACGCATTCAGGCTTTGAATCGGACGTCTTTTACTTGCGTTCGTCCGGGCAAATGCGTCAATGTCTCAGCGAGGGATTTGTCACGAGGGTTCTGTTTGCTGCGTGAGTCTTCGCGCCTTTGTCTTCTTTTAGGAGGGCCTGCAAGGGTCCGGGAATCTCGACAGGCTTTCGCAGCCTGTGATCCTTGTCCCAAGCTTTCGCGCCTTTTTACGCTCTCTCCGTTCCCAGCCATCCTCGCAGCTTTCCTATAAATGGAGCGGCTTCCCCCGCTTGCTTTCACCGTGCCTCGCCATGGCTGATGGCTGAGTGGTGAGTTTGCGGTGCATGCTTCGGGCGAGTCGCTTTGGAGAGCGCGTTCTCTCATCCATGGCTCGCCCCACGACCTCCATTTCGGATGGAGGCGTGGTTTGCCCTCGTTCGGCTCTTCATGGGGCGCCTGCCCTCTTCGACGCTATCCCTCCTGTGATGCTGTTCCTCGGGGTCGAGTCCTTGTGCCGCATGTCTCCCAGAGCCGTGGGCGATGCCTCGGGTGATACAGGCGGCGAGGGGGTTGCTCGTCGTCGAGGAAAACCTTCCCTGGCCAGTTGTCCTATCCTCATGAGAGGCGAGGTAGGACGGACCTGGAGTCGCACCCGAGGCTGCTAGGAGCGACGGCGCCCGCTCCGGTCACCCTCGAGGTTGAGTCCTGTGCAACCCGAGCCCTTGTTCCTCCATATTATGAGAGAACGAGGGCCGGATCGGGAATCGCACCCGATGCGACTTTCGCGGGGTCGGCTCCGTCCTTGGGATGGCGGGCCGTTTGTGAGCCGTGGAAGGGACCAGCTCTTCGACTTCCGCGAGCTGGTGGTGGTCTCCGTGGCGCGTGCTCCCGAGGGTAAATCCGTTTGTATTTTTTAAAGGGGATCCTTCCCCCTCGATCACTATTAGGTGTTTGGGGGGTCGTTTATGTATTTTGTGAAATAAGAAAAGTTCCCTCGTCACTATCCGAGGCCACGCTGTTGGCCCGACTTGCGAATGCGAGCCTCCGAGTCCCCGTTCGTTACGGGATCTAGCAGAGGGCCGTTTCGTCTTTTGTTCATCTTCCCCCACGTATCACTGCGTTGTGATAGGGGTGCTGAGCCGTCCCGTCCGTTACTCGATGGTTTGACGGCGGGTGCCCGGTCGAGTTGCTAGCGGGTGAGTTCGAGTGAAGCCCTGGCTTGCCCTTAGCGGGGATCCAATTGAGACCAGCTGGGGTCGACTTCATAAGATCCGTGGGGTGAGTCCAACTAGTTCCCAAGTCCTTTCGATCGGTCTCGGGGGCTTCGTAGCCTCCCCTCGATGGGAAAACCTTGGTCCGACTCTCCATCAGGACTCGGACGCAACCGACAGAGGCCCGTGACGCTTCGCGCGTCCGAGTACTGGCCGCTGGGACCCCTCTTTGGTCGCCCCTTACTCTAGTGTTGGCCAGAGCGACTGTCGAACCCTCTTGGGGGGCCAGTCTTCGCACTCTTGGGCTGGAAATTCGCAGTCGGGGCGTTTTCAGCCCGTTGCCAACTTTACCTGTGGGCCGTATCTGGCTTTCCTGACCAGTTAGGCCCGCTACGCTTCGTGGAACCGAAGGGACGTCTCCGTGGCCGTTCGATGAGCGCGAATCTTGGGACGCCGATTCGGCGGTGCGTGGATTGCCCTGGCTTCTGCGAGAAGGTAGAAGAGAGAGAGGACAACAAACACGGCGCCCGAGGCGGGAATTTGAAGAGACGCGACGGGTCGTGGGACGCCGCGGCAGTTCAGGGGCTATAAATGAGAACGGCCGTACCTGGCTTTGCGCCTTCCTGCACTCACCATTTTCCCCTGTTCTACGCTCTACAGTTGCGTCTTCCGTTCCAATCCGCCGCAATCCGCCGCGAATCTCTCACAGATTGCTTTCCGCTTCGCCGCGATTCATCACGTTCCTTCTGCGCCGCACTCCGCCGTCGCCTTCCCCACCGAATTCGTCGCCAGGGGATTTCTTCCTTCACTTCGTTCTTGACGCGGCGCTCTCGCCGCCGCCTCCCCTTCTTCGTTGACCCGAATCCATAGCGACCGCGAGGGCGTTGTGGCCGGCTCAAGCGATCGGGGCAGGGGCCATGAATGGCCTCGTGGCCAGAGGGCTTCTGAAGCCCAATGGCGCTTCCCTGGAGTGGATCATCCCGGAGGGGGATCGCGTACCGGAGCCGCCTAATGGGTATGTTCTATCCATCTCTAATTTCCATAGTCGCGGATTCGGGATGCCGACGCACCCCTTTTTTCGCGGCCTCCTCCATTATTATCAAATTGAGCTCCAGCACCTCGACCCCAAGTTGATTGGTCACGTCGCCGGCTTCGTCGCCATGTGCGAAGCTTATTTGGGGATCGATCCTCATTTCGACCTCTGGAAGTATTTCTTCCGGCTGCGACATCGCCGTCTCATTGAGAGGGGGAGACCGCCGACGGACGTGCCCCTCGGGTGCGCAAGCATTCGTCTCTGGCAGAACAGGGCACAGGACTACATCCAGTCGGCTCCGGCGTCCGGCAATGTCAGGTGGCGCCCGAATTGGTTCTACCTCCGGAACGACCCCAAGGGGTTGCTTCCGGCTTTTACCGGTCGGTATGTCGAGAAGGCGGTGCCCTCGTGGCAGAGGGACCTGGGGAGCATTGACACGACGTACATCCGACCCCTGATCAATGCTGTTCGAGGGCTGCGTGCTTCTGGGGTGTTGTGGACCGGGGTCACCGGCCATTTTCACGCCGCCCATGTTCTTCCTCTGATGAGGCGTTCCCTCTGACTGTGGGAGATGACCCCGGAGGCCAACAGGGAGGGACCTGCCATGGTTTCCAGTGTGGCGTTGAGCTTTTCGGAGGTCGGAGCCCGCCTCGGGAGGCATGCGGGCAATCGTCTCTTTGTCACGTGGACTTCGAATATCCCATCCGTGGTCATCCTCGAGCTCTTCCGTCGCCGGGCGTTCCCAGCTATGTAAGTTCCCCCTATGGGGGTTGTCCCACCATACTCTTTGGTTTTTTCCGGACTCGGACACGGCGCTGATGCCCTCTTTTTCCTTTTTGACAGGCAGGTTTGGTGCGTGCGCCTTCCCAACTGCCTCTACCCGAGGACCTCGACCAACGAGGGGCCGGTGGTCTGCGTTCGTTTCGAACGAGGGGGGAGCAGTGGCGGTCCGCCGGGGGAGCCTGTTGCTAGTGGTGCGTTTGGTCCCGGCGGCCTTTCATAGGAGACGTGGGACGCGCTCCTGCTCGGGGACAATCCCGCGCCCGCGCTTGGAGAAGATGAGGCGGCCCCGTCCCCTTCGTCTGGCTTGGGGGAAGGGACGGTCGACCCCCACGCTTTGGCGTCAGCGGCCGTCGATTTGGAGGGCGTAGATCCGAACGACACTGCTGCTGCGGAGTCGGCGGCGGCGTCTGACGACGTAGAGTCGGCTGCACCGGCGTTGACTATGCCGGCGGTCTATGCCTAGAGGGGGTGAATAGGCAACGTTAAAAACTTCTGCAAATTAAGACTTAACCAAATCGTCAGTTCTACCGGATAATCCGACACACTGTTGGATACTCCGGACATGGAGCTACCGGAGTATCCGGTACTGTGTCGGACAATCCGAAATAAGGGATAAATCTTGCGTAATTTGAAATCTATGAAGTTTCTAGCAATTCTACTTGAATCAAAAGACTTGTATAGATGCTAGGAAGTAAATCTACACAGTAAATACGGAAGGAAACAAGTAGATATGTAGATCGAGGCAATATAGTGATATATGAGCAATATGAACACGAACAAGTATGAACAACAAGAACAAAACGAAATTTAGACAATGTGACACACGATTTATCCCCCAAGTTCAGGCCCATAAAGTGCCCTACGTCTCCGTTGAGGAGTCCACAAAGGACCGGGTTGCTCTCAACCCTTTTCCTCACTCAAATGGTCACCAAGACCGATTCGAGTTGCTCACTAGCAAATCCCTTGCGGGAATGGGTAATACAAACTTCCCGGAGCTTGACCACACGAATTGGGAGCTCCCGGGCAACCTCTAGCCGTCTAGGAGCACAAAGCTCCAAGAGTAACAAATGAAATCAAGTGAGATGATGCCACAAGAAGCTCAAGAGTGGGATGCTTGCTCTCAACACGATTTTCTTGCTCTCACACACTCCTTTGAGTGAATCACATAAATCTTTAGCTTGGGAATGAGTCGAGAGTGAAAGGGGGAAGCTTTGGTCGTGTTCTTGTGAGTGGAGACGAGACAGATGGCCGTTGGAGGTGGATGTTTATATATAGACGCTCCCAAAAATCGAACCGTTGTGCTGCTGGTTAGGGTCTACCGGATACTCCGACAGCGTGTCGGATACTCTGATAGACACTTAGGCTGTGATGGCAATGGCTTCCACCGGACATTCCGACACATAGTCGGATACTCCGATGGGGACCTCCTGGGTGGGTCCGGATACTACGGCAGTACGTCGGATACTCTGGTGGGAGCAATCTGCAACTGGAAATTTGGCTATCCTCTCAAGCTCAATTTTGGTTAGTTTTGGTTCATACAAAAACTCTTGTGACATCAGTAGATACATGATTACCATCCCTCTTGATAGTACGGCATTCCTAGACTCAATAAAAAATAAAAGAGTGAAATCTCCGTCCATTGAGCACTTGATGCCATCCTTGATAATACAATGAGGGATTGTAACTTTGAAATCTTTTTGATTCTCCATTGTGAGACCTAAATGAATATTTTCTCAATGCAAATATTAGTCATTTTGATCGTTTTGACATCAGTCACACAAAACACATGATTAGGGGCCTAGATGCACTTTCAATCTCCCCATTTTTAGTGATTGATGTCAAAACAACCAAATTATAGATATTCAATAAAACCTTGACAAATTTAAAGAAAGCTCCCCCTAAATATGTGCATGAATTGAATTCATCATCAATGGCCTAACAATGCCAAATTCACATTTTTAAGAAAACAACATGAGAGCTCCCCCTAAAACCTTGCATGGACACAATTTCATCATAAAAACATTATGCATCACATGAGAGCAATGAGCAATTTCACACAACCTAGAAATATAGGAAAAAACAAGCGTCATTACATCACATAGTCTCATGCATAGAACATAAATAAATTTAGTCTTACAATGAAGCACTTAGTTCAACACAAATAGTAATACTCCTAAAGTCCATCATTAGGTAGAAACGATACAAATTTCTCCCCCTTTTTGGCATCACATCACCAAAAAGAGAAGGAAAACAAAGTGAATACCTCATCGTCTTCGCCGCTGGCTGCTGCTATCTCCTCTTCCTCCTCACTCTCCCCTTCTTCCTCTTCTCCTTCTTCTTCCTCTTCTCCCTCACCTTCAACCTCGGTTTCCTCTTCATTTTGTGTTGCAATAATCTTCCCGCCCGGAGATGTAATGACATATGGTGTTTTTAGAGTGGTGGGAGTGAGATGCAATCTTTCCACACATGCCATGCTTATGAAATTATGACTGGCACCGGAATCAAAGAGCACAAAGACGGGGTTGTCATGAATGGCAAACATCCCCGCAAGCACTTGTTCCCCTTCCAGAATATCCTCGGCCGTAGTATGGTTGACACGACCAGTCTTGGGTGCATTTTTAGAAGTTTGAGGGCGTTGCTTGTTGTTGTTTCTGCCTTGCCGACGCTTCTGAAATCTACAGTAGCTCGCAAAATGACCGGCATGGCCACAGTTGAAGCACGGTTGCGAAGTTGACCCCACCACTTGGGAGACTTGCTGTGGAGGGCGAGAGACTTGAGCATGCTGCTGGTTGGAGTCATAAGAGGGGTGTTGCTGCTGCAATGAAGGTGTAGGATGCCCTCCCCTTTGCGGTACAGCTGCCCGAATATTTTGACCGGTTGGAGAAGTGATGGACAACCGATATTTGGGACAAGCGGTGCTGGATGAGCTTTCCATGCTACGCTTCCTCTTCTTATCTTCTTGATGAGCACGAATAGCATCCTCTTGCAAAATCGCGGCACTCACCAACTCATTGTAGGTGCAGTTGGAAAGGAGAGCCAAACGATCACGCAATTTGGTATTAAGCCCTCTTTTGAAGCAATCCCTCTTTTTCACATCCGTGTCCACATGGTACGATGCATATTGAGAAAGTTGGTTGAACTTTTGGGAGTAGTCATACACATCGCTAGCACCTTGCTTTAGTTATAGAAATTCTTGGACCTTCCGATTTATGAGACCTTCTGGAATGTAATGAGCTCGGAAAGCGGTGCGGAATTCCGTCCATTGCACTTGGTGGCCAGCTGAAAGTGTGCCCACATAGTTAGCCCACCATGCGCCTGCAGACCCACGGAGTTGTTGGACCGCGAATAAAGTCTTCTGATGCTCAGTGCAGCGAATCAGCCCAAACTTGGACTCGATGGTGCGAAGCTAGTGGTCGGCCTCAAGCGGTTCACTTCCTTCGGTGAATACCGGGGGGGTGAGTAGCCAGAAAATCTGCGTAGGTGGTTTCAGGTGGTGGTCCATTACGGTCCGCTTGGCGAGCGTTGTTCCCCAGTAGCAGGCGGAGAAGATCATTCTGAGTAGAGAGCAATTGTTCCATGCTGCCCGGTAGTGGTGGAGGCGGTGGTGCTCCATCACGTTGAGCCGAAGTATCAACTTCTTCCGGGAGGGCCTGTCCGCTACGAGTGTCTCCCATCTGCCATAAATCATTGCACCATTAAATAACATATTTAATGGTCAAGAACATGCTGTAATGAAAATTACGGAGCATACATGGCAATAATTTCAGATTTGAACACACGTAGATAAAGAACGATAGCTATTCATTTCAGCTCAAGCATTGCCTCCCATTGCGTTGAGTGCCACCTGCGGGAATCAAGTTTGATGAAAGCCAAACTTTAATGCCCAACAGTACAATATGTTAAGGAATTGACATATAATGCACTCAACAAGTGTACATTGCCAAGTTAAACTTATGACAGCACAAAGTAGCAGAATCTGTCTCAACCTGGCAGTGATCACGAAAACAAAGACTGGCATGTTTCTGGGCAGAAACAGAAAATTTGGTAGTTACGAAAGTTGTAGATAACTTCAAGATCTTTCCCACAAGTACTCATTCACCTCAATAAAATCAGTATAGAGGAAGTTATGCTTATTCAAAGTTGACCCTTGTCTGCTGAAATCCTGTTCTGGACAGAGTGAACTCGACGAATAAATCACCGAATTTTGTCAGGTTCTGGGACGAATCACAGAAACATTTATACATCAGACTTGTAGAGAATTCTGAGATCTTTCCATAGAGTGCTTAAAAACGACAATCTAATTTAAAACGGAGGAGTTATGGCGTGTTGAAGTTGACTGGAAATTTTTACTCGCGGCAGATTGGACTGGTTTGCTTTAAGTGTTTTCATTTCATTTTGATGGATCCTTCCATTACAAGATTTCGATATTATCGAACACAACCAGTGGTTTCTTTGCATCTTATGTTCATGAACAGTTTTCAAAGTTAAGATTTCATGAACATGTTATATGAAAATGCAATGCAATCATTTTTATTAACCTAGGTTATTCGTTCCTCACCAAAAGAAAAGGGTGCCATTATATCGGCATTCGTGACTCGGTGACAAAATCGTCTCTCCACCGTGTTAGACTAGCAAATGGTGTGACCTCTAACGTGGTTAGAGTACCTGCAGAAGATTCACAAACAACGAAACGGCCATTAAGTCAAATGACTCATGCCTCAGCAAAACAACCAAAACAGTCATGCGATCAACGATCCATGCCTCCCATCAAAACAACAAAACGGCCATGCGGTCAACGACCCATGCCTCACATCATTCTTACCTTTCCATCTCGCCGACATTTCAGAAAATAAAGAAAAACAATCAAACCTATTCAAGCAAGACTCACTAGTTGCCACCTTAAACCACTAACATCCTTATATAGGGCCGACTAAACCGTACCTCACCGTAAGCGTGATTTTTCAAAATAATACTCATTAGTGTGGTATAAACCCCGACTTAGCTCTGGTACCAGCTGTAGCACCCCACCTCAAATTAATGAGGGGTTTGGCTAACCAGGATCATAATCGGGGTATACTTGGCGAAGCAAGTATGCACATGACCACACACATAAGCATAAGTAAAATAATTTTACAACAAGTTTAGTTATTACATTGGTTCCATAATTAACATAGGATACAAAGTTCGAAGTTCGGTTAATATTACATAAAAGAGTTCAAAATTCGATTACATAAAAGCGAGCGGAAGCGAAACACACGACGATATAACTAAAGTGATATCATGTCCGGCCATAGACACAATTTCACTCTTCATGCTCCGAAGTAGGAGAAACAGGAACCACTTCAAAAGACCAATTACCTGCATAAACATTTTCAACAAAAGCCCTGAGCAACTAATACTCAGCAAGTCTTACCCGTCAAATTTGGCCTTCTAAGACCGACTTCTAGCATGCAGGGGGTTGACATGGCAAAAGGATGTATCTTTGCATAAATATAGCATTAAGAGTTGGTCCTTCTTTCATGTTTTAGCTAAATTTATCTTTTATTGCAGAAATCTAAATGTTTGCACCTAGGCTAAATCAAACAAGTGGCAATACAATTAATTGAAATACAATTCAGCAACATTCATCCATTCAATTCACTTCTTACTACGATGTGACGCAGTGAACAAGTGGTACTCAATAACCGCGAGGGACGGCGATTCGAATCGATTTACACCTGCAGGCGAAACCCGGAATACACGACGTACGCACACTCAGGAAGAGTCATGCACGGCAACCTTTCACAAGACACCATAGAGCCGGGCCGATTTCCACCTCTCCCAAGTACACGTCCTCCACGCGATACCCACGCTGGAGCTATCCGTGGTTAGCCCGTGCACCCTCCCACCAGCACATACCCATGAACCACCGTATCTATCATCATCACTAGAAGAGAGGTGGGTTCACCGTCCAACCATATAGCATCGAGCTACTCAGTTTACTAGTTCCCATTACACTAGCATGCACCCGGTACTGTTCAAACTTGATCAGCGGGGCCACAACGAACGGTCCTCAATCGACACAAACGGGGCTATGGCGAACAAGGCAAGCCTTGTCACCCCAACCTACACATGAAACTTCCCCGTTCGGTCTCAAATTCATTATCATCATCATGTGAGAGCATAAAGTAAACCCACCTATATCGAGCAGTCTCCATACCACTCGATTTCCTACCGATGACTCGATATATTAAGCATAGCACAACTAACGAGTTGTTGAACATAACTGAACCAAACCCATAGGAATACCTGGGGATACATGCAACTAAGGTTTCAATCAAGTCCTATACGTAATGCACATTTCATGACTCGCATACATGTGAGAAAGTGAAAACTTTGCAAAAACATAGGTGTGCATCGGGGCTTGCCTTGGGGCTGGTGGTTATCACACTCGAGCACGTTCAAGTCAGCGCCGGTCTCCTCGGTCACGAGCTCCAAGTCCTCAAGTCCGGCGTCGGTTCCTTAATGAATGCAATGATATGCACAAAGTCAAAAAGGGTTCATGGAACTTCCTTGACAAATATGACATGATGATTTTATTATGCACAATGCAACATGCTTGCAGGGCCATTTATCCGATTTTTGTACTCTGGTCTCAAGTGATTTACACAAATTACTTTGAATTTATGAATTTCCTTACGTGCAAATAAGGGATCTTCTTCTAAATTCTTTAAAAGGTCTCTGGAAGATCTAAAATTAAATTTGTATTTTTATTTAGCAACCTAATCCTAGGTACAGTAACATATCCAAAATTTGATGCCAAAAAGTGCAGGAATAAAATGAAAAAAAAGATTTTGCTAGAAACTTGAAACTGAAATTACTCCTAAAATATGGTGAATTTCAAGAAACTGTTTTGTAAGCAGTTCAGTGAACTCACAAGGAGTATGTGTGCCAAAAATTAGAATTTTTTCATGTATAGATCTTTTTATAAAAATGATTTCCTGATTCTATTCTCTGAATTTTATCACATTAACTAAGACGAATTCAGATGTTTATGTTGTACCACAGCGTAGATCTAGTGACAAGGAAACTAAAAAAATTTGTTTCACATTTGTATGAGTTATATTTTAATTTTTATCAAATTTACAAGTTTGGTCAATTTCTGAAGTTTTTCTGAGTTGAATCGTGAACAGTAAAAAGAACAGAGGACGAAACCCGGCGGCCAGAAAACTGCAAAATCCGTCGATATGGGTGATGGATTCGCACAAAAGATGACTCGAATGGATTCTTCGGGATATGATGAAGCTTCACGTGCGAGGAATCGAACGGAAACTCACCGTGAAGCGAGGAATCGACGATGGCGTCCGAGGTGGTCATCCGGCGGCCATGGTGAAATCTTCTGTCGATCTCGAGTTTCGTCGAGGGAGCTTGAAATTGGTGATGGGGAGGAGCTAGAGGGGGTACTGGCGCTCCTTTTTGCCGTGGAGGTCGAGGTCAGAGGATGACGGTGGTGGCTGCAAGCAATGGTTCAAGCTCTGGCGGCCATGGCGGCTTGCTTCCGTGAGGAAAATGAGGAGAGAACCAGGAAGACGACGACGACTTGACCGGGGGAGTGGGAGGCAGCTGGCTGGGGCTAGTCGCCGGTGACAACGGCCACAGCACCTGCACAGGGCGCGGCATGGGCAAGCAGAGGGCAGCGAGAGAGTGAGTGATGCGCGGAGCTACAGTGCCGTTTCTCAATTTTTTAAATTTTAAATGATTTTCCACGTGCTGATTTGCGACAATTAAAACCAATGCTCCTGTGCTCAGAAAAATCTGAAAAACTCAGGGTTGAAAAGTCTCACTAAGATGAACAGCTTACCTTATTGCAATTTTTCCTAATTCGATTTAAATTTTGAGTTAAAATTCAATTAAGACAGATTTTGGACAAATGATCTTTGATTTATTTGGGCCCATTTCCTTTTGTAGAAAAATCCACAAAAATCTTCAAAAATCTCTTTTTGCCCCTGGATGCCAAGGAAATTTTTAAATGGGCCCACTTGTATACAAAATTTTGAAGTTCTAGTTCAAGCTCATATTTGACTATCTTCAAATGATTTGCTTTTAACTTAAGTTTTCCAATGTGATCATTAACAAATGATCAATGTGCACTAACAGAAAGTTTAGCCCATGATTAGGGTGGGGTGTTACAGGGATACGGTGGAGGAGCCACATATGGAATTTTGTTGGCCTTGCACAAGTTGCGAATGTTACGATCAGAATTTTCCCACTGTGCTCTTGCTTCCTCACGGGACTCACGAATCTGAATAGCATTCTTCGTGCACTTGTTGTAGATTGCCTTGAGTGCTCTTGCAATGAAAGAGGAGCTGCTAGACCGGTGTCTATGACGAGGCTGAGAGCTGCTAGCAACAGTAGTAGGGTCAACACTCGGTATGGTGGTTTGAGTAGCAGGAGTGGAGGCCAACTTTCTGATCCTGTAGGGGTTATGCTTGCATTCCTTATGAAACTTGTTCCCCGTAATCCTCTCAATCATCTTCATGATGTATGGGGCATAGCCACAGCTGCGACTAGCATCAATAGATGTAGCATAGATCTGCCAGAAAATGAAAGCAAACACACAAAAGCCATTCTTCGCTTCATCCTTATCAGACATGTACCAAAGCAGATTTCTAGAAGCTCCCAAGATGTTTGAGGAGTCTCCCTTTTTGGGAAGAAGAGTGTGCCGGAAGAGAGAGTTGCAATACTTGTAGAAGGGCAGCAAACCATGCGTGGTACCAAGCCTAGTCTCTCTCCCTTGATACATGAAAGCCATATGTTCATCAGGTAGACAACGCTCAGAGAAGATGTCATTCCTCCTAAGGTCATCATCATCAAACCCAAGAATAGCTGCAAAGTTACTGTAGGATACTTCAAAGGCATGTCCCTCAGTCATCCAATGAATCACAGGGTCGTCATGATTGATGTCATCAATTCAATAGGTGGCATAGAACTGTGCAATGATTTCTTCATTCCAATCATAAGGTAGTGCCATAATGCGTGTCATGCCCAAAGCTTCACACTTGTCAATAACTGCATTCATGATAGGGTCATTGAACCTCCTCATATGGTCCCAGTCAATGAATTGCATAGGGAGGACAGGAGTGCTCTTGCGCTGAATCACAAAGTTGTACCAATCCCACTAAAAGACAGACTGAAAACGGTAATCAATGATGTGAGGGTCCTTCTCATACTCAAAGGGATCTTTCCTGCGAAAAAAGGCCAAGTCATGCCTCCCTTTTGAGTAATCTATTTGGGCCATACCCTCACTGTCCCTTGATTGAGTAGCAATCGGAGCAAGCATACGAGAGAACATGTTCCGGACCAGGGGTGGTGGCTGAATCTCATCCTCAACTGCGGGTGACTTTCCTTTGCCTCTTCCCCTTTTTGACACACCCCTACTAGAACTTGAGATATTTGGATTGACGGTCCTTTTCTGCCCTTGCCTTTGTCCACGGCCTTCCATCTAACTCAAACAATCATGAATGAGGTTTAGACATTGGAAGTATAGGGTGGAATAAGATGCAAGAGGTTAGAGGAATCGTTGAAGTGTTAGGTTCTGTCGGAGTATCCGGCTAAGTGTCGGATAGTCCGGCATCGGACACTCCGGCACACAGTCGGATAATCCGGCAGACCCTAGCAATTCAAAAATTCGTCGAATCTCCTAAAATAGCCATGGGATTCCAACCATACTTCTAGCATTGCTAAACAACCTCATATCCAACAACTTGACCGAAGAAATCGAGCTAGAACATCCAAAACGAAGAGATCGAAGAGGGGGAAGAACAATGGTACCTTCAAGCACTTCCTCGGTTTCCGGAGGAAAAACTTGGGGGCACCGGAGTCTCCGGCGATTGGAGGTCCTTAGAATCCTTTTGGGGAGTCGAATCCCGCTCTAAATCAACCAAGAATCGACGATTTTGGTGGAGAGGGGAGAGGGGGCGACGAGAGGGAGTTGGATGCGGTAAAAAGAGGAAGTGAGCGGTTCACCGAGGGGTAGAAACCTTTATATAGGCTGGCAACTCATCGGATACTCCGGCAGAGTGCCGGATAGTCCGACAGTCCCAGGCCCGGATACTCCGACACAGCACCGGAGTATGTGATGGGGACCTCCTGTGTGGATCCTGAATTTCCCGGATAATCCGACAATATGCCGGATAGTCCGATGGGTGTTTTCTGATCCTCTTTTGATTTTTGCCTGCTGACTTACTGATTTGAAGAAGATTCAAGGATTTGAGGGGCAATGGATGGACTTATAGGATACTCTCATCATATATGGTCAATAAGCAATCAACAACCACAACTATGACCACATACAACAAGATAGGATCAAAAGATCAAGAACCATTCAAATAGTTTTGAAAATCACTCAAATCTTTTCACAATTCATTTTGTTTTACAAGACTAAGAAATTGGAAAACAACATTCAGATGTGCAACATTCTACTCCACATTAGAAGAATCAAGGATATTCAATTCACTTCTAAGCTCACAAAAGCGCTTCTCATCTAGTGGCTTGGTGAAAATATCGGCAAGTTGGGCATCGGTTCTTATGTAACTAATCACAATATCCCTTTTCATAGCATGATCTCTCAAGAAGTGGTGCCGGATATCTATGTGCTTAGTTCTATTGTGATCAATGGGGTTATGAGCAATAGCTATGGCACTCTCATTGTCACATAGGAGAGGAACTTTGCTCATAGTGTAACCAAAGTCCTTTAGAGTTTGCCGCATCCAAAGCAATTGTGCGCAACAATTACCGGCTGCAACATACTCCGCTTCGGCGGTGGAAAGGGCAACGGAATTTTGTTTCTTGGATGACCATGACACTAGGGACCTACCCGAGAATTGGCAAGTCCCGGATGTGCTCTTCCTATCCACCTTACATCCGGCGTAGTCGGCATCGGAATAGCCAACTAACTTGAACTTGGCGCCCTTTGGATACCAAAGCCCTAGGTTAGGAGTATGAACCAAATATCGCAAGATTCTTTTAACGGCCACCATGTGACTCTCCTTAGGAGCGGATTGAAATCTTGCACACATGCACACACTAAGCATAATATCGGGCCTAGATGCACAAAGATAAAGCAAAGAACCAATCATGGAGCGATATACCTTTTGATCCACAGGCACGCCTTTTGCATCGAGATCAAGATGTCCATTGGTTTGCATGGGAGTCTTGATGGGTTTGGCTTTGTCCATGTCAAAATTCTTAAGCATGTCTTGAGTGTACTTGGCTTGACATATGAACGTGCCTTCTTGGAGTTGCTTGACTTGAAAAACAAGAAAGAACTTCAACTCCCCCATCATGTACATCTCAAACTTCTTCATCATGATCTTACTAAATGCTTCACAAAATTCTTGGTTAGTAGAACCAAATATAATGTCATCGACATATACTTGGCATACAAAGATATCATTATCAATTTTCTTTGTGAAGATAGTAGGATCAACTTTGCCAACAACAAATGCATTTTCAACAAAATATCCCTTAAGGCATTCATACCATGCTCTAGGTGCTTGTTTTAGCCCATAGAGCGCCTTATGGAGTTTGAAGACATGGTTAGGATACTTTGGGTCTTCAAAGCCCGGTGGTTGCTCCACATACACCTCTTCACTAATTGGCCCATTGAGGATGGCACTTTTCACGTCCATTTGTTGTAGCTTAAAACCATGGTGAGTAGCAAAGACAAGTAATATACGAATTGACTCAAACCTAGCTACGGGAGCAAAGGTTTCACCAAAATCCAAACCTTGTACTTGTGAGTATCCTTGTGCAACAAGTCTTGCTTTGTTCCTTATGATCACACCATGCTCATCTTGTTTGTTGCGGAACACCCATTTGGTGCCTACAACATTTTTCTTCGGTCTTTCCACCAATTTCCACACTTTATTTCTCTCGAAGTTGTTCAACTCATCTTGCATGGCCATCACCCAATCCGGATCCTCGAGTGCATCTTCTACTCTATGTGGCTCCATAGAAGACACAAAAGAGTAATGTTCACAAAAATTTGCAACTCGGGTTCTAGTAGTTACCCCTTTTTCTATGTCACCAATGATGTTCTCAACGGGGTGATCTCTTTGTACACTTTGTCGTACTCTTGGGTGTGGCATTCTTTTGTTGACTTCTCCTTCTTCCTCTTCTTGATCTTGTACACCGTCACCACCACTAGGAGCTTCATCTTCGTTGTGATCTTGATCTTGGTTGTCACCTTGATCTTGAGCACTCCCTTGATCTTGTTCTTGTGTTGGTGATAGTGTTCCTTGGTGTGAGGGAGAAGGTGGAGCTTGATCAACTTGAGGCTCTTGTGGTCTTATATCACCTATGGCCATCCTTCCAATGGCATCATATGGAGACTCTTCATTACCTATCACACTTGGATCAACTTGCTCTACTTGAGAGCCATTAGATTCATCAAATGTCACATCACGCGTGACCTCAACACAACCATTGGTTTTGTTGAAGACCCGGTATGCCAACACATTTGATCCATATACAAGCAAGAACCCTTCATCGACCTTAGGAGCAAACTTTGAGGACTTGGGTTTCTTGTTAAGAATAAAGCATTTGCTCCCAAAGACACAAAAGTATGAGACATTAGGAACGTTACCGGTGAGTAGCTCATAGGGTGTCTTTTGCAAGATTCGGTGGAGGAATAACCGGTTTGATGCATGACATGCGGTGCTCACGGCTTCGGCCCAAAAACAGTCCGAGGTCTTGTACTCATCAAGCATTGTTCTTGCCATCTCAATGAGTGTACGATTCTTCCTTTCGGCCACCCCATTTTGTTGTGGGGTACAAGGCGCCGAGAACTCATGCTTGATGCCTTCTTCATCAAGGAACTCTTCAACTTGAGTGTTCTTGAATTCACTTCCATTGTCACTCCTTATCTTCTTGATTTTGACTTCATGTTCATTTTGTGCTCTTCTAATGAACTTCTTGATTATTCCTTGAACTTCACTCTTATCATGCAAAAAGAATACCCAAGTGAAACGAGAATAATCATCAACAATTACTAAACCATATTTGTTACCATCAATGCTCAAATAAGCAATTGGACCAAAAAGATCCATGTGTAGCATCTCCAATGCTCTCTTGGTAGTCATCACATTATTGGCCGGGTGAGAGGCTCCATGTTGCTTCCCGGCTTGACATGCATTACAAATTCTATCTTCATTAAAAGAAACATTGGTTAGTCCATGGATGTGGCCGCCCTTTTGGAGATCATTAAGATTCCTCATGCCAACATGGGCTAGCCTTCGGTGCCATCGCCAACCCATGCTAGACTTTGACATCAAACATGTATTAAGTCGAGTTTTATCCAAGAAAAAATCAACAAGATAAAGCCCTCCTTTCAACACGCCCTTAAAGGCAATTGAGTTATCGCTCCTCTTGAAAACGGTCACACCCTCGTTTGTAAAATAGCAATTAAAGCCATTCTCACAAAGTCGTGAGACCGACATCAAATTGAACTCCAAAGAATCTACCAAGAGTACTTTCGAAACGGAATACTCGAGAGTAAGAGCAATGTTACCCATACCAAGCACTCCACCTTTACCATCATCACCAAAGGTAATTTCATCACAATCGGTTGTGTTCTTCTCAAGTGATGTGAACATATTCTTCTCTCCGGTCATATGACTTGTGCATCCACTATCAAGCACCCAATTTGTTCCACCGGGGGAATATGCCTACAAAAACAATTCAAGCCTTTGTTTTAGGTACCCAATGTTGTTTGGGTCCTTGAGCATTAGTGACAAGCATTTTTGGCACCCACACACATCTCTTGATCATGATGTTATGTGCGCGGGGACCAACATATTTAGCAACAACTTTGCCATAAGAATTTCTAGCAAGCATATAATCGGCATAAAAGGAATCTTGTGAAGCATGCTCTTTCTTCTTGTCTTTTGGTGCTTAACTCTTGTTCTTTATGACACTTGTGGTCTTGACTTGTTCAACCTTGTTTGTTTTCTTTGGTCCCATTTTCACCTTGTAGGTCTTCTTCTTGCCCAAGACATAAGGTGGACCATAAGTGTCCTTGACGGTGAAGCTTGAATCTTTCTTATCACAAATCTCACCACCAGAAATGGTAATAGGTTGGAGTCTATCAAAGCCATCTCTAGCCATCTTGAACCTCTTTTCTTTTTCTCCTTCACCTTCACCTATCATGCCTCTATGGATAATGACATTCATCCTCTTGATTTGCCCTTTCAAAAGCTTTACCTCTTTCTTATGGTTAGCAAAAGCATTAAGATCAACATTATAACATTTTGCACAACCTTTACTTGTGGAGGCATTGGTTGATGGAGAGGCATCCTTTGAAGGATTTGAGGAGCTGACCAAAAAGCATCAAATTGCACTTCAAGATTCTTATGGGCCTTAACTAGCCCACTATGTTTTTCTTGAAGAGCAACATTTGAGCTCTCAAGACTTTTGAAAGTATCCTTGCTTTTCGCAAGTTCTTGGCCCAACTTTACCCTCTTTTCCTTCTCACATGCCAAGAGCTTATTGAGTTCAAGGTTTCTCTCCTTTTCAAGGATGAGTAATGCTTCTTGTTTCTCAATTAACTCATCTCTAGCAACCAATTCCTTCATAAGCTTCTTAAACTTGGTGATAGCATTTTTATCAAAACCTTTAAGCAAGTTTTCACAATCACTATCATCACTATCATCACTAGCATCACTGTCATGATCAATATCATCACCATCACTATCTTCAAGAGTAGAGGGAGAGACAACTTTAGTGGTTACCTTCCGGCCTATGGCCATACAACAAATGTGGCGTGGTTTGTTGTCAACTTCATCATCGGTGAGTGTAGGTTCATCGGTGAAGGTAGGAAATAGTTTCTTGCTTGATGATGATGAACTCTTCATTGCAAAAGTAGCAATGCCTTCTTTGCCGGAGGTTTCTTCATGAGAATCTTCCTCCGCCACATGAGCTTGACCGGTGTACTTCTTCTTGAATTGCTTCTTGTCCGGTTGATGACCTTTCTCTCTTCTTTCTTCTTCTTCTTTGACGGGACAATTTGCAATGAAGTGTCCGGGCTTCTTGCACTAATAGCAAATTTTCTTGGAGCTTGATCTCTTGCCCTTGGACCCACGTTCCTTCCTCATGAACTTCTTGAACTTCTTCATAAAGAGAGCTAGCTCTTCATCATTGGAGCTCTCTTCTTCTTCTTCTTCACTTGAACTATCTTGAACCGGTTTCTTGCTCTTCTTATTGCTTGCTTTGAATGCAACTTCTTTGTTCTTGGAGTTGGAAACGGCCGCTGCTATTTGCTTGACATATTTGGCTTCCTCCTCCATGATCTCATGATTTATGATCATTCCAAGGACTTCATCCGGAGACATCCTCTTGTAGTGCCTCATTTGTCGGATCATAGTCAGAAGAGTGATGTTCCTAGGTGAGAATGCTCTAGTCAACAACTTGACCACCTCATGATTGTCATACTTGGTGCACCCATAAGCTCTAAGCTTGTTGATCTTGACTTTGAGTTGTCCATACATTTGTTGAGGGGTCTCATCATCCTCCATCACAAACCTACCAAGTTCTCCTTCCAAGATTTCAATCTTGGCTTGCGTCACGGTGTCAACTCCTTCATGAGCAATTTGAAGAGTGTCCCAAATTTCCTTGGCACTAATCAAACCACTCACTCTTTCATACTCATCATTGCTCAAAGATGTGAGAATCACGGCGGATGCTTGTGCATTTCGATGCCAATCTTGTTCTTCCTCTTGTGTGAGCTCACTAAAATCCTTTTGCTTTTTCAAACCTACACACACAACTTTCCAAATACTTGGATGAAGAGAGATTAGATGCAACATCATGTTGTGCCTCCATTTGGTATAGTGCGTCCCATCAAAATGAGGCGCTCTACCCATTTGGACAGCCGTAAAGTTAGTGTGAGAACTTAATTTTTCATAACTAAAAGGCATAGCATGAAAGTTTTCACTTCTCTTGGAGTGATTGCTTCTTTTGCTTTTTCTTGAAGCATGTGACCTTTCTCCTTCGGAGTGTGGGACTAAGTCTTCTTCTTCTTCTTCGGACTCGCTTGTATGCGCATCCTCTATAAACACTTCTTCATCCCCATAGTCGATCAGCTTGGGTTGCTCTACAACCTTGGACTTGCTCTTCTTCTTCTTCAAGCTCCCGGGATCACCAAGAGTTGCCTCTATCTTTTCTCCAAGCGGTTAAGCTTCAAACGGAGTACTCGGCTCTGATACCAATTGAAAGTTGCCTAGAGGGGGGGGGGGGGGGGGGGTGAATAGGCAACGCTAAAAACTTCTGCAAATTAAGACTTGACCAAATCGTCAGTTCTACCGGATAATCCGGCACACCGTCGGATACTCCGGACCTGGAGCTACCGGAGTATCCGGTACTGTGTTGGACAATCCGAAACAAGGGATAAATCTTGCGTAATTTGAAATCTACGAAGTTTCTAGCAATTCTACTTGAATCAAAAGACTTGTATAGATGCTAGGAAGTAAATCTACACAGTAAATGCGGAAGGAAACAAGTAGATATGTAGATCGAGGCAATATAGTGATATATGAGCAATATGAACAAGAACAAGTATGAACAACAAGAACAAAACGAAATTGAGACAATGTGACACACGATTTGTCCCCGAAGTTCAGGCCCACAAAGTGCCCTACGTCTCCGTTGAGGAGTCCACAAAGGACCAGGTTGCTCTCAACCCTTTTCCTCGCTCAAATGGTCACCAAGACCGATTCGAGTTGCTCACTAGCAAATCCCTTGCGGGAATGGGTAATACAAACTTCCCGGAGCTTCACCACACGAATTGGAAGCTCCCGGGCAACCTCTAGCCGTCTAGGAGCACAAAGCTCCAAGAGTAACAAATGAAATCAAGTGAGATGATGCCACAAGAAGCTCAAGAGTGGGATGCTTCCTCTCAACACGATTTTCTTGCTCTCACACACTCTCGTGAATCACACAAATCTTTAGCTTGGTAATAAGTAGAGAGTGAAAAGGGGAAGCTTTGGTCGTGTTGTTGTGAGTGGAGATGAGAGAGATGGCCGTTGGAGGTGGATGGGTATATATAGATGCTCCTAAAAATCGAACCGTTGCGCTGCTGGTTAGGGTCTACCGGATACTCCGACAGCATGTCGGATACTCCGATAGACACTTAGGCTGTGATGGCAATGGCTTCCACCGGACATTCCGACACATAGTCGGATACTCCGATGGGGACCTCCTGAGTGGGTCCGGATACTCCGATGGGAGCAATCTGCAACTGGAAATTTGGCTATCCTCTCAAGCTCAATTTTGGTTGGTTTTGGTTCATACAAAAGCTCTTGTGATATCAGTAGACACATGATTACCATCCCTCTTGATAGTACGGCATTCCTAGACTCAATGAAAAATAAAAGAGTAAAATCTCCGTCTATTGAGCACTTGATGCCATCCTTGACAACACAATGAGGGATTGTAACTTTGAAATCTTTTTGATTCTCCATTGTGAGACCTAGCTGAACATATTCTCAATGCAAATATTAATCTTTTTGATCGTTTTGACGTCAATCACACAAAACACATGATTAGGGACCTAGATGCACTTTTAGTGGCTAGGGACCGACATGTGGCGTCGTAAAGTGGAGGGGGACCTCAGATTCATCCGTTCGGGACAGGGCCGGTCCTGTGATTTTGGAGGCCCGAGGCGACTCTAAAAGCCGGGCCCTTTCTATGCAAACATTACAATTTTTTTGGCATATGTAAACATTATAATTTTACTTATATGTAAATGCATGTTTACTCGTGAAAATCAAAGGCATATTCAAACAAAAAAAAAAGAGATTCATATCAAACAACAATTGTCAGAGATGCCGGAATACATACCTTCTTTAGCGGTCTGCGGACAGCGGCGGCAAGAAGCGACGATGCGTTGAATGCATGGACTGAGAACGGTGACTCAATGTCGCATTTGCAGCAGGCGCAGCGATTGCAATCCGGCAATGATCGGCAGAACCACGGCTACTCGACTAGACCTGTAGGGCTGTATGTGTGCGGCGCTGGTTCCACAAGGCAATTGCCGTAATTCCTAGCTATTGCCTAATTGGGTTTGGAAACTGCAGACGCGAGGGCCTTTTTCCTTCTGCCTCCCGTGCTCGAAGAAGGCCAATTGAAATGACTTTGTTTTTACTGGACCAGGAGCAGGCCTATACGAACATACATGTATACGTGCATGCCTTGGGGTGGGGTCCAGTGCGACGGCACCGCGTGCCCCCCTCCAGGACCGGCCCTGGTTCGGAAGGGAATAAGGGTCTTTTTTTAAAAAAAATTCCTTGTTACCCAGAAATCTTCTAAGAATTATTTGACCCATCAAACGAACTCCAATTCGTGTATGGTTTTCACAAATGGTCTGCAAATGACGTCTAGTTTTTTTTACATATTTTTTGTTTCAAATTTTTTTAAATTTTCAAAAAAATTCGAATTTTAAATTCGAAAATCGCTAAACCGGACTTACCGGACCGGACCGGTAAGTCTGGTTTTCGCGAAAACCGATCGGTTTTCGTCGATTTTTCAAACCTTGGTGTGGAGTCGCTGGTCGCGCTGACGGTCTGACGGACCCATCACAAGCATCGAATGAAACCAGGAAAGAAACATGCGTACTTCGTAATTGAACAGGTAATCCAATTGCAAGATAACACAATATGGACAGCAAAAATCCTGTTATGAACATTGCAACGATGAACTGATAGCCAAAACTTTGAAGCCAAACATTGAAGTTGATTACACTCTTGTGGTGCTACTGATAAACGTAAAGACTGAACCAAATAACTAGCTGTGTGCACAAAAGTTCAAAATACCCCCAACTTCAACTGCGACAACGACATGGCTTGAATCTCCTTCCGAATTTCTTTCAGTCGGCGGTCTCAATCGTGGGATTGTGTTTCAGTCTGGGAACAAGAGTACACATCAGATAAGACAGTAATTAGACGACACTTGAGAAGCATGTTATTCCATATTCTAAAAAAAAACTTGAGAAGCATGTTAAAAAAACAACTCTATTGCTATCGTACCTGAAGAATAGGCACCCCGTCTGGTACTTGTATCACATAATCAATGAAATTAATTAGTCAACCAAGTGAAATGTATGTCAGGTCTAGTTCACCTTAGAGATTGAACTTTCTACAGGTTGGCTTGATTCAGCCTGCATCCTTTTCCTCGTCACATTCTTCTTTCCTTTTTTTCTGGGCTCATGAACACTTCCTTGCATTTTGTTTATCACTTCTACAAATAGATCATCTCATCTTAGTTAGCGCCAATCTTTGATAACTTTGTTCTTCCTTTCTTCCTAGCCTCAGATGGATCTCTTCTCCTCTCTTTTCTTGGCCTTCCAGGCGTCTTCACATATCCATCTGGGTATGGTATTGGATGGTCTGATATTGGCCCCAAATGTATAACAATCAGCAATGTATTTCTCTAGATTGTTGGACATAGTAAAAGGGGCAGATATTGCATGGCAACAAGGGATACCAGCAAGCTGCCAATGCCTACATAAGCTCGTCTTTTCTTGGATCAGAGACCGGCCGAGCAAACGGCCGTGCACCGTGCTCTTGATGAAACCACATCATCCTTATTAAACAGGGTTTACACAAAAATATTATTGGAGTATTCAATCAAAATTGAGTTACAGGGCACCAACATCGCGGAGGTAACATAAGACAATATAAAATGAGTTTCTGTTCGCTCAACAGCTTGAAATTCCAGGCAAAAAGAAATAACTCAAGTTGCTCTGCTGGGGGAGCTACGTTCAAGCTGTGGTGTCCTAGGACGCCAACGTGTTTGTGACTTTCTTTTGTACATCATTAAATAATTTAAATTTCACCATGGGTGACACCGTGACACCAGCAAGGCCTATTTCCATGAGACAGGCTGGCCATTGGTGACACCATCCTCCGAATTTTCTAGCTCCGCCCTGGAGTGTGGAAGACCGATCGAGCGCATGGCCTTTCGGGCATCACCTTCATAGATCGAGACCACGCGAGGTTACAAGAAAAAAAGATCGAGACCACGGGAACACATTCTGAAGTTCATGATCCATAGAGCTTTTCTGTCCCCATTTTGTGAATGGTGACCAGTGGCGAAGCTAGAGCACCGAGCACCCGAGTGCACAATTCAACTTTAGACCGCAGTTTGGCTTGTTGACAGGCCTCCGCGGCTGCTCCATGGTGCATGTTGTTGATCCAAGGTAGTGCACATGAGGTAAATAATCACCGGTTATCACTAAAGTTTGTCTTGAGACCTGGTGCCCGTGCACCAGGGTGGACTAACGTAGCTTCGCCAGTGATGGTGACTATACTGTTCTGGTGTTTTTCAGGTTCTGCTTCTGATGCATTGGTGTTGATCCAATGGAACTTCAAGATTCCAAATTTTCGAACATGATGGTGATTCTGATTAATTCTGTTATGGGAACCACGAGCTGTACTTGTGGTCAAATTAGTGAACGCAACAATGATCACTAATGATTATCCATGATTTTTGAGTATAAGATCATAGGTGACATAATTTAACTGCGGTGCAGAAGTAATATTTGGAAGAACCATGTCAGTGATAATGTTGCTCGTGTTCTGTTAGATAAGCCGCCGCACAGGCCAACCACGTGGGGCCACTTGGTCGCTAAGTTGCCGTCCGAGTAATAACACGTATGCCTGATGGCTGATGGCTGCCTGCCGTCCCGTGTGCCCGTGCGCGGACGCAGCGGTTCGATTTAACTCTACGTGGATACGCAGCGGCCAACTAGCAGGCGCGAACTGTCAACGTGTCTCGTCAAAAATAGCCCAGGTCAAACGTGCACAGGACGCAGTAGAGGACAGAATTCGGAAGTTCCTAGGAAAAGTGAAAAACACTTGGAACCTCAAATTGATAGATAGATACAGAGTTTTTCAAATGAACAAAACACTGAAAGTTCCAGATCAATGCGGCGATGGCTGCGCTTGATGTCGATTGCATAGAGTAAACCGATATCTTGTCTTCAAAATAAATCATCTTACACGACATTTTTCGTTACTACTCCAGTTGTATCCGCTGTCATCACTAGTCTTGAGATATTGTGTGTGCGGTGTGCCTATATATATCGTGAGAATTCCTTCCTACAGTGTAGAGAAGTCGATTGATCGAGTTTTGGTTCAAGACACTTTTTTCATGATGAAACACGGGAAGAAATGGCTAATTCAACTCAATCTTGCTGTTCGAACCTGTCTGTCATCAGGGGCATAGATTTGTAATGACGTAGATGCCCGAACAACGAAAGATATATCCATGGTTCCTCACAAATCAAATTCGCAAGCGCATGTCACTTCACACACAAAAAGAAGAACCAGTCCAAATTTCAAACCAAACAAAATGACAAATGGAACCAATTTCGAATTCAGGTGCAGGTATAAGAGTTCTCTATCGTAAAGCAGTTGACAAAATTTGAGTGCATTTCCGTTTTGTAGAGTGGGTGATAGAATTCGGGCCTATATCTGTTACAACATGCACAAAAAAGTTTAAGTTACTTTTCAAATTGGAATGAGGGAAGAAAATGACATTGAAAATCAACCTCTTTAAACCGTTTATCACAGGACCAAACTCGTCTTCTTGTGTAGATGCGTGAACAACGATGTCGAAAGCATTGGCTACTTGCATAATAACCTTGTCATTTCCTACTCTAAAAGAAGAACGAAGCCAGTTTCAATGGAAATACGAGAAAGAAACGATGTCTTGAAGATCAATCAGTTCGAACCTGTCATATATCAAGGGCGACGCAGACATGTGAACATCGAAGGAGATATCCATGGGTCCTCGAAATCAAATTCCCAAAACCATGTAATGTTGGGAGGAAAAAACAGACTCAAAATCAACCTGTTTGAGCCTAGGGCCGAAATTTAAAATGATGTAGACGTGTGAAAGCGAAAGGAGATATTCACGGTTCCTCAAAATCAAATTCGCAAAACAATGGCATTTTCCCACCGAAAGCAATGACATGTTCACACCGAAAAGAAGAACCAGCCCAATTTTCGAACCATGAAAAAGAAGGAAACCAATTTCGAAAATTCCTTCCTGCTATATTGGGGAACCTGTCAAAGCCCCCGGACCAGAGCGGAGCAAATCCCGGACGCCTCCGACCGAGGAGGAACGAACGACTTGCAACTCACGTCTCCGCATCAGGCTCTTCCTCCTTTTTCCTTTTTTCCAATTCATTCATTCACTGTGCATGTGCGGCTGCGCCAAAACCAAACCAAATCCTCCTCCACCTCCATCCATCCATCCTCCTCGCGCCCCGAAAAATGGCGCCAATCCGTCCCCAATCTCCCGCGCGGGCCTCTCGCTATTTCTCCCTCCTCTGACCTGACCTAACCGCGCCCCCAAACCCTAACCCCCATGGCGTCGCTGCCCAGGCCGCCGCCCCCGCCGCGGCCCAAGTCGCGGGGCAGCTACAACTGCGGCCGGTGCGGCCAGCCGAAGAAGGGCCACGTCTGCGCCGTCCCCTCCCCCATCGCGGCCACCGGCGCGGCGCCGACCCCGTCGCCGTCATCCTCGTCCGGGGCCGCCGCCAGTGGGGGCGGGGGAGGGGGAGGAGAGAACAGGCTCCGCCGCGCCCTCTCCTTCGATGAGGCGGGGACGCCCTCCTCGCCGGAGAAGAAGCCCAAGGTGGAGGCGGTGGAGATGGAGGTTGACGGCGGCGACGGCGCCGGCGGGAAGGACGACGACGACGACGACGGAGAGGAGGCGATGATGGAGGTGGGCGGGCGGCCCGTGCCCAAGGAGGTCATGGCGGAGGTGCTGCGGCGGCTCGGGCCCCGGGGGGTCATGGCCGCCGCGGGGGTAAGCCGCGGCTGGCGCGACTGCGCGGGTCGGGTCTGGCGGGCCACTGAGGAGCTCCGCCTCCGCGCCGCCGGCCTCGGCCTTCTCGGCGCCCTGCTCCCGCGGTGCACCGCGCTCGCCCGCCTCTCGCTCCGCATGGAAAGGTGAGGGAACCAATCCGCGACGGGCAAATCGGAACGAATCTAACCCGGTACCGTGCGATTTTAGACGCGATCTGGGCGCGCCGCCCTTAGATCGACGGGGCCGGACGCGATGGGGGGCATGATTCCTGTGTACGATGCTTGAATTATGGTTAAAAGCTACAAATACAAACAACTGAATATGGAAAACGATGATGTTTCTGGGTGGGTTATTAAGCAACACTGTTTGATACTGCTGCTACCTAATGATTTCTATCACGATGGGAGGCTTGTTAAACAATGGGTGTGGATATGTCTGTCTGTTTTGGATGTTCTTGTTGTGCTGCTGCAAGATAAGTGCGCAGATCACTAGTGCTTTAGGTCCTTATGAGAATATGAGATCACATATCTATTGGCCCGTTAGTCCATGCTGATTTATCATTGTCAGGAAACACATGCAACATTTTAGACACTGCACATTGTTGGCTTACTGTTTGCTTTTTTCATTCCGTACGCAACTCCCTTTTTCAGGAAGAACCTTGTTGGTGACAAGATTGGTTGTGTCCTATTGATACCTCTTAAACTTATCTTATTTCCTTTTTCTCATTTGTTTTTCCTGCTGGGTAGGCTGTTTGATTACCAAGAAATAGGCCCATCTTTGACGCTTCTTTATCGCAAAAATATGTTACTTTGTATTATTTTCAAATAGGATAACAAATGTAACCATTCTTGCGCTTACGGTATCAAGCGCACCGTTTTCTTTCTGAATCAAAATGATCGGATGTGAAGCTTTTCCACATTGGAATTATCTGATGCACTTAAGCTGCACCAAAGACAATACACAATGATATTGTGTTATTTTCATATGATCTTACTCTGTCTCTATGTTTCTTTTCCGAGAAAAATTTAGTTGTACTTCTAACATTTATATGTTCTTTTTTGTTCGTTCCAGTGATGTTGATTCCACTACTCTGGCTTGTCTTGCATTTTCTTGCCCAAGTTTAAAGACTCTGGAGATTACCATGGCTGCCAATGCCGTTAACAGGATTACTGGGTACGTTATCCTTCATTGTAACTTAGATGACTAGTATGCCTTGTTTGCAACACGAGCTCCTAATTCATCTGTTTTCCATTTCACTGCATTCGTCATTTGCCAGTTGCGACGCTATGTATAACCTTACATAAAAATAGTCTAGTTATGGTTGTCCAGCTGCACAAGCCATCTTGAAATATATATTAGCTGTAAAAACTATATTTGCTAAAGTGCCGTTTCTATTTTGAAACTTCCAGCACCTTAATAAGCTGAGTGGCCTTTTCATTTTGTACACAGAGAGGATCTAAGTCGATTTGTTTCGGAGAAGTTTACTCTCACAGTGCTCAAAATTGGTGGTTGCTCTGGTCTGGATTTTCTTAATCTAAGCTCTGCAAGCCTTTCAATTCTTTGGCTTTCAGATCTTTGTTCACTTTCAAAATCGGTAATACTGTGTTCTAGCACTATTTAAAGTGATAGCCCTTTCATTCCATATTAATACATTGGGCTGCACACTTCTTACAGGATATGAATTGTCCCAGCATGAGTGAGCTTTCACTGTGCTTCGCACAACAAAGCGATGATAGTACTGATCTTGTTACTTTGATGGATGACCTGGGTCGTTCATGCCCTAACATAAAAAAACTGCATGTATCATCAAATCAGTTATCAAATGAAGCTATATTTGCCCTAGAGAGTGCTAATCTCAGGTATTTATTCTGTTCCAGGCATTGCATCCATTCTGATGTAATCTTAACAGATCTTTTAGTTCTAACCAGCAGTCTCATTAATGTTCTATTTTTGTTATTTCAACTTTCTAATTTTAATGTTTTTGCTTCATCAGGGGATTGTGTATGCTATCCTTAATTCTAGGTTCAAAGATAACAGATGCAGCTGTTGGATCCATTGTTCGATCGTGCTCAAGCTTGGAGTTGCTTGATTTAAGCGGGTAAGCTAAATTTCATCTATTTGGAAGCAAAGATAAATGATGGAATATATAAAGGCTGCTGATCTATTTCCCATCAGAATGTTACTTTTCATTAGCTGATATCATTACCCATTTTGATCCTTATTCAGATCTAGCATCGGTGACAATGGTGTCGGGATGATCTGCAAGGCGTTCCCCCATACTTTGTCAAGGCTGCTCCTTGCTCTTTGTCCAAACGTGACCACACGTAAGCCTATTAGTCCTGCTCCAGAAAATGAATGCACCTGACACTATTCACCTTCCTCTGATGTAAGAACCATTCATTGTCATTTTATAGGTGGGATCCAGTTAGCCACAGCACAGCTGCCACGTCTTCAACTCATGGACTGTGGCATGAGCCTATGTGCCAATTCGAAGAATGAAAAAGAGGGGCCATATTTTGGTGAGATCAATGGTGGAATTAGATTTATTCGAAAGTCATCCACCTCACAAAAGCAATCTATTGACCAAAAGCTTATTATAAAGCATGGTAATTTGAAGAAACTCAGTCTATGGGGCTGTTCAGCGATAGATGTAAGCCCTGGAATTTTATCAGCATTTATACATCCTATTGCTAATTTATAGTCTTATAACTAATTTTACATATGCCAGGCTTTATACATTAATTGTCCGGAGTTAAATGATCTCAATCTCAACTCTTGCACAAATCTTCATCCAGGTATCATATCCTTTTGTTTTTTTCGGGTTGCTTAGTAGGTAAAATAGTTGTCGTCCTTGTTAACAATCAGAATTGTTTGCTACAGAACGTCTGCTTCTTCAGTGCCCAAATTTGAAGAATGTCCATGCATCTGGATGCCAAGATATGTTGATTGGAGCAATTAAAAATCAGGTATACCCTTTGTTTTCAAATGTTGCTACTGTTGACCAAACGTGCTTAAGTAGTCAATCATTTTCTTGAGAAAATATGACCGGTAATGCACCTTACTAGTATCTCAATTCTCAAGCAAAAACTAGAATGTGAGGTGGAGATTAGTGTGGTTAGAGCTAAGAGGTGCATTTTGGGAAAAACATGCCTTTGGTGAACCATTTTTTATGCACAACTCGATCTTAGGGAAGAAAATTTTTGTCACATAAAAAGGGGAGTGCCAATTTAGCGAGCTGTTTTGCAGTTAGGTTATGACTGCACTAGCCCAGCCCATTTGATGAGGATGTGCACCCAGACCAGCCAAGTTGAGGCCTTGTTGATATGACTTTGAGTGCCTATTTGTTTTGTAAAATAAAAGCGACCTAGTTCCTTCTAGGCTGGTGAGTTTTAATTAGTGCACTGGGGAAATAATTCATGGATGAAAATGTTTTAGTTGCTACTTGCTAGGCAGCGAGTCCTGTTTACTAACAGACATGAAGTTGGAAAATATTTTCATCGCAGAATCAACTGTTTATATTCCCACTGTAATCATCAGTAGAGTGCTGGCATATCCAAAAAATTAGGCGTGTCTACACTCCAGAATCAGTGTGATCCAAATAAAACAAAATTGATTGGACTGACATAAAAGTCTCATTTGTAATGGTAAAAATTAGTATCATGTTTAATTCGATGGGAAAACTAATTCATTTTGGCTTTTCATTTTTGCCTCGTTTTTGCCCTCCAGACCCTGATAACCTGCAAGCCACAAAACCTAATCAAGCAGTTTATGTGAACTGGAGTCTAGCATGGAGTGAGCAGCATTGGAGCTGAAGGTGTAACAGGCTATATTTCTGTAGGCATTACATAGCTTAGAAACAATTGAATTGGCATTGGTTCTTGTACATTGTAACCATGATGTCCCATGTAGTGTGTACTGATGTTGTAACTTAATTCTCTTAGCACACTGGAAGCAGTCATGCTGCACATAAAAAAACAAAAATACACATTTATAGAATTTATTGACTCAGTCCAGGTCTGCTTGCTTCACTGGGCATGTGCTCAACAGCCTGTATCCTGGATAGATAGGTTATAACATAGCACCATTTGTGCAACCAAACCTTACTACACTTATCATTATACTGAAGCCTTTGTATTATTTGTCCTGTTTGTTTTTTGCTTGATGCCTTGATCTAGTGCAGTTGGTCTATTTACCTTTTGACTTGTATCACTCAGGCGTTGCCGTCTTTCATTCTGACGTCTGTGCGTGGCCATGAGTCACCTCAGGGCAAGCTACACTTGTAATGAGGTGGCTCTGCCAACCATGGATGTGGTCATTGCTGCTGGTATATGCTTTACTAAATTGTTAAACTTGTAAAATTAAATCCTTAGTCTCTTTTTTGGTTGCACAGTCTCTTGTCGAGCAATTGTAGATGGAGACGACTGAAATAGAAGATGCTATTATGCAACACTAACCTTTAGGATTTTTGTCTGTAGGACAATAAACTTGTGTCATTTAGTCTGGAGGTTTTTTGTTTTTTTCTCTGTAGGACACACACTTTCTATTATAGGTTACTCATTTTCCTTTATCTGTTTAAGAGCGTAATGTTGCTGATGGCCCACATCTGATGGTTTACAGTTTGAAATTTGTTGTGGCTTATTTTATAAAAACACAATTCTCAATTTGCTTAATTTCAAAACTAAAATGAGGAGCCAAGTAAAGTTATTTGTTAATAATCACAATCCAGACCCCTAGAGGTGAGGACTCTTGCATTCACAAAATTAATTGATGCAATTAAGAAGTCTGCCCTAAACTTTTTTTTGCCTAATATACTCTGGAGCTATGCTTTCCATCAGCGAAATAAAATGGAAAGGACATTATCCCTTTTCTTCCGTTTTTTCCAATGTATTGCCAAAATTTTGCCAGGTTCTGAATGAGTTCGCTGCAGCTGAACCATCTCTTCCATGCAAGCGGCTAGCAGATGGCTCAAAACGGGTACAGCTCCCACAGTTCCTAGAAAAGCAGGTAAAGTTCATCCTTCGGAGCCACCTGCTTATTTGTAGCCAACCTAGCAGCGCATTGCCTAACTCTAGTTCTTTCAGCCATCGGAGCCTGAGGACAACAAATTGATTGAGTTGAGCCGGACCCAGTGCAACGTTCATCTTGATTCATAATAACATGACACACAAGTATATGAACCATGCACTTCATAATACTATTAATTCGTTGGACAATTGCTGTGTTCCATTCAAACCTGTAGTGCTTGTTGTATAAGTGGCTAATTACCACCTAGAACTTGTATGGGTTTCTTTTTCAGTTTCCTGCAAATGTCTTCTGTCTTGTGAAACTTGCTAGAGCACTAGTTTGCAACTCTGACCCTGTATCCTCTTGGAACTATAATGATCCTTGATTTCCAGAGTATGTTCCTATACCTTATGATGCTTATATGCGTGGTTGACTCTTTTAACTGCGGATGGAAAAAAAATGCCCCCTTGATTCATAGCATTCTGTTTTGCTTACGTAATGGTTAGGGCAAAGTTTCTTTTTGAGAGATAGAAACCATATTATTAGCAGTATTCATACTGTTGAGTCAATTAGTTGGGATTAGACCATTTTGTTAGTCAGTTACTCCCTCCTTCCTTGAATTGATGACGTTAGGACAGGAACTTTTAGCTTGAAGCTAGTGCAAATTGGTTGTCTGAAACGTCAAGGCAAAAAGAATGGAGGGAGTAGATGGTTCTTTTAGGGCGGGCTCTGTGTAACAACAGGCAATTCCAAGTCACCTGAAGTTGTTCTGTACTCTGTAGACTCCAAGAGGTGGCACCTCAACCCGTAAGGCCACCTGAGAACTTGGCATGGTCACGCGATGGGCCGAGTTCAGTATCTAGAGTTTCACAGGATAAATTAGAGAAATGAAGGGATTCAGGGTTGCACCAGAATCTGTGGTGTTTGCATGTTAGCCCACGGCTTCAGAGCCTGTAACCATGGGAACGAGGGCACAGACATCCTTGGAAAATAAGGTTTGTCAAACTTAACATAACTTTGGCTTCCATGTATCTGTGGTGGTCAATACAGTTTCTATTTGATCAAAAAAAAAAAAAATACAGTTTCTATGATGGTCTGGAAAGTGCAAGCCAAAGTTACTAAAAGTGTGAATATTACAAGTTCTAAACAACTGAGGCCTTTAAAAGCATGGTCCCCTAGCAGTGATGTACATGCATGTAGTCAAATAAGTTGGCTCAAAAATGTAAAATATTGATGCGGATACACTGAGTTCTGGTTATAGGTACATTATTCTTGAACCATTCCAAACAAGTTATATGTTGTTGACTGCACGGAAACATGAGAAGCATGCCCTTTTTTTTGGTTTCAAGATGAGGAGCATACCGTTGCTATCCCCACCACTTGCAACGACCTGATTGACAGAACCTTTTCACCACACAATGTTCTTTAGACCGCTGGAATACGTGGGCGCCTACACCATCTTTGCTTCGATGAATCACCAAGCATTTTTTTATTTACTGAAAATCAGGCTGAAGATCTCACACACGTCCATTTCGGACCAAATCTGATTTCGCTACCTTTCAACCCCATTGCTGTGGGCACATGCTTCAAAACAGAGAGCAGCATCAAGCCGCCGGTTCTTGTGGTGTGAGCATAGAGCAGCATCAAGCCGCTGGTTCTTCTCGCCGCGCGCCACACCGGCAAGTCGAGCCAGCTCCATCCTTTGCCATGGACGCTGCTGGGATTGGGTTCCCGTCCTCGCGCCCGCTGCGCATCGTGATCTTCCCGTGGCTCGCGTTTGACCACATGCACCCGTACCTGGAGCTCGCCGAGCGCCTGGCGTCGCGCCCTCCCCGCTGCGCCGTGCGTGGACATGGTGGCATTGCCGCTCCCGTGTGTCGACGGCCTCCCTGACAGTGCCGAGTCCACCAACAGCGTCCCCTCCGAAAAGATGCATCTCCTGTTCAAGGCTTCGACGTCCTATTAGATGACGTGGAGAGTCAATGTCGTCTTCTACCTTTGAAGACGCTCTAGTAGATGAGGATCGACACAAAAACAGAGTTGATATAGGCCAGTCTGGCAGCATGGTTAAGCTTGTTAGCCTTAATGGTAGTTGAGTTGGCTTTGAATTTTGAAGGACGGGAGGGTGGCCTAGATGGATAGGATGATGCTTGCAAAGTTTTTCCTATCTTACTTCTTCCGTTTTTAAATTGTTGTCGACATTGATTTTTTATTATGTTTGATCACTTGTCTTACTTTAAAAAAATACTATCACATATTTTGTTATCATTTGTTTTATCACTAGAGAACGAACTAATATTTTAAATAAAATGACTAATCAATATAAATAAAAAAGTCAATGGTGAAATTAATTTAAAAACAGAAAGAGTATGACTAAAGAGGATTAAAGAGCATATATGTCATTTGTTATTGTGATTAGAGTTAGCAATATACAAAAGAATTGGAAGAGTAAATTACGTTGGTGGTACAACAACTTGTGTGACGGGTACGTTTTTAGTCACAAAACGAAAATTGCTCAACTGGATCACACAACTTGTTATGAGAATGCCAATGAAGCCATAAACTAAAAACATATTATAGGATAAGTTCATATGGAGTAAAACGAAATCAAGGTTCAAATATATGTTTCCACAACCGTATTTCGCGTGGCATATACAAAAGTCATTTTGTTTAACCTCTTACTCTTCCAAATGTTGCTGAATTCATTTTTGTCAATGATCGCTTCTCCAATGAAGTCAAATTCTTCATTACAATTACCATTAGCTCATAAGTCATGCCATACATGTCGATGTGGCATCTTTTGCCTACACAATGGTTGTTCTTTGGTCTCAAATCATCAAAATATGATGTTGTGGTATGCTTTGTGACTTCATATATATGCATCACCATAAAAGTTGTGTGAGTAAATCGCAACCACCTCACAAATTGTGGTACCACCAATGCAATTCACTATAATTTAAAAGGTTCACTAACATGGATGGAATGGTAACTTTCTAAATAAATGAATCTTTTGATGGTAGAAATCGATCTTAACAGGGTCATTTTCATGATATATTTCTAAAACCTTACTTTCATTATGTCATAGAACCCTTCTGTCCGCGGACATTCACGGGGTTCTCCCCCAGCTTGAGAGGAGCGGCTTAAACAAATCTGCCTCTGCGTTCACTAGTCTATGGCGTACCACAGGTCCACAACTCAACCATGGACAATCTTCTCTTCCGTCCCAAGCTTCCAGCAGCTTAATAAGAAATCAGCTGCCGCTTTCTCTGATTAGAAGACAGACACATTATGAGATGATTTGGCATCACAATTAATAATCAAAGAAATCAGTGTCTGCCAATTGCAATTGGAGAAAAGTAGCCTCATTGACCACACGTGCTTATCGAAAAAGAAATGGCATCACAAGAAGATGCAGCCAAATTGCATCTAGTCGAGCAATTCTCTAGTCGTTCGTGTGACCAAATTGCATTCAGCGTACAATCCGCGGTACCGTCGATGAAATTTACTCCTAATGGAAACAATTAAGCTCATGGGGATTACAAGTCATCCCATCATAACATGCTCATTGAAAAAGAGATGTCACTGCCCGTACTGTGTTGGATTTCAACTCCTGCAGGAAACTTTATCGATTCGACACATGTCCATTTCGCGACCAAATCTGATTTCGCTACCTTTCAACCCCATGCTGTGGGCACATGCTTCAAAACAGAGAGCAGCATCAGGCCGCTGGTTCTTCTCGCCGCGCGCCACACCGGCAAGTCGAACCAGCTCCATCCTCTGCCATGGACGCTGCTGGGATTGGGTCCCCGTCCTCGCGGCCTCTGCGCATCGTGATCTTCCCGTGGCTCGCGTTCGGCCACATGCACCCGTACCTGGAGCTCGCCGAGCGCCTGGCGTCGCGCGGCCACCGCGTGTCCTTCGTCTCCACGCCGCGCAACATCGCGCGCCTCCCCGCGGCGCCGCGCGTGGACATGGTGGCGCTGCCGCTCCCGCGCGTCGACGGCCTTCCCGACGGCGCCGAGTCCACCAACAGCGTCCCGGCCGAAAAATTCATCCTCCCCATCCAAGCCTTCGACGGCCTCGCCGCGCCCTTCAAGGAGTTCCTGGACGCCGCGTGCGCCGACGAAGAGACGAGGCCGGACTGGATCATCGTCGACTCCTTCCACCACTGGACCGCCGCCGCCGCCGTCGAGCGCAAGGTTACATATATACATCTTGCAACCAAACTTTGATTGCAACTTAGATTTTGGATCCGTACATCTCAAATATTCTAGCTGGCCGGGATGGTCACCTGCAGGTGCCATGCGCGATGCTTCAACCGGCTGCTGCTGCGCTTGCTTCCTGGACCAGCCAGTCGTCTGTGCCCCGTTACGAGCGGAAGCAGACGGCGCGGGCTAACACCAACCACGGCGCGCATGGCTTGTCCTTGGGCGAGCGCTTCTCCTTGACACGCGAGAAATGCACGCTTCTTGCGATGCGAAGCTGCGTCGAGTGGGAGGGAGAAGCTTTCACGCTGGCGGCGTCGATCCTAAGCAAGCCGCTCGTTCCCCTCGGCCTCCTCCCGCCGTCGCCCGACGGAGGCCGCGGCCGCGGCGCCGGCGCGAACGGTGAGGACGCGAGCGTGCGGTGGCTGGACGCGCAGCCGGCGAGCTCGGTCGTGTACGTCGCGCTGGGGAGCGAGGTGCCGCTGCCCGTGGAGCAGGTGCACGAACTGGCTCTCGGGCTGGAGCTCACCGGGACACGCTTCCTCTGGGCGCTCAGGAAGCCTGCCGGCGTCAACGACGAGGACATCCTTCCTCCCGGCTTCCAGGAGCGCACCCAGGAGCTCGGGATGGTGACCGTGGGCTGGGTTCCTCAGATCAGCATACTGGCGCACGGCGCCGTGGGCGCGTTCCTGACGCACTGCGGCCGGAACTCGCTGATCGAAGGGCTTCTGTTCGGGCACCCTCTCATCATGCTGCCCATCTTCGGGGACCAAGGGCCTAATGCGCGTCTCATGGAGGGGAAGAAAGTTGGATTGCAAGTGCCAAGGGATGAGAACGACGGGTCATTCGACCGCCACGGCGTCGCGAGCACGGTCCGGGCCGTCATGCTACAGGAAGAAGAAAGGAGAGCCTTTGTTGCCAATGCCCGGAAGGCGCAAGAGGTTGTAGCCGATAAAGAACTTCAGGAGCGGTATGTGGATGAATTTGTACAACATCTTCGATCTTACGCCACCACCTACGGCAACTTTCACACCAGCTGAAACTTAGCATTGATCTCTGATGAGTGTGAGTGTTTGTTGCCTGACGCCCTGATACAGTCAACGAGTCAAAGAATGATAGAAATCAAATAAGGAACTGTGCTAGTTATGGTGTTGCAATGTTTTTTTTTTTTTTCTTTTTGTTTGGAGAGAGACTTCAGTTCAAGGAGTCGTCTGTCGTTTGTAGTATTTAATACGATAATTCATGCTCCCCAGTTCTTAATTCTGTGATTTAATATTTTCTCCACAACTTAAAAAGATTGTTTCAGACACCAACAATATAGTAAATCTTTGTTTGTCCTTAATGTCTAGGGTCTAGATCCAAAATAATAATATCACAGCTCACAGCACGGGTTACGATGGCGTAGTTGGCAAACAATAATACGCAGAAAACCACCGTATGGTTGTTGCACATGCATATCGCTTGTTGCATTCTTTGATGACAGCCATGGACCCCTATCGAATTAATCGTCGTATATGGGTGTTTCCAGGATCTGAAGGCTTTTTTGGTTGCAGCAGTGGTCTGCACTCCCGCGCTATTATATTTGCCTGGCTACGATTATGAATGTCTTTTGCCTGCTCAAGCAGTGTCAGGCAATCTGCTCGCCTTCCTCGCTCCTACTGCTGTTTGGTTGCTTGCTCCACCTTGCCTGAGAGGAAAATACTCTCACCGAATACACGCTTCATCAATTAGAATGCTCCAAGCCGTTCATATGTAGTATGTTCTGAAAGCACACAGACTAGTGCCTCTGGCAGCATTTAGGGCGACATATGGACGTTAGCATTCTGATGTCTGGCCTCCACGCTTTTTCCTATTCAACCTTCCTCGCCGCATAGTTGGCTAATGAACATAGGCGCTGTGGTGGCATATAGCCAGCCCTGATTGAAAGATTCTGTGCGAGCCCTTTTTCTGGACATCTTCACGGTAATGGGCTTTCCTCGCCAATGGTTGGGCCTACTTTCCACGTCCGCTGCTCTCGACGCTTTAGCAACAGTGCATGAAGCTGGGAATTTTTTTTATTTTTAATCGATTTTTTAAATATATTTTTATTAATAACAGCCCGAAATTTGCAGAACTAGTCGCCTAGTCGCCCGACAAAGGGGCGATTAGGTCTTGTCGCCCGATCAGGGGGCGATTTATGCCGTAATCGCCCTTCAAAAAGGCGATTAGATGTTGGTGGGGCCTAATCGCCCGGACAGCGGGCGACAAGGATATTGTAGCGAATTTTTCATTTTTCGAATTTTTCTGCGTTAACAACTAAGCCTTCCAAAATCTAAATTAAAAATACTTTTACACATCTAAAGTCAATGATGATTTTAATGGTGGTGAATAATATGTTGATGCAACCATTTTAACACAGAACAACTCAAAAATTATTGGTAGTTTTAAACTAAAAATCTCTGAATCAGGCTAGCTGTTAAGCGCTAATTGAATTTTTAGACCATCTTAATCTTCTCTAAAAATTAAGAAAAAATTACCTAAATGCATTATATCCTTAGTAGTACCAATATAATTTTTAGAGAAGATTAAGATTCAAATTCAAATTCAAATTAAATTTAAATTTAAATATTTTATATGGAACCTAACGCTAAAAAAAATATTGGTACTACTAAGGATACAATGCATTTAAGTAATTTTTTCTTAATTTTTAGAGAAGATTAAGATGATCTAAAAATTCAATTAGCGCTTAACAGCTAGCCTGATTTAGAGATTTTTAGTTTAAAACTACTAACAACTTTTGGGCTGTTCTGTGTTAAAATGGTTGCATCAACATATTATTCACCACCATTAAAATCATCATTGACTTTAGATGTGTAAAAGTATTTTTAATTTAGATTTTGGAAGGTTTAGTTGTTAACGCAGAAAAATTCGAAAAATAAAAAATTCGCTACAGTATCCTAGTCGCCCGTTGAAAGGGCGACTAGGCCCTTGTCGCCCGCTGTCCGGGCGATTAGGCCCCACCAACATCTAATCGCCTTTTTGAAGGACGATTATGGCATAAATCGCCCTCTGATAGGGCGACAAGGCCTAATCGCCCCTTTGTCGGGCGACTAGCCGACTAGTTCTGTAAATTTCGAAAACGGACGGTTATTAATAAAAATATAATTAAAAAATCGATTAAAAATAAAAAAAATTCATGAAGCTGGTTTGACTTTCCATGGGCCTGCATTCGTGCCGCAGCCTTTCACTGCGGGATAACTTCTGTCATGGGTTGTTTGGACCCGCACATTCTCCCCCGTTCTGGCTCGCTAGCTTTGGCATTTCCTATAATTAGCGCGGCTCTCATGCACTCAGGCAGGATAAGGGATAGGAAGCAGGAGGGACCCGCGCACTCAGCCGTCGCCGCCGACCCGAGCACTTAGGGTCTGTTTGGATTAGACCCTGGAGTTTCCTGCCTGGGCCAGGCATTGATCTGAGCCCCAGGCACTCAAAATCCAACGCCTGGGGTTGTTGCCTGGACAGGCAAAAATCTCAGGACTTCAAGCAAACAGCCCCTTAGCGCGCGCTTTTCGAAGGATGTCTTTATCGAAAAAAAACCTTCGAAGGATATCTGCATATACTTTCTCATGATGCCACTCAATGGTTTTGTCTTATGTACATATACTCCGTCTGGTCACAAACAATTAGTATATGCATTCCGTTGGAGAGACATATATCATGAGAGGCGGACCCACGGGGTGGTCCGCGTAGGCCTCGGCATACCCCAAAAACTGGTGATTTAGCTAATTGGAGCACTGTTTATACACTGTTTGGTTACTGTTATTCCACTGTTTACTATTGTTTTTCCTACTGTTTACATACTGTGCATACCCAGGCTCACTGTTCTGGGTCCGCCATTGGAGTAGTTGCATTGCAGTGAATCATTCCTGCACGCAGTCATGAAACTTCAGGTTTTTTTTTGAAGGTCGAAATGCCCAAAAGGGCTTGTATTCAATCAAATGCATGAAACAGTACACATAATGGCCCAAGAAGGCATATTACAGAAGATTCTTTTAAAAGGACAGCCTTCAATGTGCCTAATGTTACAACAACTGAAGGATACATTTTGATCATCCTGATTAAGAGCATTCCTAGCTAGAATGTGAGCTATAGCATTTTTCCTCTCTAGGAATGTGTTGAATCAAGCCTTGTATTTTAAACAGAAAATCCCTCATGTCCTTGACTGCATGAATAATTATCCAGTCCGGGGGATCTTGATGATGATCCTGCATAAAAGAGACTAGTGCTTTGCAATCGGAAAGGAAGGTGTAGTTTTTTTATCTACAACTCTTTAACAATGATCATTCCCATTAGCATGCTCAAAGTTTCAGCATGGATTGCAGAGCTTGCTATGTTTGTTTTTGCCTGAATATGCAGAGACCAGCTGGAGGCCTGATCATCCATGTTACTGATATATATTTCCAGACCAACCTGTTCATCATTTAGATATGAAACATCCGACCTGCATACATATTTGGAGAAAGAAACCAAGTTTTCCTGGAGGGAAAGAGCTTGGTTATTGTTTATATTAGAATCCAAAACCTCATCAATATTGTAGGCTTCATATTGAGCTTTATGCGCTGCTTTAGCCTGGAAGATGACAGTGAGAACAGACCAATGTTTGTTTTGGAATCTAAAATCATTTCTTGCTTTCCAAATGAACCAGAGAATGTAACAAGCAAGGTCAATGTCTTCAGAAGAATTAAGAGTATTGAAAATGAGATAGAGAATATGCGCACAAGAGCCATGTAGTTGATCAGTTTTAATGCTAATTGGAGAGGCAAACCACAGCTCTAGCAAAACTGCAATGGAAAAACAAATGTTCATCATTTTCTATAAGATTGCACCTGGCGCATAGAGAAGAGACCTTGCTCATTCTTTTGTTAACACGCTTGGCAGAGGCAATATTTTTGGACATGAGCCTCCAAATAAACATTTGAACTCTTTTTTTTTTTAGCCAAAACATTTGAACTCTTGGAAGGATTTTTTTTCTCCAAATAAGATCAATGACATATTTAGCCTGAGGGGATAAGTTAGTGTTACTCAGTTGAGATGGGGACACGAAGTCACTGGTACCACCGAAACCATGCACGGGTATTCTGCCATTCAGTGTGCTGATTCAAGAAGGGATGCAATGGTGACATCGCATATGCATATATATATATGCATTGGCCATCATCCACTTTGTTCACACGTATGACTACCCATCTGCGCGTGTTCATTGAAATTTCCACGTAAACCTCTTGAGTTGCTGACATAAGTGCTGACAAGGCATGCTTGATTTGTCATAATGTTTCAGGCTTATCAGGAAGCAGATTTTGTGATACGAGAAAACTAGGGTTTTGTTTTTTAGAGAACCGCATGGCTACGCTAAACTGTCAAAAGGTATCTTTTGGAATTGTTTATTAGGCACGTTTGAAGATGTTCTCATTTTGACATTTTCATTGTTTCAGTCCTTTATTGGATGTTCTATGTTCTGGGCTGACATGTGGGCTCACACTTGAGGGTTGAGGCCCATTCAAGGATTAAGGAAGTAGAGCCTTTTCTGAGACAAGCACAAATTGGACTGCTGATTTTTATAATATTTTTTTTTGGTCATTTTGCGGTATAATTTGAAGCAATTTTTTGCCAACAATTTTTTAATATATATAATATTAGATTAAATCTGTTAATTAATCTGATCTTCATGGATAAATGAATTTATAAATACCATTATAGTAGTTTGCATGGTATGTGATATCATTTGTGAAAGAATTTAATAATGATGTAATTGAAACTTTTGGGGTTGGAAACATCTAAATTTGACTTGAGTAAACTTTTTTCAAGTGAATCTTGAGTCAATAGTTTCAAATCCAATGTTTAAACAAAACCTTTAAAATTTAAAGCACATGGGTGACCAATAATGATTGAAGTATAAGTGAATTGTCTGTCTTTCTCCATCAATTTGAATTTATGAGTGATTTGGTTGGGTGCATAGTAGCTCATTAGGGAGATATTTGAAAACATAATCACCTATTTCCGTGCACATGATATGCTTGTCCTTTAATTGGCTCAGAAACATAAAACCTGGATCTGTTTGAGGTCCTCGGCATAAATGAGTAGTGCATCCCATTATCGCATCAAGATACCAGTTAGGAAGTTAACAGATCGATAATTAGGTGATGCTATTGTGCAATTATTGTCATCGCTCAACGCACTGTGGTAACTGCACAATTCTGTTGGACAAACTGAAGCAGTTCCTGATTATTTGCTTTCCCTTTTCCTTTTAGAAAAAAAAGTGCCTCCTAACTGAAATCTCAAGAAATTCAGTCAACTTACAGAGAGCAGATTTGGCAATATTAGGATGAGGGGATATGTTTTTTCAGGGTGCTTTGAGGTAGCACCTTGCCATGGTTTTCCAAGGAAGTTCGGGGACATTGAGGCAATGGCCGAGCGGGATACACAGGCGGTCGGTGGGGTTGGCACGAAGAGCACGAAACCAAGTGGTTAACGCGCTGATAGCCGCGGTCACAGATGTGCTGGAAGTTGGCGGGGTGAGGAGTGTGGTATCCTTCAGTTCGGTGCGAGGTTGCTGCTGGAGGCACAAGAATGGATGCCGTTGAATTTTATTTTTTAACTGATGCCGTTGAATTTTTTATCCGAGAGGACCAGAGACATTTCCGGTCTTGAGAGATAGCTGCAGTCCTGCAGAACGGTTGCTTCCTACCTCATTGCGCGAAAACAAAGAGTGGGTATGTAATGTAACAATGACATGTAGACGTCAATGCCATCTTTGTTACGTATATATGTACTACACATCTATAAAGTCGAAACTTAGCACATGTAACACACATGAACATGCCTTCACTGAGACAATACGACAGACGTACATTGTAGTAAATTAATAATATTATATTAATTATGATACATAGAAGAGCAGAGCAGTATCCTTGCAGCTAATACCGGACGCATGCAAATATGCATTCCTCAGCATCTGTTCTTGCATTTCTCCATCGCCCTCGGAGCTGGAAAGATCAACACACCAAACAACTCGTTAGCGTCAGACTCTGAAGCAAGTGAAGAACCTATCAGATGGCGGTACAGCAAAGCAAGTTCTGTTGAGGCAGTGACTGACCAAGGCCGACGGCTTCCGATCCTTTCATGAGACGGAGGCGCTTGCACGATTCCACGAACATCCTGCAGTTTTCCAGAAGAAGGTAAGAACATGCATGTCGTTCCATCGGTCAGAACATGAGATTATTTATCCGACGGCGGCGGTGCTTACTCCCAGGGGACGTCGCCGACGAGCATCCAGTCGCCGTCCTTGTCCTCGTACGTCGGCACGTACTCGGAGCCGCTCAGCAGGTCGGCCAGCTTGGTCTCGTTCATGCCCTTCATCCCCTGTGACCCACAGCTGCCTGAAGAAGCATCACAGACAGCTTAGCGTTATCTTGCTGCGATTCGAAATAGCATCTCAACTGGAAATAATAAACATGGACACAGCACTTCAAATCATGAACCAGCCAGAGCAGAACGTATCCGTCGACCATTAACTAACCAACGACCCAATCACAAGGTATGGTCGGCCGTATCTTATCGTACAGCTGTACACGTACAAGCCGACACCCGTACGTGTCTACGAGCGAGCTCGTGGGACAATGCCAGCCATGGTTTCATCCATTATTATAGCAAGAATCCAGGGGCGAATGCTACCTTACACACAACCACCGTACAAGCAGCCATGTTATCTGTAAGCCTGCAAATAATTAACCGTACATACGTAGTACGTACCAGCAATGGTGAAGGAGCTGAACATCTTCTCCAGAGCCTTGGACAGGTCATGGTAGCTTCCGTACATCCGCAGGTCCACCTTGCGCAGGTACGGCGCGCCGTCCATGCTCACCTTCACCAACGCCGCCGCGCCGGCGCCGGCGCCTTTCTGGGATGACTGGATGTTCTTGCGGAAGGATCGGACCGGCGGCCAGCCCACCGCCTGTGCCCTGTTCCATCAAACCAAGTGCTGTTCAGACCACAGATTCATCCTTTTCTTAAAGTAGTCAATGTTATGTTATCGTATTTCCCTGGCAGCATAACTTGGCCACAGATGTACTAGTTCTGTTTTAGCTTCTGATCAGTGCACAATGACTAGTAATCAGATAGTTAATCTCAAAAAAAAAAACAATCAGATAGTTTCCGGAACACGAACAATATACACTGTTTCTCCTAAACGTACATAGATCGTGCTATCCTAATTAAGATGCCATAATTAATGATACGATAAAGATCATAAAGTGGAGAAGAAACATTTTGCAGGAAAAATGAGTGCCCGCTTTTATCATGTCGGCACCATGGCTGCAGTGCCCCGGTCCATGGCTCCATGCCTCACATGCATGTACATGCTGCCCGTGAGTCTATTCTTTGCGCTGTTGACTGTTCATCCATCATTGAATGAATATCCTATCCAGGACAACTCAAGATCGATATGTTCCCGGAATGCAAGTCCAAAACTAGTTCTTTTCGAGCATATGCCAACAAAATCGGTCCTCTGCTTTGAACGCTGCCAACACATGTTACTAAGGTGCAACAAGGGATTGAAATGAAGTGCAGCTGTTTTGCAAGAACTATTTTCTGTAATTTCTCGGATGTTTGAGAAGAAAAAACAAATATGTGCTTGGCCTAAGCAAAGAAATTATGTAAATGGCTTTTCGAGCAAAGAAGCATGCCTTGTGTACAAAAGTTTGGATGATAATTGCCAATTTTGGTGAGCTCTCGTGATAATTAACGTAGCCTAACTAATTATCAGCGACAAGAACAACACATACATGTTTAAGCATGACACGATGGAGCAGAGGCATGCAGAGCAGATGGAGGAGAACGTACTTGGGCGCGCGAGGCTTCTCGGGGTCCGGCAGCTCGGCGGTGACCACGCTGCTCTGGCTCGGCGACCTCTTCATGTTACCCCCGCCGGTGGCGACGGAGGCGGCCGGCGACGACAGCGAATTAGCCGCGGCGGGGATGACGTCGGCTGCCGCTGCCTCCTCGTCCTCTTCATTTTCCGTGGGGCACGCCGGCTGCTCCAGCTTCAGCTTGAGGTCAATTGTCTCCTCGAATGCTCTCTTGCCGGAGCTCCTCGTGGCCTCCTCGGCGTCGTTGCCGCCGGGCAGGCCGAGCCGGAGCTCGGTCTCCTCGAACCCGAGGCCCGCCATTGGTTACGCCGCCGCTCCAATGCGCGCAGCAGAGTTTCGTTTTTCTTTGTGTGTAGCTTTGGGTTTGGTTTGCAAGCGCAGAGGCAGAAGCAGCAGGCAAGATGCAAGAAAGAATGGCAGGCTGGTGGATGGATGGTTAAAGAGGTTCGGCGTATATAATAGTAAGAACATGAAAGTGTCATAGTAATGCAAAACTCATTTTGGTCCCAAACTTTTAGAATTTTACTAGTATATGTAAATTGATGTGCGTCCAATCGGATTTATACAATCCCATATCACACATCTAGTGTTGGATTGGAGAGTCATGTACTAATGAGTAGTACTGCCTCTATTTTTAAAGGGCCAATTTTGCGATTAATTTTCCGCAATCCTGAATATGCCATCGCAAAAGTGGGTATCCCAAAGATGCCAGCGGGTTGCAATCTCGGTCCCGTGCATGCCATGAATGAATATTTTCCATCAGTCAGCAGGTAACGGAGGTAGGAAAAGACGATTTTACCTCTGGCGAAGGCTGTTTGGCAAAATTGTGATCCCGTTTATGCCATTGTAATGGCGCAAGCTGCTGCCCAGTTTAGAATTTTGGGTATATATCTAAATTGATGTGCGTCCAATCGGATTTATACAATCTCATATAACACATCTAGTGTTGGATTGGAGAGTTATGTACAAATGAGTATTGCCTCTATTCTTAAATTGATGACGTTGTTTACCTTAAATTTTAGCTAAGCAATTTCATCCGAGTAGTCATGGTCTATTGGTGGTGCCCTGCCGCCAAGTATGGGCTAAAATGAGTGCATAAACGGCTAAACATAAGAGTTATGGTGGTAAATTTTTAGTTTACCTGATGCCGGTGCACCAGGGTCCTTCCATTTAGCTTCGCCAGTGGTCGTAGTTCGCTAATGAGCCGCATTTCCGATGTATAGAATAGTTCATCCTAATATTTGGCTAGCAAAAGAAGTGTACACCTTTTATTCATAAGGCCTTGACAACACAATATTAATCTCAAGAAAAAATAAATAAAACCAAATACTTATGTACAAGTTGACCAGTTTTTTCTCTTCTTCATCGTCCCTCTCATATGGCCCATGATGAATGCAAAGAAAAAGGTGGGGGGGGGGGGGGGGGGGGGGTATGTTGAGCATCCATGTCTCTCTTCTTCCTCCCTTCTCCGCCCCTGTTTCTCTTCTTGTTCCCTTGCAAACTCCATTGTTTCAAGTTTTTCTTGTCAAAAAAAGTACATGACACTTTGGGTGAGGGGGTGTCTCTAAGGGGCCGGCAGCCCTTGTTGGATGTGCTCCTACTCATCATGCCCCCCATATGGCAGCTCACCCTTAATCAAGCACACGCCTCCACCTTGTGGTCAAGTCATGGATTGGCAGGGGACTCATGTGCCATAGAGTTAGACCAACCAAGAACCAAAGGTCTTTGATGAGGTCATAAATTTTCACCATGGACCCCCCTGCCTCATCGTACCTTGAGTACGAACCACAACATTGTAGCCAACCTCCTTTAAATCTGCCACCAACTTTAATCTCTTTCTTCCACGCCCTCTACCTCCTCGTTCACCAATCCTCTTTTTACTCCTCCACTGCCTTCCTCTACTCCATGTTACGCCACTCTCGCTGGATTCTTGACCCCCTCCCTATTGACACCCTCCCTACAAGGTGATTCCTTCTTGTAGTACGCTCCACTCCTCAAGCCGGTGATGTCCTCAAGAGCACGCTTCACCCTATTAGTGAAATCAAGGACTCCACCCCGCAACACGAAAGGCAATGCTCTCTTTCTTGAAACACCCACCACTTCTTGAGTGGAGTCATGGGCACGTCTTACCAGACACTGGGAATGCTCCCTCCGAGAAAACGATCCAAGTGTGGAGCCTATGGTACTCACTAGTGATGCTTATTTGCACTGGAAACTCCAATACCGTGTACAAACTTGTGCCGGACTTCAGCACATAGGCTCAACACCAACTCCTAAAGGGTAAAAAACCCAAATCTCCTCTCTATGATCACACTAATACTAGAGGTTGATGGATGCTCTTCAACCCTGTCAAGCACTAAAATTTCTCTCCAAACTCTTCCTCAAGTGATTCCCTTGCTTCTTCTTGACTCCCAAAGTATTTCCCCAGTGGTAACAATGACCAAAGGCGCCTCCAAGAGGCTAGAACATATGATCTGCCGTATCATACAGTCTCCATATCACCATAGCAAATAATGACTTGTCTCTGACTAGCCGTTGCGTAGGGGTGAGTCACCATAAGATGCACCGTATCATATCACCGTATGTTATTGTGTCCTTTGTGTACGCATGATGCTCCTGCATCCACAAGGATGTACTTTTCCCCCATCAGCAAATCTTGCCTCCTCAGCTAGAATCTTCGTCCGTGCAGCCTTCTCTGTCTAGATCCTATATCAAGTCTAGCAAGTAGAGCCGTATCGATGGCAGTCCCAGAGATAGGTGTATCCTCACTAGTATGCACAAAACACCATCCTCTAGGAGTGCTCCCTCAAGTATGTTTGTAAGGTCACATCACATCCAGTCGGTGAGAGAAGGATCATGTGTCTGAAACGGTTGTCATGTACTGCTCTAAAAAGTGGAAGCTCTATTTCCAACTCTGACATTTGTAGGCTCGAATGGTGTGCTAAGAGAAGTGGCACATAGTAATGAATATAATCCTCATCGGTTATGATGTTCATCCTCCTCAGCAAGTGAAAATATAGGGACCAATCATCATTTGATGAGCTCCTAGTGCCTCTCTAAGGATATCCTCAAGCTGGCACAAAATGAGATCACAAATTTTCAAACTCCTCGTGTTGAAGTATCCTATCCACGTCCCACTGGTGTCTGCGGATAAAGTTGTCTCTCTCTCCAACATGTGGGATCAATGTCCTGTACAGTACCTCTCTCACAACACGTGTAAGTCACTTTAACCTCTATAGTAGCCCTCAGAGTATAATGGATCAAAAGAAACACTCATATAGTCATATATTAGGAATCACTTCCCCTGTAGGTTGGCGAGGTGGAAGCATCTAGTAGCACGCTAGCTCGTGCAGTCTCACCTAGCATCAAAACTCCTCTACCACTAGTGTGACCTAAGAGAAATGACTCGATCTCCCTTGATAGTCTGGTTTTTTCCTGTGGACTCAAAGCCTATTAACTACACCAAGTGATCACACTAGCTTGTCCTTAGCGTTGATCCATCCTTCAACTATAACAGTCATCAAGCTCTTGATCCTTGTCATCATCCGTCATCGAGGCAACCAATCATCCACATATATGAATAAGAGATTGGTTCTCACTCAACCAATGTGACCATAGATAGAATATTTACTGCATCCACACACATTATTAGTCACATCCATGGTTTTCCCTCGATCACCCAAACAGTCATGCCTTGGGGAGTTTCATGCTATAATGGCCATGAAACTTACATAGGGATAAGTTGAGAGTTCACCATTTGGATTCATGGTACATCAAGCTACTCCTGGTGTTGTAGATGACGTACAATCATTTGTTGAAGGAGCAATTTCACTATCAAACCATGGAGATAACTCATGTCTCATAGGGATCTTTAGCTTTCAACTATCTTTTAACCATGGGACATAGCTTTTCTCTAATTTGGTGGTCATAAGCTTCTATGAGAAAGAGTATCCTATAAGATTGGTTGTCTTTTGTAGAGAAACATTTAGTGTGTGTGTGTGTGTGTGTGTGTGTGAGAGAGAGAGAGAGAGAGAGAGAGAGAGAGAGAGAGAGAGACCTCACATGTAAGTATTGTGTAGGGATTTAAATAAAAGATTTTTTAATCATTGTTTATAACGTATATTAGGGCAACAAGTTTCAGCAACAAAATATGACTACTTAGAAATTAATCCCCTTGTCTACAAATGTAAGCATTTATGGGTTTAGTCAAAGCCAAACTTTATATCATATTTGTCCAATATTATATGTATGAACCTCTTATTTTGTAGCCAGCCACACGATAGTGTTTTGTGTTATCATAATTTACGACACATGACTATAGTGATTTACGATAATTTGTGATGTGCTTTACTACACTTTTATCGCAATTTAGCATACGACACGTGTCCTAGAACGTGATGTCGTAAATTTCATTTAAATTAAACAATTCATGAAGAAAATTGTCATAAAACAAAAATGGCCACAGAATAAAAATAAACTATTTTGTAGCCAGCTATAGAATATACGCATCCTATTTTGAAATAGAAATATATAGTTACATAATATATAAAAAAAATATTTTAATATTGTCAACCTTAAAAAAATGTTATTGGCATTTAAAAATGATATTTGTTCGACTTTGACAATACCATAAATATCCTTACAGTTCTGTAACAGAGGAAGTATAACCTAAAGATTTCGAGTGATATTAACATTGTATTCAATTATTCATCAGAAAAATTGCGCTGAAAAAAATCAAAGCATTTTTCCTTCTTTTCTTTTTCTTTAATCACACAGTTTGTTTTTGTGATGACATATGATCTCCGCGTACTGGAGCTTGAACTTTTATTTTTTTTATTTTTTGTAAGGAGTACTAGAGGTAGATCATGAACACAAAGCTTAATGAGCTCAAGCCTGAATGGTGTATTTGTCCCACGTGTTTATGTCCCGGTATTATTAGCTTGGCTGGAGCTTACTCGAACTTTTAGCAACAACCGATTAGACGATGCTCAGGTTCATTTCGAACCAACCTCATCGAGCAATTGTCGGAGCAAGCTTTACCTCGGCTTATCAATCAGTCCCGCTGATGTACGTTGTCGCCGCACGAGTGTTGCTCTGCCTGGGTCCATAGCCTGTCTGCGCGTGCTGCCTGGATGGCCCGTCCCGACGCCGATCACACGGGCGCGTGTGCCGCGCACACGTACGTACGTCAGCTGCGGCCTCGTGACCAGGCCATGTTGCTGTTTCATTCGCTGCTAGTAGTGATCGATCCATGTACTTCTGACGGCAGCACAATGAAGGGCTCCGGTTTCTTCTTACTTTCATCATAAAGAAAAAAAACTTTCACCTCCCCGGCAGGAATCTCGACGCTGCACGGCTATATACTGTTCGTACGCATCCTACTGTTGCTTCGCGTGTATGTGGGTATACAGTACATTTTGAACACTTTTCTTATGTAACGCACATTCCGGCATGACAGCTGTTCGCAGCAGTAGGCAAAAACTGCCTGCTTTATCTCGAGTCTCCACTCTGTGCCATCTTGGAAGGACATCGATCGATCGGTCACCTACCGGCGATGGCAGCGCAACGGTGGCCGCCGCAGCGTTGGGTATTCGAGTAGGGATCAATTAGAGACTGGTGTTCGTGGCGGAGCCAAAATTTTGTAACGGGGTTTCAATTCAAACCAAAGATGATGACGTTCCGGATCATATAAGGTTTCAATTGTCTGTCAAAACAATATATAATGTCTTCAATGAATAATACTATACTCCTGTTTGGATCCTCTAGCCGGCTAACGTTTAGCCAGCTAAACATTATTAGCCACTTATTTTTTTTTTACGATTACATATTACAACTCAGACACTCACAACGCACGCACACTCACCCCTATGAACACGCTTACGCAAACCCTACCTCTTTGAGCATCTTCGAAGGCTGAGCTAGTTAATTTAAGAGGTACATGTTTGAATCCCTGGCTAAACTATGTGGCTAAAAGGGCTTTTCTTGCTCTGCCTTATGTTTTGCCAAGTTGAGGTGACTAGTGGACTAAACATTATGAGGAGAGCTGGTTAATGTTTAGGAGGTTGTTTAGTCACCTCGTTTGGATCCAAAATTGACTAAACTTTAGCCAGTTAATGTTTAGGAGGTGGATTCAAACAATGCTTATGTCCTTGTACTTATTAGCCGAAGAATCAATAGTGGTTGAAATTGATCATGATAATATCTTTTGAATTTCTATTATACATTGTATCAATCAAATTAAAGCATATAGAATTAAAAAGCTTAATCTATCACAAAGAGCCAACACTTCTTTTCTTTTGACTAATTTGGAAAACTAGGGGAATGATCTATATTTTATTTGCTTTAGGATTTTTTTTTTCTTATGCATGCATTGAGATTCAATATGATTCTTTATCTTGACTATTGAGATGCTTTCTAATATATTGTTTCTCTTCCAATTTTATTGATCTAGGAATCCTGTGACATTGTTTTTGGGAACCTTGTTTTCATAACACGATAATATGTAAAAGAGTTGAAAATTAGTAGGTTAGAATATATATATTCACGGACAGAACAAATAATTCTGACATTTTAGATTTTCCAACTTCCATAGAAAATAAAATGCATCGACAACATATAGCTGGATTTAGGTAATAGACCATGCACTTCTATCCGTCCCTTTGCCCAAACTATGAGTACTCCACATCTCAATAATCTTAATAAAAAAATAAACATTACTTGCTTTTGTGTCATTGCCCACACCCCATCTAGAATATGTAGGCAATATTGACTGTTGATTGTTGTCTCTGGCCCCATGACCATCCCACAAAGGGTTTGCTATCAAACTGCATTTGGTCGACAAGTATATACGTTCTGATCTTGAACTTGCTTTGTAAAGACGTATGGATAATTAAGATCATTCCTACTTAGTAATCTTGATCCATTTTCGCCCCATGACTGAAGCACAACTGTGTTGTGGTCACTAACTAGTCTTTCCCGTAGGGATGAAATGCTACAAAGGGAAGTTTCGAACCTGAATTGTTGAGTGTATAGATTCTTTTCCTGGTTAGATGTTTAAATACATTTGACTAAAAAATAATGCTCGTTAGGAGCTTAAATACCTCGCAGGAAAAAAAGGAGCTTAAAACCTTGGACTAAAATGATTGAAAATGATATGAAGGCTACATAATATAACATTGGGAAGTTCAAAGACTGACTGTTTTGAATGCCCTTACTTGATTTGTTGGTGTAGAAGCTAGAGTGTGGACAGGTTCAATGATCCTGTGCAGTTACAAAGCTAACGAACATATGGTGTTTAGAATACACGATCCCATATGAACACTACCTTTTTTTTTTTTCTCCCTTTACATAATGTGGAGTATAACGACACGACACATAATCCATGGTCAAGAAGTATAGATTTGGCAAAGAGAAACGAGTAGAAAGGCTTGGTTGCCATCCAGCTTCCTACTTTAGTAGTGTGGACGGGCACTCCCATGAGAAGCGGTTTTCTCTGAATCTGGGTGCGAACACACAATCATCCGGTACTCCATATAGTTGAATACACAGGACAACGGACAGAAGATGAATAACTGACTACATGCTTCACAATAGGAGCAAAATAAAGAACCCACAATGTATGGTTCACACCGGCAAATACATTTGTTAATATGCTTGATGTAGGAGGTTATCACAACACATGGCATCTTGCCAATAGAAAATTAACTGAACATGAGCCTTTGCGCTAATAGTTGGAACCCAGATGTTGTATTTAATACATCGAACAAAGCAAGTCCAATTGCATTTCATCAATGCCAACACTATGCAACACTTCAGTCGGTGCAGCTGTCAGAATCATATGCATGCATATGCGGCAGACCGCCTGGAATCCAAGGAATTTTATTTCAGTACTGGGGAGACATCAACAGCACACACCACAGCTTGAGAAACGAAGATTAATAATATCATTTTTTAATCGTGTACGACAGTTGAAGCATAGTTTAGAGGCCCAATTATCAGAAGCATTTTGCTATATTCTGCATGAGGTTGCAGGAACAGAAGGCATCTGCCAACAGTCAAATGGTACTGAGCGGCTTTGATATATATGCATACACTTATCCAATCATGGACAGTAGCAATGTGACAGGGAATCAGCCTTGATTCTAGCGCGTTAATTAGGTACGCAACTTGATCGTTTCAAGGTAGCTAGATTATTTACCATCAAGAAACTGATCACAGCTTAGATTACATTGGATCTATTGATGCTGACAACAGGAACTCATCATATGGGATAACACACACGACCTAGCTAGCTGCAAAAACAAATCCTTTCCGTCATGGAGTACTGCTATGCATGTGTCGACATCAGGAGCATATGGAGTTCTCAAAACCTTATAAACAAAAAAGAATGAAGCCAGATTAGGCTGGGTAGCTAGGTCGTGGCCTATAACCTGTACTAATGTTAATTTTGATTAATAGACGGTATGGCCGTACGTACCTTACAGTCTTGTCCATTCTTCTATCAGTCCGATACGTTTTGGCCCCTGTTCTTGACATGACGTCCAGATATGTATTCTATCGCTTGAGTAACTATAAACCATCGGCAACTTTTCATGACCATTGATCTCGTGTTTTATGATTCGTGACGTAGCTATACATTCCTACTAGGAACAGTTGACATGGTGCCAAAGCTGCCAGATAGGGAGGATGGTACATATTGCTAAACCAAAACATTTACAAAAGGGATACCATAACGATTCATGCATGGTGTGCTTATTTGGATGAATAGGGATGAATTAGAGACTCTGCACGAAGGAAACACAATAAATAAATTTCTCCACCGATTGTCTCAAGGGCAGCATTGGGTCGATACCTGCCCTATCAAATATTTAAACAACCCTTTAAAGGAAAACATGAGAATTGTAACATCGATTTGCCCTAGAAGACATGCTTGTTTCCGAAAGCACTACCCTTTTGCTTTTTTTTTTTAATTCAAATTTAAACATGGTTTCGAAAAGGGTAGTTTGCTCCAGCAACTTCCATGATACCGCATTATGAGCCAAATCTTTACGCAAGGGGACCATCAAATTTTTAATGAGTGTACTTTGTTTAGGAAATTATAGCACAACCCAAAACAGTGGTTGCTTTGTGTGAAGACTTTGAAACAAACAACTCCACTAGACTTTGTTAGACCTTTACCCAACCAAAAGTGGCAACAACAAGAAGAAGAGGGATTTGCCGAACAATACAATCCATTGCGTGGTTGAAGAAGTGGGGAAAGTGAATTAGCTAGATGAGGAGAGGGGAGGATTATGTGAGTACAAAATCCACTTTCTTGTTTGAGGGAGCTTCTACTGACCCACAAGCAATGAATGGTTGGTTTGCTTCCTTTTTTATTTCTTTTAATTAGATCATAAGAAACACGGTCTCAGTTGGCTTTTATCATATGTAGATGTTAGGGTTCTTTTGCTTCTTTGAAGCACCATATAAATGTCGATGAAAAGTGCCATACCCACTCCATTCTTTAATTGTCAGCGTTGGTTAGCTTAAGTTAAAGAATAATAGAGGAGGTAGTAAAATGGTTTTGCAGACAACGCCAACAAAATAAATATATAGTGCAGTGTAGACCCTTGTAAAACCTTTTCTTCTGTTGATGCACTGGCATGTAGTACGGTAGACGAAAGAACGATAGATTTTGAATATTTCTCTGGTCCTATGCCTAGCCTTGAAGTCCAAGTCACAAAAGTGACGCATGCAATGATAAACCTGGGGTGCAATTTACGCCAAGATCTACGAGAACCAGGAGGGATGGACGCTTTGTTGCATGAGGAAGCAATGGACAGTTCCCACGTATCCCGCGATGCATACGATGGACAGGGCCGAAAGTGCACAGCGCATAGTGCGCGAGAGGTGCTCCCCCAATATCTGTAATCATGCATAGCCATAGCTTGTAATCATTCGGCGCTTGTTTTAATTTATTTTTTTTTCCTCCATAAATCATGATGATCTTATAGTTTAGTTATAGAACCAGGTTATTATCGGATCCGTATCAGGTTAGGCCCTAGCCAACCGATCAAGCAAACTGAATTTCAGGCTAATATATATCAAACTAATACTATAATAACAATGTGTTGGAATTGGACCCCTAAAGTCTGAAGAACCGGAACGGGCATATGATCGATCGACAACTACTAGTTAGCACGCCATGTGTTCCACTGAACACAAAATCAATCCGGGACCCGGAAAACCGCGTACGCGCCCTTGCCATCCGGTAGTACGACTAATGAAGCAAGAATTGGAGACATGTTCATATCATGGCCAACTGAAGGACGGAAGCCAGCGTATGTGTATGACCTAATTAAACAGATAGATGTACACTACACTACAGATATGAAATATGTGTATGTATATCGATCCTCCAGTCCAGCGGGGTGCGGGCCCCGGCCACATGGTGTGCTTCCGGATCCGACGGCCCCGTCGAGGCGAGGAATCTGCGGGGGCGGCCGTGTCGCCGGCCGACCCGGCACGGCCCTCGTGGCTGCGCCCTCGCACCACAGCATAGCCCACGCCGAGGACGCCGCTGCATGCATGTGTCCCTGTCGCCTCTCGCCTCCTCCTCCACCCAGACCCAGCTCCTATAAAACATGCACGCCACCAGCCAACCCAACACATCAAGTCATCAACAAGCTCATTTCCTAGCTTCGCAGACATCGCACATTGACCAGCTAGCTCGTGAAAGGGAACGAGACAGCCAGAGCCATCCCTCACCGGCAGAGGATCATCGGAGTTCATTCGAAAAGGAGGGAAGAGATGGAAGCCACCGTGGACTACATGAAGGCCGCCGAGGCCGACAACCTCTTGGCCACCGAGCTGAGGCTGGGCCTGCCGGGCACCAGCAACGACGACCACAAGGCGACGCCGCCGTGCACGCCGAGGGGCAAGAAGCGCACCGCCTTCGACGCCGCGGAGGACGCCGCAGTCGAGGAGGTCACCAACAAGCACGACGACGTCGAGGCAGCACCGCCCGTGGCCAAGTGAGTAGCAGCCTCAGATCACGCAACCTATGTTCAGAAGAACTGTCTCTCCTATCTAGATCCGGTTCTTACATACATGGCTCCTCTCTTTCAGGGCTCAAGTCGTTGGTTGGCCACCGGTGAGGTCGTACCGGAAGAGCTGCTTCCAGCAGCAGCAGGCGAAGCAGATCAGCAAGCCGACAAGCAACAACAAGGAGGAGGCAGCGGCGGCGCCGGCGCCGGCCAGCAACGCAGCAACACCGTCCTTCGTGAAAGTGAGCATGGACGGCGCACCCTACCTGCGCAAGGTGGACCTGCGGATGTACAAGGGGTACAGGGAGCTCCGGGAGGCCCTGGAGGCCATGTTCGTCTCCTCCAACAACGGCGGCGCCGCCAACCTCTCCGAGTTCGCCGTCACCTACGAGGACAAGGACGGCGACCTCATGCTCGTCGGAGACGTGCCCTTCGAGATGTTCGCTGGCACCTGCAAGAAGCTGCGGATCATGAAGAGATCTGAAGCCACAGGCCTGGGATCACCGAGACAAATATGATGATCTGATATGAGGGCCGGACAACATGCATGTCATGGGCTTCTTTTTTTTTTTTTTACCTTCTTCTCTTTTATTATTTTTGTTCGTCGATCGATCTGGTTCACCACCAAGCCAAAGGATGAGCTTGTTGGTGCGTCAAGGCGCGCGCACATGGATGTGTGCGTGGCTTTGCTGGTGTAAGACATGTAGGTCTTGTTAGCAGCACAAAGGAGACGTGGAGGTTTCAGTTCAACTCTCCATGTGTTTGTACAAACGAAACACAGTTAAAAACAAAGCTTCGTTGATTACTTGAACTCTTCCGGCTCTTCTCATGATGTTTTCCTTAATTTGATCCTCTACTAGTGCTCTCTAAAACGGTCAGGTGCTATATTAATTAAAGATCCTATTATGTACTTTGATGCTTTTGCGTTCAGATGTCAAGCATGCTTCCCTTTGCTTGCTAACTACTCCCTTCGGTAAAATGAGTTGAAGGCCCCCTTTGGAACGCAGGATTTTCACATGAATTGTACAGGAATTTCACAGAAATCAGTTGACTGTTCACAGAAAAAACACAGGAATAGGAAAAATTCCCGCGTTCCAAAGAGGGCCTAAAAGGTTGTCCTAATATCATCGAAGGAATAACAGATGGAGTAGTTGTCTCTGTAAGGTCATACTCATCCTTGAGGAGTTGAGGTGCTGCAAAAACCAAACTATGCCAAAGAGAAGGCAACCAAACGTATAGGCATCACAAAATATAAATAAAAGCAATAATTTCTCTTTTCTTTCCTCACAACAGTAAACAAGTTAAACAAAATCATATGCACGGCATAAAGGGAGGGCAACTTGCTGCACCTCAACATTCAATTCAGTCCATGTTCTAGAAGGGATTGACTTGGAAATAAAATGGCCCGATCCGATTCGAATCGGTGTGCCATACTGCCATGTCCATGTATAGAATACAAACGAGCTACGATGATTAAAACTGGATCTCAGCTGATTGCGAGATCCAAAACCAATTTGACTGAGCTCAGTCAAACGAGAAGAGAAAGAAACTTATCACCGAGACTGGTCAAGGGACAGAGAGGAGGCAGGGCGCCGACGACCTGCCTGGGTTTTGTTGTCAACACATGCACCGGTCGAACCAGGGGTGGACAGGCCGCATGTGGGCGCACATGACAGCTTCATCGAAGCATCCATTGGCATCAATCATAAAACAAGATTTGTTATTATTGATTCGTCCGTTGATTGGTTAGCAAGTCTTTATCCGGCCATCATAACAAAAATTAAACAAGCTAATACTGGCAGTCAACACCCAGCCTGAAATGAAAGAAACTCGAGTCTTGCGGTAGAGGATACCGTGTTGGATGGATGATGCAGGTTGCATGGTTGCTGGCGTACAAGACGCCTGGAGATACGGCAGGTCCATGTGCTGGAGGGACAGAAAATGCTGGGCACAGATTCTTCTGCACCATTTCATACCAGATCCAACAAGAGCGGTATCAAGATACATCTACGTGTATCTTGCTGGTTTCGTGTGTACCATGATAACCAGATACACAAGGTGGATGTAGATTAGACATGCACAAGCTTTGTTATCTTCTAGATCTGTTTATGTACTGTAATACCCTCTGCCTCCTGCGCATCAAATACAAATCAGGTGGGGCACAAAAACATGAGCCCGCAGTTTAGGTTGGACACAACACACAATAGCTGAGACAATATTCTTGCATCATCTGAGTTCAAAGAACATGTCGCCTAAAAAAGATAAAAACTCAACTCATGCAACATACGAACAGGTTTACAGCACGTCAGACAATAGGGCTGCGTACAATTCGGTCTACCTAAGCTTGTCATTACTACACTACAGAGTACGTAAAACTATGTAGTTTAACACACTCGACTCCAAGACCAAGATAAGCTTACATTGAATATGTACAACAAAATTGAGATATCATAGATAGCCCGATAGCATGCTTCCGGCATAACAGATAGTTAAGCTGAACAGTTGGGACCGAGAAGCTTCATCCTTCACAGATACATTTTAGTTTCATTCCAGTGTCATGAACTCGTCAGCGTACATATAGGAGACTGATTTTCTCCCATTGTCTTGCAGAGAACCCATCCTAGAGTCCAGAACTGCCAGCTGAGACATAACCCAGTTGGGGTTGTTCCTCCCATCAATCCACAATGCCTCACCAGTGCTCTTGTGCTTAAAGTCTGGGGCTCTTGGGTTCTTCTGTTGATATGAATGGTCAGGGAGTTAGGTCATAAACCAAATATATTTAACATTTTCGAACAAATGTCCAGGGCATATAACTTCGACATAAAATATTGGATAGATGAATTATTGAACAAAATAACACACACACGGGTAAGATATGTAACAAAAGATTAACCTTCTGTGGACAGGAAAAGAAAGAAAGCAGAATTCCAAAACCTGACACTGTGGGTGAACCTAACAACATGATCATTTTGCCAGGTATTGATAGGCTAAAAGAAAGTAGATTCTTTGGGAGATGCTCAAGTTATAAACATGGACCAAGCAAACTGTCACATGCATGTTTCAAACACGGTGGGCAAAAACAACATAACTCCTGGAAAGTTATGAATTAAAATTATTAAGTGAAAAGAAAAGATTGAGCCAGGAAACATCTCTTTTCCTATTTTTCCGAACACTTCTTCGGTGTGAACAATAAATTTAAGCCCAAAATTTAAAATGCAGGGCACTCCAAAGACTGTATCTTAATATAGCCTCTCTCTTTTTTGGGACCAGTAGTGTTGCGTTGATGGCCCAACACAAAGTGTTTTTTCCCTTTTTGCATGCAGATATTGGTTTAAACTAGATATGCCTTGCTACAATCATATTCAGATACTCATTTCTGTGACTCAAGTTGCATTCAATCCAGCAGAACACCGGATGGAAGTACATAAACATGACTGATAATATTTTGATAAAAACTCACATTAGATTTGCAATTCATACCACACTTTTTCATTTGCTCCAGACAAGCGATCTGCTCAATTCAGCATGGGCGATATGTCAAAGTATGTCACTTGGCTTTAACCATTAAAAATCGTTTGCATGACTCAAGCAGCAGTATGTCACTACACTTTGGTTTACATGAATACATGATGTTGCTTAAGTTGTGATTTGTGAATTTTACAATTCATTCTATCTAATCTCAATAAACTAGAACAATGCAGTCTCTTCTGGTTGAACAAAGAATAAGGTATGTCTGATTCAGAAATCAGAAGATATGTCCGACACATAACATGTAAAACCCTGATAGCACAGTTGTTATGGTGGGCCAAGTACACCAGCGGAGGCACAAGCATCAACATGGCTAGCAAGTCAGGGAAGATAAAGATCAGAGGTTTCTTCACTGTTCGATAAGAAAGGAGAATAAAGAAGCATCTTTCCTCATTGTTCTCTCTCGCGCTCAGATTGCATCTGTTATTCTTTCTCGTTCATCACGGCTAGAACTCACCACCTAGGCTACAGCCAAGGCCTGCGATCACCCATCGCTACTACCTACATGAACTGCGGTGCCCTACCAACAGTTGTCTCAAAATTTGAAGCAAGGTGAGTGAAGCCAATACATTACTAGGAACGACAGAACGAATAACAGGAATAGTTCTTTATTCATTCTGTTGTAATAAGTGAATTTCACAGTTTTTATTTTCTCATTTTCATGTTCTACCACCCTCTGGCTCCATTGACCATTTATCCCTATCCCTCTGTTAATATTTGAACCTTCTTTAAAGTAGTCCTACAATTTTTACATGTTCTCTGCATTTTGAAATGAATTGTATTTTCCATTTAACAAATCGATATATGCTCCAAAACTAAAACATAATTTTAATTTCAATGAACAAGATAAATAAGACAGCAAACCTTATTTGTCCTGTTATCCCACCAGTCAAGAGGATTAGCAAAGAAGGCTTGCCACAGCTCTTCAGATGATCGAGAGGAAGAACTGACAGTATCCCTGCTTTTATCCTCAGCAGAACCAGAAGTAGAATTAAAATAATCCCCACGCCTTCCACCTTTGATTCAACAAAAAATGGAGTCAATTTGTACCTTTTTATGTATTTTTGTTACATCAATAAACAGCTAGCTAGTAATACATGTGCATCACTGGCTGTCTCTAGGAGAACAGATATATGCTACATTAAGAAAAGCTTTCCGTTAAATAAATAGTAACATTTCACAATCTGAAGTCAGCTGCAATAATCAACTGTTTCTGCAAGAGTACTTCAATGATGCTGGCAGCAATACTTGAATACAGTGTGTTGATATTTTACGGGGGTAAAAAAGGGAAATTCAATGACAAAGATATCTATATCATGTTGCACATTGTGTAACTAAGTGACAACTTAAGTACTTATGTTGCAAAACATGCACCAGGGAACTGTATTTTAGAACTTCATAGGCAAAAACTTCCATGATGCATGCCATCTAGCTAGTAGGTACCATAACAGGAGGGATGTCATAAAGGGTTTATTTATATCTATGCAAAAGAGAAGAGAACTCACAAATCGCAAAGTTGAAAGCAAATGAAATCGTATGTTACAGAAAAACTGTGGCCCCAAGACAAAAAAAAAGAAGAGACAATAGCGTTTTAACCATGATTCTAGACTCTAATTGCGTTTTCACCATCGATTTTCAGATTTTGCAAGATCACCATTGATTGCTTTCAGATTTTGCAAGATCACCATTGATTTTTTGAAAACTGATGGTAAAATCGCAAAACTATTTTGCAAGATCACCATCGCTTTTCGAAAACTGATGGTAAAATCGCAAAATCTGAAAACCAATGGTGAAAACACAATTGGAGTCTGAAAGGATGGTTGTTTTGCAATTGCCCCAAAAAAGAAATACTGGTGCGCTTTGAAACTACAACTTAAAAAATAAGAGACCAAAAGCCAAGCTCAAGAAAGGTTGTATGTTGAGGATTGGTAGGTGCAATGTGTAAAAATTTTACTTGCTTTCATATATGCAGGGTTACCTTTTGTCATAAAAAAGTGATAGATTGAACATAACGTGAAAACTGTAAATGACTAGTCATGTAGTCCTCTAATGTTTATTAAGTGTATATGCCACCACAGACAAGCACATGAAGATCTTACAGGAATACGAGCAGGTAACATAAATGGAGCAACTTTAGTAATACAAGCAGAAGGCATCACAGCCAAACTGAGATACCTGGGGCACCCTGGCTGGCCTCTGGTTCATATAATCGAACTGGCTGAGTGGACTCGATGAAATTCAACTCTTGAACCACAACCTAAGAAATAGAGTGTACCCAGTAATTTATCAGAATGCTGCAAACAGAAATTAAAGCAACCACAGTAACCAAAAGAAAATATAAGCCAAGATAATACCTTGTAATAAACCTGCCGCTTCTCAGGTCCCTCATCAACAGTATCTGACACGAGCCGTCCAGAAACAAATATCCGGTCGCCCTTCTTCACATGCTCAGAAGCCACAATAGCCAGGTCATCCCAAAATGCTAGAGTTACCCTGTAGCAGACAGCCAATTAAGCACTTAACAACAATTACTATCAAGAACATATTTTTCAATGAAATTAACGATTGTTCATCATTCGTGAAGAAGATGATGTAAACACTTAGTAGTCCTAGCTTGATAGCAAGAAAGATTAATGCCGACAACTCATACAGTCAATGCTGGGATTGGCTATTATCATTGGGTTTTCTGGTTAGCAAACTACGATAATTATAATTAAATGAGGCATATGATTATTTCTCTATGGAGTGCTCAGTAACTCAGTCATTTGTTGGTCATGGAAGTACTTTCAGAAATAGATTACTGAATCTTGTTAGTTGTAAAGAATTCTTGTAGCTAGCTAACACAAGGAAAATAATACTAATTGTCACATCTTGCACTTAAATCATTGCTGCATCAAAACAAGCAGCAATACCCAGTTTTTCTCACGATCCATTAGAACTTCCAGACTTTCACCAAACAAGCAGCAAAAGACTTCGCCACACTGTCAGCAAACGGGTTCGTTCATCTCATTCTCTCAACGATTAACTTGTAATTTCAAAACCTATACAGACTAGGAAAAAGAAAAATAAAGAGAATTGCTCCCGGTAACGAATTGTGTGCAGAATGCCTTTGCGGCCCTCCAATAAGCGCACACCTGTTAAACGGGCCTACACCTAATCACTGACACAAACAGTCGGACGCATTGGAAATGGAACGAAAGATAGCATCGCGAGGCAGCCATCAAATCGGGAATACCATGTGGTCTCGGTGGCCGACTTCCAGACGGCGAGGCGCCCCCTCGCGACGGCGGCGCCGCTGGGAAGCTGCCGCAGCTCGATGTCTGTGCCCACCGTCCCGATGAGCCGCACCGAGTTGCTCAGCTCCTTGCTCCACGGTACCTCCGCCGGACGCGGCGTGGTCGGCGGCGCGGCGGCCTCACTGTACTGCGCGGAGCACAGGAGGCGGCGCCCTGGTTGCAGCGGCAGCGGTATGCGGACGAGGGAAGAAGGGCGGCGCCAGCGGCCGGGGCTGTGGTGGAAGATAGGGTTTAGGGTTTTAGGCGCGGAGGCGACGGCGAGGACAGCAGCCATTGCGATATTTTTCAGCTCTCGCACTCCACTCGGAGGTGGAAGGCCCAGTGAGTTTTATTCGGGCGATACCATGCGCGACTCTTCGCTCACTGCGAGTGGGCCCCGGAAGTGCTGCTCCGTGCCTGACACAGGACCCCACGCATGGCTGGCGGTAGCTACACAGGCCCCAAATAATCTCATCTTCACTATTGTTGCTTACAATGAGCTTAACCTTGACTGAAAAATACTGAAGTTTACAGTAACAAGGCAAGCCAACAGGTTCTTAAAACGACCCTGTTCTGGCTGAATAGCAGTTGTTACACTGTAGCGGCTGTTGAAGAAATAACAACGGATGCTGAAGAAATAATTGGAACACTATAGCTGCTGAATCGCAGCTGCTGCAATGCAGCGAGCCGAACAAGCTGAACTTCAGTCTGAATCATGCTAAGCACATTAAGCTCATAATAATTGAACATGACACTTTTCACAGACAAGGTGTTCTTTCCCGTACAAACAATAATAATTGCTACATGCCGTGCCACTGCAACGTGGTAAAAAAAAAAGGAATGTATTACTCTGAGAAACACCGAACACAGTTTTACATACACAATCCTAACTCACAATACTGATCATCATGTACTTTCCTTGGTACTTGATGTCTCCAGCCCCTTCTTCCCTTCTTCGCCATCACTTACCGCCGTAGGCGTGGTGGGTGGAGGCTGGTCGCCGCCCTCTCCAGGCTCTTTTTTCAGTTCAGTTTCAAACTCCTTAGCCGCCTGTGAGTGAGATTACACGGAGTTAGGATAAAGCTTAAAATACTGAGAATGAATAAATGGTCTGCTCATAAATACTTGATTATAAACTTTTTTTGATAAAACACCACACATTGCATGCACGCTTAACCAACCATTCTCAATACAGCAATTATAGAAGCTTAAACCACCAGTCAAACAGTGCAAACCAATAGCAAATGTTAATGTTTAGTAATAGTCCTGTCAAATTCTTGGACAAGTGAGACAAAAGGCAATTGAGCATTTTCGGAATTAAAGAATTATCAAACAAGTGGATCGTGCCAGTTGCCGCTACTGAACTTCTGTAGGGCCTGACTTCAAAAGAATGAGTGGAGCTCACTGGTAAGGCTGTCGGATGACTACAATTTCTTATGGTCCGCACTTCGTGCAGCTCAAAATCATTTCACTGATGCAAGCAAATCTCCTAGCAAAGAGATTGGGTAACCATAGGCCTTCATATGCCAAGCCACCAACAAGAAACAATAGAGCATATATCCCATAAAAGGCCTAAATGTTAGACAAAAGATCTCTTTGTCCCAGATTTTGTTAAAAGCGGCGAAAACTTAAGATGCCGGTGCTGCCATTTTACAAACAGAATCGCCTCAATTTCTGATAGGCTGTACTCATTGTTTCAGAAAGTGGGGAACAATGTTGGATGACACCCGTTGCCCTACCATAAATGTAGTAATGTAGCTCAGCAGGTGACAAACAATAGACAGACTGATATGCATTCCATTTTGTAAACTGATATGCATATTAGATGACAGCAAATTAACAACTGATATGCATTCCATCTTTTGAAAATCACCTACAATAGCCACTAGGCACAAGGCATGTTATAACAACTATTAAGGTTCAAACATTCATTGATTCCGGCATATGAGTTAGGAAGCATATCAGAAAGTGGTTGTTGCACGACAGTTTGACTGTTTGTTGTATGCCATCAATACACAACGCGGTTACTACTTTCCCATCACTGTTCACAAAACAGTGAGCAGGAGAATTTCCCATTGATTGTTCTTACATACACTGCACCCAAAAATACTCTCCACACGGTTTCAATAAACATATAAATATTCATATTGTTCTAAGTGTGTGACAAGATGAACTGAACTACTGCTAAGAATTGCACTAAGCATCACTCTGTGTAGCCACAACCACAAGCACCTAATTCAACATTCAGCGGGAGCACTTCAAAATTATACTCACAACTGTTAGTTCTAGCAAAGCAATGCCTTGAAAATGGGTAAAGACACACAACACAATAGGTAAAAGGACCAGACCTTCAGCACCTCGAGCAAAAGGGGGGCACTAAAATTTCGCAGTAGCAAACTAGTACTACCAGCAGCACAAGCTCTACCTAACGAATTGTCAGGTTCAATTTCCACTACGCAATCAAGAGTAGTATGCGAAATCCCCACCTGCTGGAAGCTCTTGACGGTCTTGCCAATGTTGCGGCCAACCTCCGGGAGCTGCTTGGGCCCGAACACCAGGGCGGCGACGCCGGCGATGACCACGAGCTCGGGGACCCCGAGCCCGAACAGGCACTTGCAACCGAGCGCTCCGCCTCCGCCCGCGCCCGCCCGCCTCGGCCGGGCGGCAACCTGTGCGGCCGTTAGCGCCATCCCGCCGCCGCCAGCGACGAAGGACGACGCCCTCGACGACATCCCGGCCGCCGCAACGTGCGCCCGGCTCGGCGCCCTCCGCGGCGGCAGCGGCGCGAGGGAGGACGAGGAGGACGAGCAGGAGTAGGCCGCCGCGACGGGAGCCAGCACGGCAATCCCCATGGCTGCTGCTGCTGATGGTTGTGGTGCTGGGAATGGGACTGGGAGGAAGGCGGAGCCGATATTTCGCCGAGATGGGATAACGCTCTATGGTTACGGCGTTATGACTTGCTGCTTCCCGATGAAAGTGGGCCGTTCTATTATCCAGGACGCGGCTAAGGCGGCCGAGAATGAGATTCTAGTATCTATTGGGCCCGAATTAAACGATGGGCCAAGACTAGTCGAATCTGATTTTTGGGCTTTCATCTTTGCATCCTCCCTCCTCGCGTGTAATTTTTACAATTTGGCTTTTTTTTAAAAAGTTTTTCACAAATGGACCCTTGGGAAAAACATGTCCAGAAATAGACCTTTTTCTGAGCGTCGTGTTATTTGGCGCTCAGGTCCAACATCTGGGCGCCGAAAAAATTGGCGCTCACCTCGTCCACGTCAGCTGGCGGGCACGCGGCTGATGTGCTGACCTGGCGGGGGGTGAGCGCCAGGCCCTTTGGCGCCTAGGGGGGTGAGCGCCGTAAGAATTGGCGCCCACCCTTGCCACGTCAGCTGGCAGGCACGCCCCCGCTCTGCTGACTTGGCGGGGGTAGGCGCCAGATCCATTAGCGCTCAGGGGGTGAGCGCCGTATCCTTTGGCGCCCACCCCCGGGCAACGATAACGCCCGCGGGCCTTTTCTTTTTTTTCCTTCCCTCACTTTCTCCTTCACCGAGCTCGGCCGAAAAACAACTGAGAGCCGGCTCTCTCTCTCTCCCCATTCATTCCCCTCCTCCAAATCTCCCAAATCTCCCAAACACTGAGGATAAATAGATCCGAGGTTGGACGAGCTTCGCGAGAAAACCGGAGGAGGTTCATCTAAGTCGAAAGGGGACGACGAGGGATATGCGTCGTTTAACCTAGGCGATGATTAGTCTTTTGATTTCCATGTTCCTTATCAGCAATTGTGTGCGCCGAATATGTCATTCCACCTTATAGAATACTACGTTCACTGTGAGTGAAATTTATTTCCCTAAGGCGCGTTAGGAGTAGATCGATGGACACGTAGCTTTGTCATGTGCATCGAAACACGCCATTGTTCCCTCCTCATTGTATGTATGTTGCGTCCTAAGTATGAATGTTGAAGCCGGATTCTTCTGCTTTTATTATTTTCATGTCCATTCGTTGTCTGGTTGCTATGAATGCGGACCAGTCCTTTACGTACATGCAAGTAATCGAGACAGGGCCACAATAAAAAGCAGGCAGCGCATGCGGCCCTTGTTTTGTTGTCACTGGTGGCAGGCAGCGTATGCAACTAATGGAGGCAGGGCCACAATCAATCACTACACTCCGGTGCCAGACAGCTCATCGCATGCACGACCACACACGACCACAGTAAAAGGAGGCAGCGCACCATGATTGCATCAGACAACGCGGAGCATCCTATGCTTCTCAATGATAAAACCATGGCGTGTTCTTCTCCTTTTATCACTGCGTCAATGAAAGGACCACAATCACTGCATCCACAGCAACACGCAGGGCATCCAAGGACCATGTAGTCAAAAAAAGAAAGGTGACATTGATAGAGCATGCATGCGCGAACAGTGACTCTACTGCATGCATCACTGCCTCAATGCAATGCATGCATGACTGCCACAAAGCATGCATCTCTCTTTTCAGACATGCAGCTTCAGCTTTTCAACTCGGTGCTTCTCCCTTTCGTTAAATAGAGGCACTTCACTCGTCAATGCAACACACAGAGCAACGCGTCCATGGCTAACAGAGAGGGAGGGAGAGGAGGAAGGAGAGGAGCGAGAGCGGGGAGCTCTTCCGCACCGGAAGAGTGGGTTTGAGATGGAGAGCACGGACCGTTCACATATGATCCACCACTTGAGCAGTTCCCTCTAGAGTCGAAAGATGATTTCGACTATGTTACCAATCCACTTAGAAGGTATGACAACAGAAAGTTCAAATGGCCAAAATGCGGCCATGGCCTAGACTGCGTCGTCCAACTATTCGACGGACAGTGCGACGGAGGACGCCGCTTTTTCAGATGCCCAAATGGAGATGTAAGTTTCTATTCTTACTTGTTCACATCCGTCTATAACATATAAGTGCCATCTTTAAATTTTCTCATTTCAATTCATCATTTGCAAACATTCTTTTTACAGAATAATGAAGACCGAGACAACTGTGGCTTCACGTTGTGGGTGGATCTTAAGCCAATTCACACAACTATTGAGTACATTAGCTACCTACAGAACCGCATCTTTGACCTAGAGAAAGAACTTGTGACGACAACACCACGTGAAAGCCAAGAACTTGTCATTAGCATTGATGCCCCCTATTGCTTTGATTCATATTGCAGATGCCCTCACCACAAATCAGGTCAAGTCCCACCACCACAGCCTCCACCACCACCACCACCGCAACCTTCAACTTACGACCAAGGGTACAATGACTATGGGTACTCTCAATCTGGGGGACAGTCCAACTACAGTCCATGGGACTAGATTTCCCATGAAAACCTGGCTACTGTTTCATTTCTATCGTTCATTGTCGCATTTCAAATTCCCTAAGGCATGTCAGGATTAGTGCGGTGCAAAAATAGGTTAGTCTGTATGTGTACCGAACATGTCATTGCAATGTATCTCCATATGTACTTACATTTCAACCTAATGAAGACAATGAAGCCGGGTTCTATTTCGTTACCATTGCAATCAAAATATCAGTTATACGACAACACACAACAAGAACAAGTAACAAAAATGAAATACTATCCTTACACATACCCAGGGGCCGTGGGGTGGGCGCCAAAGGACGCGGCGCTCAGTGGTTGAGCGCCAAAATATTCGGCGCCCACGGCCCTGCCAGGTCAGCTGAGCGGGCGCGTGCCAGCCAGCTGACGTGGCAGGGGTGGGCGCCAATTGTTGCGGCGCCCAAGTATTCAACCTGAGCGCCAAATCATATGGCGCTCAGAAAAGGGTCTATTTCTGGACATGTTTTCCTCAGGGGTCCATATGTGAAAATGTTTTCTGAAAAGGGCCAAATTGTAAAAATTACACCCCTCCTCGCCTGGTTCCGTGCATGAAGGCATAGCCGCCGCAACCCAATTCCGATCCTGAGGATCATGAGGAAGAAGCTAGGTTTGCATCGAGAGAGGGAGAGAGATGGCGGCCAGGGCGACCGCGGGTGAGAGGACGAAGAAGAGGCAGTTGCTGGAGAAGGGCTTGGAACACTTGCAAAGGCGCGTGAAGAAGAAGAAGCACACAAGGCTCTGCAACAAGAACCGCGCCGAGACGAGGAGAGCATCATCACCACCAACAAGGGCGGCAACAAGACCCAGGACCACAAGTCCGCTTCGGAAGACAAACCGAGAGGGGAGGGCAATGCCGTGGCGGCGGACGATGCCAGATCGAAGGAGGACGAGACGGCAGGGCGCCAGAATAAGGAGAAGAGGGTGTGGTGGCCCAACCCAGAGGTCTTTAATTACGTGGTGAATCATCCGCCTTCGCCGTACAGAGGAGTCCCCGACAATGAACTCGCCGTGCAGTGTGAGGCTGCCCAAGCCCTTCAATGAAAACTAGAGCCTTGCTGGAGGAAACCAACCGAAGTGATCTGAACATGAGAGAGCAGCTCCTCCGCAAAGGGTATCACGAATACTGGGATTAGTTGGAGGCCGACAAGGAGGAGTAAGTGTTTTGTGTCTGTATGTGATCCAGCTAACCATCCCTGATTGAATCCGTTTTAATTGAGATCATGAACCTTGTGTTATTATCATTATAACTAAAAGAAATATTACGTACAATGCATGAGCAACTGTGCATGGGTAGCCACTTGCTTCTCTTAAAGAAAAAAAAAACAGGGTAGTTCTTTTCATAAAAGAAGAAGAAGAAGAAGAGCCGCTCCTACTTGGGAGGCATCTATACCTGAGCATGCAAGTTGCGACAGGCAACACCTTATTTAAGCCAGTGCTTACCACTAATCAGTCGCCTGTGCACATGCATGTAGTAGGAACGACGAAGGGCGTGTTCGTTTCCTTTAGTGTTAAAGTTTAGTCTAAAGAATCTTGCTATTTAAGAATATTAAATAAAGTCTAATTACAAAACTTTTTTACAGATGGGTGCTAATTTACGAGACAAATCTAACGAGCCTAATTAAGCTATGTTTTGCTACGGTGATGCTACAGTAACCATCGTTTAATCACAGCTTAATTACCCTTTATACATTTGTCTCGTAAAGTAGCCCAAGTTTCTACAGAAAGTTTTGTAATTACACTTTATTTAATACTTTTAAATAGCAAAAACTTTGACTTAAACTTTAATCCTACCCTTTTCTTCACATCCAATGGAAGGTGATCGAGAAGCCTGGAGACACGTATCCAGTAGATGATGGGAGCAAACTCACAAAGTTCTTCAGGAATGTAGGGCCGTTAGGTATCCTTCATCTTCAGCTTTGGACTCCTAGCTAGCTTGAGAACGAGAAACAGATCTAAGCGTGTTCGGCAGGCTACAGCTGCGGCTGCAGCTGCAGAAAAATAACTGCGAACACTGTAGCTGCTGCTGCAAACACTGTAGCTGCTGCTGAAGAAATAACTGCGAACATTGTAGTTGCTGCAAAATAGCTGCTGCAAAGCAGCGAGACGAACAGGCGATCTAGAATCTTTATCTGCTCCATCCACAGGGTCGCTTGCCAGCTGCTACTCGTCTGGAATATTCTTCTCAAAGTGTAACGCCCTTGTGCGTGTACCTAGATGACTGACTGTGGATCGTATCACGGTGCCATGAGCTTATCATCTCAGTCCTTGTCTTGTAGTGGCAACTAGCCGTGATGAAGGAGCTCTTGAAAGGGAGAAGAGCAAGGGCGCGTTCGTTGTACCCCTCTAAACTTTAGCTCTAAAGAGAATCTTATTATTTAATAGTATTAAATAAAGTTTAATGACAAAACCCTTTTACAGATGAGTATATCTTTACGAGACGAATCTAATGAGCCTAATTAATCTATGTTTTGCTACAGTGATGCTACAGTAAATATCGTCTAATCATGCCTTAACTACCCTCATTAAATTCGTCTCGCGATTTAGAGGGTGGTTCTGCAGTTAGTTTTATAATTAAACTTTATTTAAGACAAGATTCTTTTTGTTTAGAGGGGGGTTCTGCAGCAATGTCTGTCCGAGATCTTTGCCTTATTTAGTTATTTTTCACTCGCACGTGTTGCATTTCATCCAGATCGTGCTTCTTTCTTCTAATAGCACTAACGTACATGCTCGGTAGTTTAACTTACTCGCCAAACACTATTTTACAGGTTGGTAAAAAGGACGTCAGAACATGAAACTTTCAGAGTCCAGGGCCTCCAGGCCTATGTTTCAGAAAACTACTCCTTCCATCCCTTTTTATAAGGGATTGAGGCTATTTTAAGATGTACCAAAATGTAAGGGATTGAGAGTGGGACCCACAGGTTAGATTCCTTCCCTCCCCTCCCCTGTCCACCTGAACCTTATCCTTTCGCGTTGCTCCCGTTCGCCCACGACAGCTCGCATGTGCCTGCCGCCGCCCACCGTCGCCAGTCGAAGGGGCGCGTCCGGCCATCTTCAGCTCGCACGAGCTCGTGCCCCACTGCACGCCCGTCTCTCCCACCGCGCCGCCCGCCCGCCCCCACCGCTGCGCACCACACGCCCGCCTCCGCCGCCACGCACCACACGCCCGCCCCCGCCGTCGTTCGCCTGGCCCCGTAGATGCGGGGAGGAGCGAGCAGAGGAGCAGCTACAATCCTATCCGAGCATGGCGGCTGCTGCGGAGAGGTGCGAGCAGAGGAGCAGCTACAATCTCTCCGAGCATGGCGGTGGCAGAGCTCCTCGTTGCGCCTCCCATGGCGTCGCCGTGACCCTCGCCGTCGCGCGACGGTGTCGAAGGCTGGCCTCCCTCCGACCCTGTGCCGCATCGAAACCATGGCGTTCCCCTCCCCTCCGTGTCCACCAAACCATCTCGCATCTCGCCCGCCGTCGCTGTTCGCATCTTGCCGTCCGGCCGCCGCCGTCGTCGCCGAGCTCGTGTTGTCCAGCACGGAGCTCCTCGTTGCGCCCTCCAAAGCCGCTCGCCACCCCCCACTGTAGATTGGAGCCGTGGAGGAGCCCGCGAGCAGCGTCCACTCTCGTACTCCGGCGAGGTGCGCGGGCAGCGCCACGCTCGTACTCCGGCGAGGCACGGGCATCCTAGCAGCCGGGAGTCTACTTGACGCCCTCCTCGTGCTCCGGCGAGGCACACATGTGCCGCAGTGCAGGATATCTGGCGGAGACCGGAGGGGGAGAAACAATTATTGTGATGTCGTTTTGTGCATTGATGAGGGGCAAAGTAGACTTTTTCTCCTCCTGCTATTCTCACGTTTGAATCCTCCGATCCCTTATATAAAGGGACGGAGGGAGTAATTTCCTCAGTGATAAGACATCCATACAAGCTATTTGCAGTTGTCATTTTGTCACCGCTGGTTTTGTCTGTTCCTTAATTTTCCTGATCATCATGTCCGTCTCATGGTATGGTCAGTCCTCTATATCTCGCTAAAATCTTACCTGTTATCGCTGTCAAGGCCACACTAAAGAAGAAGCTTTTAAGTTTCTCTTCACATCCAGTAGGTGGGTAAGAAGCCTTTGGCTTAGTTAGACTAATCCAACAGATGACGGGGGCAAAATAAAGGACAAGTTCTGCAGTAATCTAGCGGGTGTTAGATTCCTTAGTTTTCAGTTTCGGACGCCTTGACAGTAAGAAACAGGCTCTTCGCCATCCACAGGGCTGATAAAGTAAGTGGTCGTGCCTTCCCCAGGTCCTACTGCTTTATTAACTTTCTAGGTGATGTTTCAGGAATCAAGAATACCTTTCTCAGAGTATGCCCTCGTGAGTAACTATATTTGTACATCAAAGCTACAGAGAACTTATCGTCGTTGTCCTTATCCTTTGTGGTTTCATCTCGCGTAAAGGACATCTACTGCACTAATCATTTCTGATATCCAATAATAGAGAAGGCGAGAGAAGAACAAGAGTTGACTCTGGACTATTGATGAATCCTGGCAGAAATTTTAACCTCTCACATGTTCTTTCGAAACTTCTTCTCTTCTCCTTGCAGACTGTCAAAACCTGCGTGTTAGGCTCTGCTTCTGGTCAAAACTTTCAAGTATGCCTGCTTCACTTTCACCACTTTACAGGTTGGAGAGGACCTCAGAGCGGGAAACTTGTAGCTTCATACTTGCAGCAGCGCCCAAGTTGTTCAGAAAACTGATTATCCCTGGACTTGGGATAGAGCAGACAGTCCATACAAGCTACTTGCATTGTCATTTTGCCAGTGCTGGTTTTGTCTGTTCCTTTTCCTTGATCATCGACGTCCATGTCAAGATCGCTCCTTTATCCCTCTCTGGATCTTACCCATTTTCTCGCTGTCGTCCGCATCTAACACGCATAGCTATGACTAGCTAGTAAGATGGAAGAATGTAGCTAGTAAGCTGCAACTTGGTGATACTTAAATCAGTAGCAAAGTTCAAAGCAGTTTAAATGTATACAGGGGAAGCATCTAGCTGCACCTGACGTTTCTGCTTACATGGTTAAGATGAACTATTTCTTTACATAGTTCTATTGACACTAAACGCGCGTGTGTGGTGGTGCTGAAAAGTCGCTGAACGTGATGTGGTCGTCCATTTACAGTTTTGATTGGCCTTCTTTTCATTAGCACACACCCTAACATGATTCATTTGCTCATTTTCTTCTAACAGATTACGACTAGCTATGACTAGCTAGTAAGATGGAAGAATGTAGGTAGTAAGCTGCAACTTGGTGATACTTAAATCGGTACGTAGCAAAGTTCAAGCAGTTTAAATGTATACAGGGGAAGCATCTAGCTGCACCTGACGTTTTTGCTTACATGGTTAAGATGAACTATTTCTTTACATAGTTCTATTGACACTAAACGCGCGCGTGTGGTGGTGCTGAAAAGTCGCTGAACGTGATGTAGTCGTCCATGTACAGTTTTGATTGGCCTTCTTTTCATTAGCACACACCCTAACATGATTCAATTGCTCATTTTCTTGTAACCGATTACGACTTCCACTAGTTTAAAATGATGGTAGTCGGCGCATCTGCCAACCTATCCCGATTCCCGCTGTGGTTCGTCATTAACTTTTAATAGGATGGCATATTCTTCAGGGAAGCAAGATTCAGGGGCACCCTAATTGGATGGACTGAAATGGTTAACCGGCCATGAATGTAATATATGGGAAATGATTTGCCACCTGCTATACAGAGAGAATTGACTTCATAGCTAACCGGCCGTGGCCGGATACAGTGTAAGGCAGTGTATTGTTGCCTAGCTCGGTGGGTACAGTTGCAATTGGACGGTTTTCAGGCGGTTTGGTTGCCTCTATCAGGGAAGACGATGGGTCAGTCCAGGACAGGGGGAATGTGCAGTCAAGTGTGGACAGATCCAAACTACCGAAGCTACGTTCATTTAATTTTGATGCTTGCAAGCATTAGCTTAAGCAATCCGTAGGCAAGAGACCCAGAGTTGCCTGAATTGCATTGACAGTCATCAAGTCAACCCCACCGAACATACTCCGTATTAAGGCTGTGATGGAAATTTGCCTCATGAAACTCTGGCGAGGCGGAATTCTTGCTTCTCCTGTAAAAATTGTAGCAAAGTTCTTGCCAAAAAAAACTCTTGGTACATGCCAAAGACGTCCTGAGAACGTTGCGTACAGATTTGAATCTTGTGACCTTCTGAGTTCAGAGAGTTGAGACAGACAGGCACATCAATTCCCGTTGAGGCTGATATCATCGTCACTAGCTGATTCAACTATGGCAACCTGCTGATCACAAACATTACGATTTGATTGAACTAACAGTCTAATAATCTCTCACACGTACGGTATGGTGCGCCCTAATCAACTTTGACATGATACATACAGTTATACACATTCATCCTACACAAAAGAATTTCTACTTTTGATCCTTCCAGTTTCTCTTGCAAAGATCATAACAGAAATTCTTATACAAGATTCTAACCATCTTCACAAACGTGCCACGCCATGACGACGTCCCCGAGCTCCACCCTGAGCTCCTCCCAGCCGAACGCCTCGGCCTCGTCGCCGTCGCCGCACTCGAGCCTGAGCTCGACGAGCATGAGCTGGTGCGACACCTCCGACATCTCCATGGACATGGCTACCAGCCCCGACAGGCCGCCGAGCGGGAGGCGCTCGACGCCCTTCTTGCCGACCATGAAGTATCCGAGCTTGGCGCCCGCCTGGCCGAGCCGCTCCACCGTCTGCTCCGGCGTGGCCGTCGTCATGAACCGCTTCTCGCGGACCCGCCTGGTCTCGCCGAAGAGCCCGGACAGGTCGAGCCCGGGCGACATGGAGATGATGTCGAACGCGTTGAGCGGCGGCGGCGCCTGGAACGCGAGCTCCCGCTCGGGTTGCCCGCCGATGAGGTTCCCGAGCTGCGAGTCGACGCTGAGCGAGCGCTTGAACCAGGGGTGGGTGGCGAGGTCGGCGACGGCGAGGCGGGTGGCCGGGTTGGGGTCGAGCAGGCGCGCCACGAGGCGGCGCGCGGGAGGGGAGACCCACGCCGGGACGGCGTACTCGCGGCGCTGCGCCCGGCGGCACATGTCGGCGATGTTGGCGTCGTCGAAGGGGAGCGCGCCGGCGAGGAGGACGAAGAGGATGACGCCGCATGACCACGCGTCGGCCTTGGCGCCGTCGTAGGCCTTGCGGCGGAGCACCTCGGGCGCCGTGAACGCGGGCGTGCCGCAGGCCGTGTGCAGGCGGCCGTCGTCGCGGAGCGAGTCGGGAAGCGCGGCGAGCCCGAAGTCGCAGACCTTGAGGTTCCCCTCGGCGTCGAGGAGCACGTTCTGCGGCTTCACGTCGCGGTGGGAGACGCCGCGCTCGTGGCAGTAGATGAGCGCGGAGACGAGCTGGAGGAACACGCGGCGCGCCGCGTGCTCGGGGAGCCTGCGGGCCGGCAGGGAGGCGATCCGGGAGAGGAGGTCGCCGCCCGGGGCGAGCTCCATCACCAGGTACACCTTGGACCGCGTGGCGAGCACCTCGTGGAGCCGGAGCACGTTCGGGTGGCGGAGGCGGCGCATGGCGGAAACCTCGCGGAGCACGCGCTCCGCCATGCCCGTGGCGGCCTGCAGGTCGGGCTTGTCGAGAACCTTCACGGCCACGGGGTCGCCGCCGTCGACGGACCGCGCGTGGTAGACCTTGGCGAAGGTGCCGCGGCCCAGGAGGCGGCCGAGCTCGTACTTGCTGAGGAGCGGCGACCCGGTCTTCCCATTCGCCTTGCTCTTGGCGCCGGCCATGATGCTGCGGGTTCTGCGGTGTAGGGCAGGGGCGGCAACGCCTCTGTTCTGCTTTGGTCGCTCCCAGGCGCTGGCGGGGGGCGGTTTACAGCTTTGCAGTGGGTTTGGTTTCGTATTTAAAGGAGAGAGTAGTTGAGTTTGGTACGTTCATTATGTTTGCCGCCCTGGTGGCTTTGCTAGTTGTTGTCACCACCAGCTCTTGCATTTCTAGCAGTACGAAATTAGACTCATCACACCCGTGAAAATAAATTTGTATGAATTTATTGGAAACTGCAAAAGAAGAAGATTTTAAAAATAAGAGCAAATTTCACAATATTATTTCTCTTTTACGTGGAAAGATTATTTGTGTATTTCTATTAGAAAACTAAAACTTTTGATGTCAATTTCAAAAACAATAATAAGCAAAATGAAACTATTTTCACCATTTTTTAAATCAGGAGTTTATGCAATAGTCATAAGTAATTCATAAAAGTTCATAAAAAGCAGCATGTATCAGGTTGGCCAATCATCTCTAATCACAACAAAACTAAGCGCTTGTGGTGGCCAACCCACCTGGGTTAGTTACAGTACAGACTATCTGTGCGTGTGCCGTGTGCGTTGATGCTGCATTCCAAAGAAACTTGATAGCGGTAACTTGCTTTTTTCAGAAATTGGTAATTTGTTTGCAAAGAATCACCTTGTCCCCGACTCTTGATATTTCGGAGGGACAACGATGCAAGTGCGCGGTTGCATCTTTGATGGCAGCGTCCGTGGGTCACTCGCACAGTCGCACCCAAAACAAAAAAGTGAGATCGAGATGGATAGAGGTTGCGTCAACTCGCCCGCGGGAGTCGCCTGTTTCTTTTTGCTTCGCCTGTCGCAGCGTACAACCTGGCGGGCGGACGCGGAAAAGGCACTGCTGCTGGCTGAAGCGGCGGCCAAAATATCAGAGGAGCCGTCGCGGAGCTGCAACGTTTTCAAGGGAAAATCTAGCACCGCGTGTGGCCACGGCGCCACGGCGCAGGATCCAGTCGCGCTCCAGGGGTGAGACGTGCGAGGGGACGGGAATCTTACCGGACAGAAGCTACTATCCGGTCCGCCGTGGCGTTCGTCAGGTGCCCACGGCGAGGCGGTGTTCCCGTCCCCGGTGGCAACAAGAACCTTCACGATCACGGCAGCACTGGCCGGGATGGAAACCGGCCGACCTGGGTTAGAGGTCTGTTACTTTACCACACAGGGTTTTTACTAGGATATCTTTTTTAGGTTGATGTGAGATGTCTATAAAGAAGAATTATGACAGCCACAACAAACCATTATTAAGATAAAATCTCACATAATTGATAACCTATCAAGTTGATGCTGTTGTTGGAGCTGTAGAAAGGCTCTTCAATTCAGCATTTCTTCCCCATTCAATCCATGTCCACAAACTCAGTATCCCAGCATATCATCCTCCAAGCTCTTCAGATACTTTGAAAATAAACATCTCTTTCTTTCTCTCTTTCTCTCTTTCTTTCTCTCTCTCTCTGCGATGATGACGACAACAATACAACTTGATTCGGTATATCCAATTCGAGGCGCTTTCCATGTTAAGTTCTACTCTAGCTGATGTTTGTAAAATGAAGTTTGCGCCCAGACACATTAGATGCATTGAATGCTTAATGATATGCTATTGTTAATGGAAATGAAACCTTAATTGTTATAAAAAATAAGATGTTGGTCTAGTAATTTTTACCCATCGAAAAAGTATCAACTATATGTAATAGGTTATATTGTATAAGGTGTCAACAAGAAAATGGAAAGTAAGAGTACTACCGCGAGCAATGCTAGTTCACAAGTCGTCGATGACCGTTGATGCGGCACTAGACAATGCCTTCAAATCCAACGGCCGGCTGTGTTCAATGACGTTCACAACATGGCAAAGCCGAGATGAAGGGTGTACGACGTGTGGCGGTGGCGCGTCCGCATCGGGATGAGCCGTTTCACAGAGCAAGATAGAGAGGCCGAAACTAAGGCCCATGACCGGCAGGACAATGATGTACAAGAGCACGTGGGAAGAAGTGGCAATAGTTGGCAGAAACACTAAGAGGAGGTGTCGCACAACGATCGGTGTATAGGGTTCGAAGCGATCAGGTGCTGGGATTTCCCCTGTGAAATGAATTGAAACATCACATGTGTGCAAAGACTTACAAGCGACAAACGAATAGGACTAACATTTGTTCAAGTCCTACGAAATTGGCAACCTAAGTTGTTTCTACTTTTGATGTTTTGATCAAAGCTCTCCAATTGGACACTTCTTCCACATTCAGTCTATATCCATAAACTTATGTCCTGACAAATCATTCGTGAGCCCAAACTTTGAAGCCAAAAAAAAAAAACATCTTCCATCCCACATGTCCCAATGTGATGGCTTCTCAATTATGTTCTTTCGTCAAATGACACTCACAGTTAGCCCACTTTTTTGTTGCATTGTTTTCTCAATGATCTCCACATATAATGAAAATGAAGCACAAATGATTTCTAAGAATAAGATAAATGGCTAGTGAATTTATACCGATCGAAAAGGTGTTAAACTATCAATAACTAGTAATTTTTTATTGCATTGTCCTTTTCTAAATAAGTTACATGAGTAATAAAATAGGATTTGGCCATGCCCAATGCTCAGTAGAACAATAGTATTATTTTACAACTGGGAAAATGAGCAAAATATGCTACAAATGCTTTGAACTTAAGCATACATATTTTGCAAAGTTTAATGTGTTTTTTCAACTGAATTTAATGCATTTCACGTGGTATGCCTGGGTGGCAAGCTCTTCTCGTCCTGCTAGTTTTAATCAACAATGACACGCAACAATTATAATGTACGACCTTGATTGATTAGCCCGGACCGGAGACAGGAATATACGACGTCATATATGCGAGTATTAATGATTGGGGGATCACACGGAAGACGAAGTCGGAGAGAAGGCGCCTACGTCGCTTGTAAACCTGGCACATGCGTTGGATGGTTTTATTAGTTTGGTCGCCGATGATTTGCCGAGGAAGCAGGACACGGCGAGGAGATGGAGGTGTACTAGGTGCCACGCGCGCATGCGTTCCAGCTGCGGCGTGATGACGGCGATGCGCGTACCTGCTGTGCACCGGATCCGGGCCCCCTTTCTCCGTGTTGTGCTATCTGCCGTGCCAACCAACGGCTAGCTATCTCAGCTCGAGCGCGTCTGTCGTTAGAGCTGGAGACCCAACGCCCAGGAGGTTTCCTCAGTACGTACTACAGCTTGCGCCGACGTGCGGTGCGGTTGCCGGTTGGATGTTGTGGTCTGCAGCAGCACGGCGCGTTCACGTACCCACGGCAGCATACCCTTGCGCGGCGACCCGCCAGGGATGTTGATTGTGGAAAACGAATACTCGCAGTATCTTCACGTATGAAACGGCTATGTTGATTGATGGTCGATCAAAGCAGTATATATATAAAAAAGAGTGAAATGTACCAGGAGTCCTTGAACTTGTCTCAGATTCTCATCTAGGTCCCGATACTTTCAAATGTTGGTTTCTGGGTCCTCGAACTTGTCTCGAGTTCTCATCTAGGTCCCGATACTCTCAAATGTTGGTTTTTAAGTCCTTGAACTTGTCCCGGGTTCTCATACAGGTCTTCGAACTTGCTAATAAGTCTCATCTAGGTCCAAATCACCATTCAGATAGAAAAAAAACACATTTTCATATTTCAAAAATACAAAAAATTCTAAAATAACAATTTCAAAGAACACAATATATTTTGAATGTTGAAAATTTGTTTTATGTCTCTCATGGTGCCACGCATTTTTCATATTTGCAAGTCTCATCTAGGTCCAAATCACCATTCAGCTTAAAAAAAACACACATTTTCATATTTCAAAAATACAAAAATTTGCAGCAAATATGAAAAATGCGTGGCATCATGAGAGACATAAAACAAATTTTCAATATTCAAAAATATACTGTGTTCTTTGAAATTGTTATTTTACAAATTTTTGTATTTTTGAAATATGAAAATGTGTTTTTTTCTATCTGAATGGTGATTTGGACCTAGATGAGACTTATTAGCAAGTTCGATGACCTATATGAGAACCCGGGACAAGTTCGAGGACTTAGAAACCAACATTTGAGAGTACCGGGATCTAGATGAGAACTCGAGACAAGTTCGAGGACCCAGAAACTAACATTTGAAAGTACCGGGACCTAGATGAGAATCCGAGACAAGTTCAAGGACCCCTGGTGCATTTCACTCTATAAAAAAAAACAGCTGCTACAAACAAATCAATTTTTTATATAAAAAACGTATGAAATGTTATGCATTCTTCATTCGCCCCCTGCATAGCTACTTTGGCCATGATTCGAGCATCTTCACGTGACGGGAAGAGGAATTACATATCCTAACGTGATCAGAAAAAAAAACCTTTGTTTATCTTTTCTTCTTCTTCTTTCATTTCCTCTTGCCTAGGGAACATTTACCAGGACAACCTTGCTTCCTTTCACCTGTCTTTATTTTAGAAGGGACTGATCAGAGGGTACCTGTTGCTCATGCCCATCTAGCTAGGGATTCAAGTCCTCAAATTTTTGGTTATTCGGCCAGCTCAAAATTCTCCCAAATGAATTACAATGCGCCTCCATCTCATTAAGTTAATAGCGAAATGAGCTAAAGGTTTGATCCACAACTAGAACGAAGGTTAATTAAATTGCACTAGCCTACTTTGAACCTATTGAAATGCTTACTTGTTGGTTACAAAGATCAATGCGAACTTCACAAAGAGAAGTTTCCTGAATATTTTCTGTATGAATGTACCTGACTAGAAGATGCAAAGCGTCACCATATCCTTCTAAAGGCGATTTTTTCTGCCGTGTATCTCGTTCTTTGAGGTGCACATGCTTCTTACTTTATCGTTTTTAAACAAGTACCTCTAAGTTCAATTACCTCATGGGATAATTAACAATCTGTCATACCCCATTTCTGGAGCATGAGTGCTTACTGTATCAGTCCCTGGATCAGACGCTGATACATACACTTTACACAGAATGATATCACAGAGTCATCACTTACATAAATATTACCGAGTCTCATACAAGCCTTCATACATAAAAGGTCTTACAACTCCTGGCCAAGGGCCATCTTATTACATCAAGCATCATGCTAGTGGGCTGCAAAAGGCAGAACCACTTAAACACAACTACAGCGGAAGACGGAAGCAAAGCCGGCACAGGCATCTTGAGTGCGGACGGAACCCTACTCTTCATCACCATCCTCCTGATACTCAGGTTCCTCATCTGAATGATTAGGGCAAGAGTGAGTACATAAGGTACTCAGTAAGTCCTAACAGCAAGGGATATAAGCATGCAAGGATATCATCAAAGGATAGGCTGAGGGTTTAGTGTTTAGGCGGAAAGCCAGTTTTATGCAGGGGTTTATTTGTAAAACAAAGCGGTTCGCAAACTACTAATCATGATTAACATTGGAGATTAATGGGGTTGTTTGGCCCTGGGGGAGACAAAGTCCATCCCGCCAGTTCCCGCATTTTAATGCTGGCAGGAAACCAGCTCACGGTTCCACACCGGAGTATTCCAAAAAAACACACCAAGGGATTAACTCACACCGTTATACTAATCATTGTGTGGCACAAGCTTTCGCATTGTCCATTACCGTGGAACACGGCTATCATGATAGATTTTATACTCTGCAGAGGTTGTACACGTTTCCCCACAAGGTACACCAGTCCTCCCCATCGTCATAGGTTGGGCTGGCATACTAATGGTCCCGTACCTACTTGGTGTCACCACGGCACCACCACGGAAATACTCCAACCAGGGGCTTCACAATATCACCATCAAGAAGAAAGGCCTGTAAGAACACCATATGCCGGACCACGACGCTCACTGCTCCGGGTCTTCTCCTGGCTTCCGTTGCAATCTTCTGCCCTCCAGGTGGGTACCGGGTGAACACTATAGTAGGGTGTGGTTCCAAACCTTTCCCATTCAAGGCATGTGGTTGTACGAAGGGTGCTAGGCCAGGCGGCACATGAACCGGTCCTTATACGACCGAAGCAAGCATCTCCAATAGCTATCCTCGAGGGAGGACTCGCATCCCAGAGATAGCCCTTCCCACAAGGACTACCTCGCTTGCTCCCGCCAAAGAATATCCCCACTATGGGTTGCACAATTATCACTATTATATTACCACCCCAAATTCATATTCACACGCACTCCACCAATCACACACACATTTTACACCAAAAGCATGTATATAGCAAAGTTAATTAAGTACACATGGTAACAGATCTTAAGCAGCATAGCATATCATCATATCATTAAAGAATTAATGACAGTGAATCCTAAGGCTAACAAGGCAGTGGATATCAATTAACAAGGCATGGCAATCATCAATCATAGGACAATCTAGCATTTAAAGCACATTTAAACATCATGCAAGTTATTTCCAAAATAAGCTCTAAATAGGACTATTTGCAAACATAGGAGCAACATGATCAAGGGGTTAGAACTTGCCTTCACCAAAGTCTTCTTCTTCTAAGTCCTCGTAATCCGGATCCTCGTTCCCTTCCTCACAAACTTGATCCTCTATTTAAAGCAATTAAACGACGATCGAATTAATCTAGCGATCAAACAATTTAGCTAACAAGCAAATAAATCCAAATAAGAGCCAAACAGGGGACAACAGTGGGTGGTACTGATTCCCACAGATAGATCTCAACATTTGATGAATTTTGGCGAAAGATTCATCAAATTTGGAGTTCAAATGAATAAGTTATGAATTTTGCAAGATTTTCAATGGAAAGATAAATAGGATTTAAGCTAAATAATTAGCCACATGATAAATCCTAATTATCCAGAGATAAACAAGAGTTGTAAAATACTCAGGAAATACTCTAGTATTTACAGGGATTTTACGGAATTTTTCTACTGAAGAAAATGGCTCGGAATAAGATTTCGTGTACGCTCTGTGTGTAGACGTAGCAATTTCAGAGGCCTTTGTGAGACCGACAGGTGGGACCGCAGAGGCGGGTCCGCTGTGGTCTACTGTGTCGTGGACTAGGTCCACGTGTGCGGTGAGCCGGGCGCGGGTGTGAGTGTGGTCCACGGTGCGCCGGTTTCGTGGACCATTGCTGACTGGGCGAGGACGACCGGGTCGTCGCGGGCCCAGACATTGACGTGGCGTGCCATGTCGGATGACAGCGTGGCGCGGTCAACCGCGCCGGAGGAGAGACGCGCGCGGCGGCGCGTCGACGGGGAGCTCGCCGGCAGCGGCTACTGCGCGCGGGAGGGGACGCGGTGAGCGTCTACAAGGCCTACGCGCGAGGGCGAACCTAGCGGCGCTACATGGTGACGCGGAGGGTGGCTGCAGCGGCGGCGCGCGCTCGCGGAGTGTGGCGGCGCGGCGGTGGGCAGAGCGCGAGCGCGCCTACGTGCGCGCTGGCGTGAAATTAGGCGGTCGTGCACGTGCGCGCGTGCACGGGGAGCGCGACGCACGCCTTGGCTTGGCCAGGCGCGGTCGTATGGCTCACCGGCGATGAGGCGCGCGGTGGCGCGCGAGGATGCGCGGTGCGAGCGTAACTGGCGAGGCTTAACGTGAACAAGAAGTGGCGCGGAAGAAAGAGGGGAAGGCAGTGGTGCTTACGGTGGGCTTGTTGATGCGGAAAGGGTCGGTGACTCCTCCTCGCCTCCGAGCGGTGGCCGGAACCCTAGCCCATCGCCGTCTCCGCGCTCCTCGCTTCGGCTGCGGGAAAAAGGAGCGGGACGGGGTCAGGAACGGGACGGCGGTGCCAGAGGAAGAAGAATGGGGATTCGGGGCCAACTAGTTGGTCGTCGAGGGCTCGCCGCGGTGACTGCCGGAGTTGGAGACGATGGCGGGGAAAAGCGGAAATTGGGGCTCGGTGGATGCGGAGAGGGGAAATTGAGGGTGCGGGAGCGTATGAGAGAATGAGGGGGAGCTCCCTTCTTATAGCTGCGGCCGGGGAGGAAGCTTCCCCGCAAACGGCTCGTCGCCGGAGTGAATGCGCGCCTGACGGGGAAGGACGCGGCGCGGGTACGGCGGCTCGACGTGGCGCTCTAGGCCAATGGGAGCGGAGGGGCGGTGTACGCCGGCGAATAGGAGAGGGAGCGAGTTTAAGGCGCGGCCAGGCGGCGTGCTCGTCGTACTACGGCGGCGACGCACAGTAGCGCCCGACGGTCCGAAGGAGGAAGACGCGCGCGGGGCCCACCCGTCAGTGAGAGAGAGAGAGGGGATGGGCTGCGCGGGCTGGCGCGGGGCGATCAGGCCAGCTGGGCTTTGCGCGCGCTTCTGGGCCTGCCGGCCTGCTCGGCCTGCGCGGAAGGGAAGAGAGGAATGGGAGGAGCTGGGCCGCGGGAAGGAAAGGGGAGAGGGCGGCCCAGGCGGGAAGATATTGTTTGAACTTTTCTGGGAATTAACCCGATGCAAATTTGAATGAAATTCAAATTCGCCAAAAGACAAACAGCGACCAAACACATAAATAAACTCAGGAAAATCCAAATATGCACATGGTGGTGTTTGATGCACAGTTAAATTCGAAAATGTCATTTTGATGTGCAACTTGTATACCATTTGATTTGCATTTGTTTGAATTCGAAAAAGTTTAAATTTTAGTGGTTTTGGACATGGGAAACACAGGGTGTTACACAATCCAACGTAAAGCCAGCTGTACTTGCACTGCAGAAAAGATGAACTGTGTACCACACACACATGGCAGGAAAAGTGGCACACATACATCTTTATCTTCCTACATTACTCAGATGTACAACTAAAAGGTTACACTCTAGCTTGAGACTGGACAACCGGCACTACAGGAAACCTGGAGTTTGCCGAGTGCCAGAGACACTCGGCAAAGCAGCTTTTACACTCGGCAAAGAGTTTGCCGAGCGTTGCACTCGCAAACACCAGACGGCAAACAGCCCTCGGCAAAGCCGGGTTTGCCGAGTGCTTTTTGTCGGGCACTCGGCAAAGATTTTGCCGAGGGTCAAAAAGGCACTCGCAAAATAAAGTAACGAGACGGAGGGAACGGCCGTCAAAAGGGTTTGCCGAGTGCCCTGACGGCAGGCACTCGGCAAACAAAAAAAATTTGCCGAGTGCCAGAGGCCAGGCACTCGGCAAACTTTTCTTGTTTGCCGAGTGCCAGAGGCCAGGCACTCGGCAAACTTTCCTTGTTTGCCGAGTGCCTGCCTTTGGCACTCGGCAAAACAATGGTAAGTTTGCCGAGTGCCAGGCACATGCACTCGGCAACAATGGCACATGTGGCGAGTGCCTCAGTTTTGGCACTCGGCAAAAATCTGAGGCACTCGGCAAAAAAAATCGACAGATTGCAATAAAATGTTTAAAATCACTGCAAACCTGGACCAAAATCACACCAAATCATACATTATTGCTCATCATCATCATAGACACATACACATCACCACCATCATCATCACATGCATTTAAATCATCACAACACATAGAAATCTCCACAAATACATAGAAATGGTCCAAATAGTGATAAACCAAGTCGTCGACAACCACAAGCACAAGTTCATCAAACGTAAGCAAGCACAACTAGTTGGTTCATGACATAGGACTAGAAATACAACTACAAGCTACATCGGAGGGCGATGATGATAAGGATGAAACGGAGAATAAGCATTGGGAGGGGAAACCGGCTGATTGTTCGATCCCGCTGATATGTTCTGCAAAGAGGAGATATTACATTATTAACACAAGATTCTAGATAGACGTGCCGACAGGAAGTGGAATGAAACTACAAGGATTTAGATAGACTCACCGGAGTGCCCTGACTCGGACTCGAAGTGCCGACAGGAGGAAGAGGTAGTGGCGGCGGTTGCATCCCACCACTGTGCCACTGGTGAAACATGAACTGCATTTGCCGCTGCAAGTCCTCCTGCATCCTTGCTTGCTGTTCCTGCAGCCTCGCATCGTACCTCGCCTGCTGTTCCTGCAGCTGTGCCTGGTACTTCGCCTCCTGTGCCTGGAGCTTCGCCTCCATCTCCTCCCGTAGTTGGGCCTACAACATGTCATCCCAATGTTACAATGCAAAGCAAATATATGTCTCAAATCCAACGAAACGACGAATAGAACAGAAATAACCTGGGCTTGGTCAAACTGAATCTGTGCAGCGCTTGGCCGTGGGCGTATGGGCGGGGCTGAGGACGAGCTCCTCGCTCGGATCTGAGAGAGGGTGGGAGTAGAGGCCGTGTCCAGTGTGCTGTCCCCAATCCAGTACCGGCCATGCTTCTTACCTCCACCCACCCTCATGATGATCTCTCCATCAAGGTCTCGGTGCTCGGGTTCCACTCTGGCCCGTGCTTCTCCCTACCCATCTCGGTGTACTGACTGAGGCGAGTGTGGACGGTGGGGTTGCTGTACGCCTCGGGGGGTCCTCCGGTTGTAGTCGACCTCGATCGACGTCGCCTTGCCCTTGTGGGCCATTGCCCAAGCCATCAACGGGGGCACTCTCGGCCCTCATGCGCCCGCGACTGCAAAGAAAACAGAAAGATG
>CM017443.1:18711257-19007860 GCA_007726485.1 Eragrostis curvula | reverse complement strand
TCGGCTGTCTACAGGTCAACCTAAGCTCAAGATTTGGTTCATTGCGGTTCAGCAAAAGCTATACATTTGCATGCTCTTCTCATGTGGTTCTTATTTTACTCTTTCTCGAAAATAAAATTCAAAAATGAACGCATTGTATTAGTTTTCACTAAAAAATGACATGAGAAATGGATTGTTGATATTTTCCGTCAAAACAGTCTTGCCTTTTTTTTATCAGTATGATTTTACCTGGCTAGGATATTTGGTCCATCATGCGTATGTTGTCAACTATAGGTATATCTTCTTCACTTTGATAGCCTTGATGCTGCAGGATATCTTCTTCCTAATCAGCTTTTGGAAGCTTCTAAATGTTGGACAAAGCATATGTTTTGGGGGTATAGATCAATATGTCTTAAAAAAACATTTACTTTTTATAATAAGGGAAAACCCATTCTACTCCCAAGTGTAATTACTCCTTTGAAAAACCACCTTGGCTAGGTGTACATACCTAGTTATCACTTAGAGTATGTTTACATGCCCATTCTCAAATACTCTAAAACGAACTACATGAAAAAATTATGTGGGGACCCATATTTTTTAGAATACAGTCCCTTCATTCTGAAATTCTTATCGTTTCAGACAAGGGAAATGAGCTCTAACTACTCTCGTATGTCTAAACGTTATGATTAAAAAACAGAGAGAGAAGTGATATACCTTATTACTGGTGCATAAAAATGAGTATGCTCTCATAGCCAACCATGATATCACTTTAGATAGTCTAGTATGGACACATACTCCATATTGATACCCTTCGTTGGGCGAGAGACCCTTGTGAGATCCTAATATGAGAGTAGCTACAACTGGGAGTAAGAAAAATACTTCCTTCTTTATAATAAAGTTTATATAAGTTTATTCACCAAACAGCGGAAGAAGTTTGAATAAGATAAACACACTTTTAACCAAAACAACCACATCTTTGCTGTGACAAAAATGCATTGATGTTAAAGAATCTTTCTATTTTGATCAAGTGTATGGTAATTTGTGATCCTAATAAAAGCTAGTTGGCGAATATGTTTAGTCTCTATGACCTATTATGTGGTAATCTCTTATTATAAGTGTTCTACCAGTATATCCACATTACCACCCTTCAAAAACATATGTATTTATGTCTAATATTAATGTCTTAGAGAATCTCTATTCATTTAAAAATAAAAATAGATCAAACCGAATCAATTTTGTCAATTAATGGACAAGTTTGAAAGGAAAAATACGCACATGTTTTGCACATTCACAAATAAAATGTTCCTTCACTAAATAAAATTAGTTTTAGTTAATACAACACTGGCCACTAGAAATATGCCAAGCCATCTTGTTCGTATCTCGCAAAAAATTGTTTGCGTATCAAGCAGCGATTTCCGTGTTCTTGAACAAGTACATATGGGAGTTGGAACATAGAAGACAAACAAGAATTTTGCATTAATTAACTATCTTAATTCATCATTGGTAGTCCTTTTTTCAACAATTAAGGTTTTCTCGTTAGCCTTCTTAGTGTTTTTTTTTTGGTCGAGAATCAATCCTTATGATGGTTAAGTCATAAAAAATATAAAGCAATAAAGATGTATTTATTCTTCCGCCAATGACATCATTTTTTTCATCTGTTTCTTCAACAGCCAAGGTTATGTGGCTATCAATAACTATGTTGAAGTTTTGACTGTTTTGAAACTACGCTTTTAAGAAAATTTAAGAAAACATGAGCATCTTCTTAGGATTTTGTTTTGTTGCATGATTGCTCCCAACTCCCAGGCACTCCACCCAATTCGGCTGCGTTTAGATGAACACACATGCTCAAGAAATTGGTGGGACCAAGTGACACACCAGGGAAGGCGCCATAGCAAATTTAGGTTCCCCCCAGGAGTCACTAGCAACAAAGGAACATATCTTCCTATCATCGACCTGCATCGTACATGAACAGCATCTACAAATCTATTGCCTAGTGTACATGCATGTATAGCTTTTGTTACATCATTGCTTGTTTTTAGATGGAGGACGGCAGTGGAGCTACATATCTGTTAATGTTTCCTCCGGAAGAATAATTATCCTTGATCCTTCCCTATCCCTTGGACATATTTGTGTAAGAAGGCAATTAAAGCAAGTGATATCACGGCAATGCTATTTTCTCCTTCTGGAGTCAAATGACTGATGAAACATCAGAACACATCTGCTATTTTCTTGCATTGTAGTAACGTTATTTGCATCAAATGACTTATGAAGTTAATTTTGCTGGCCCTATACAAATGAGCGTGCATGACTCATGCATATTCCAAATAAAAGATATATCTAAATACTCAGAAACAGGTTAAACGTCTGGGCGCTCAAATACAGATTTGTAATCACTAATCATGTCCTAGCTAGGCACCCCTCGTGATTACTGATTATGACATGCGCATAAACATACTGCAGTTTTCACCAATGGGAGCTATCAAGCAGCTGTCAACTTTTGGAGCATAGTAAGTAGGTATCTTAATCTAGCTGTACTTATTTCACTATATACTCTTTTGCCCAACCAAACACTACCAGGCAATTTTCTAACGTTAATGATCAAACCAACGGATGACACAATAAGGCATACCTGGGCTAGATATACTATAATCTAATACCGAGACAGTGACATTTGGAAAAAGAATTCCTAGATTAAGCATAGACAACAACTCTGTAGGCCCTCCATTCACTAGATAGTGATTGCCAACGAAAGGAAAATCAAGCTTTAGATTCGCCATTCACTATCAAGTTGTTAGATTAATGTAGAGGATGTCTATGGGCATTCCATGGTAGAGTTACTTGATGTGATAATTGATATTGCAATTGACCTACTGCCAATTATAACTCATCTGAAAGTCGATTAATGCCTCGCTTTGTTATGTGTGCTGTTATACATACTGGACAAGCTAGTACTCGTCTGTTGTGTTGAGCTGTTTTTGTTTGTTACAAATCAGGATCAGGGTGTATTTTTGGCAACACTCTAAGTACAAATGACGATTGAGATGACATATTTGTAGTTAACAATCTGATGGTTTGCAAAGTCAGAACTCCCTTGAGCTGGATGTCGAATTGTTATTTCAGAAAAGAACGTAAATAGCTCTATCACTACATTGGCCGATAATGTTAGCCATGAATATATTATTTACATGTTGCAATATGTAACTACGTGTATACCGATGGTAAGGTAATACAATGCCTCCCCATGACCCCATCTAGCCGATGGTCTTCTCTTATATTTATTTTCTTTGCAAGAAATCTATCTAAGTTTTTCTTTGATGGAATCACGGCAGGACATAACCCAGGCAGTCCCTATGTCGTCTGAATTGTTCCATAGCTAGCTAGGATCCTGGTTACCTGGGACCTATATAGGTAGCTGATCAATGATCAAGCCTTAAATATGCATTCACTTGCGTTGTAAGTTTGTAACCTGCTTTTAGAAAGCAGAATCGAAATTACCCTCCACAGCAAACCTTGGTAGCAATATATATGGAGTCACTGTCCATGCACTGTGTAGAGCTAGGAATCATGCCATTTGAGTGGTGCACATAGGCCGTGATTGGTTCGTTGATCAACAAAGCCCGGCTCGTCCAAGCCATACAGGCCCACGGTGGCCAGGTTTGGGAGATGCAAAGGGCTTTTGTTTGGTTCTTTGTTTCTTGCGAAAATCTTGTTTTGTGTGTTGTCAGTATCAGCGTCAGGGCGGGCCAATACAGGTCTGAAATTCAGTAAAAAAAGATATATGCAAATGTCATTAGAGTGTAGAGGCTGTCAAGGAAAGCAAAGATCAAGTGGATACTGCACTTGATCACGTACGTAGCGACTGATTTTTCATACTACCGTTCAGTTATGTGTTCAAGTTGTCTGTACATATTATTGGTACTTTGCGTGTCTACGCATTGGACTTGCCCCGTACAAATGTAAGCATACAGTATATACCAATTTAGTACACCAAAACAAAACTAGATCACAAACTCGTGCACGACGCCGTTCACCTCAATCATGCCAGAGTACCCGGGCGGCACCTTGCCCACGCCGGCCTACCTCATCAGCATCTCCGTCGCGCGCCAACACGCTTGCCGCGTCCGCGCCATCGCTCATCGGCATCGTCCGGATAACATCCTAGGCCTCCCGGCCCGGGCGAGCCGTCGAGCTGGTAGGTAGCCGTACGTAGTGCTCAAACACGGCCTGCCGGAGTGGCCGTCAACACCGCGATGAAGGTGACTTTGTCGGGGCTCAGGCCGTAGGATTTTAGCTCGGAGAACAAGAAAGCTAGGCGACTGCTTCTTGCCATTGCCCGTGCACTACCGGGCCCTGCAATATTAAGCCGCGTCTCGAACGACGCCTCCCGACCCTTGTGTATGGAGCCACACTTGCAGCACACGTCAACCAAAGGAGGTGACCACGAGACGAGCGCGTTCATACATGGCGACGCTGTGGTGGTCGATGTACGCACTCACGCACCCTGCTCAAGTGTGCCGAGGCTGGCGCAGCAGCGCACCCAGCGCGCTAACGATCGAGCGCGTCCGCGTTCGGCTCCTGCATCGCTGCAAAATAGCCTGCCCGCCAGCGTTCGCCACGTCAAACTTATGTGAAAAGTTGTTGTGCTTGGTTGCTGACCGAAAGCTGCAAAACAGCCCCCCATGCAGTTCGTTTTGCGCAGCGGTTGTGGTGTGGGATTTCGACGCTGCAGCTTTGGCGCCGTCGTAAATGCGTCACTACACGCCTTCGCAAAATAAAAATAAAAAAAATGCGTCACTACACGCTGCCTACGAGTAGTGTCGGTTGTCAACCATGTGTCTTGTATATCGGCATTTGAGATTGAACAATATATCGTTTACCTATGGAGCTATAGCTTAATTTTGTGCATGTTGTTTCACCACTCTAGACCTCGTCTTACGGGAACCAAGTCGAGTTTGCTAGTGTCATTATTATTATTATTATTATTAGTTTTAGGGGATTTTTTTTAGGAGATGCTAGCGTGATTGATTTTTTTTTTTTTTTTGAGATTAATGTGATTGATTATTTCAATATACAAATTGCAGCCTACCTTTTGGGCCGATCACCCATCTAATCGAAGTTGCTAAGGCATAAGCCCATCAGCCATAAATTTGTGTGGGCCGAACTAATTTCTTGACAAAACGGGCCTTCCACAGGAATCACCAAATTTCTGTCGACGTGCTCCAATTTCTGTCGACGAACTCCAATTTCTACGGTTTCTTTTTCTCCCCCAATTAGCAAACCTAGCCGCAAATCCACAAAATTTCTTTGTTAAATCATGAATGATGCCAAAATTGATCTCACGACCATCTTGTATAACTCCTAATGTCTCCATTTTGCTGTCCAGGAGTTTCATAGACATACACTAACAACAACAACAAGGTTTCAATTAAACAGTGAGTTCTGGATGCAAATTTTTCTACGGGAGCTCGGACTCGGAGTTTGGTCTCACGCCGCGTGAGCTCCCTCTCAGTCCGCGTGCGAGGGCCGCCGCGCCGCGCGTTCGCCGTGCGCGAGCTCCATCTCGTCAGTCCGTCCGAGGGCCACCGCTCCATGCGCAGGCTCCGCCCTGTCGGGCCTCACGCGAGCGCCGCCGCGCCCCTCCCTCTCCCCGTCGAGGCCGTCGCGGCTTCGCTCTGGCGTGCGCGCACGGCGTGCCTGGTGGTGGTCGCCGACGTCCGTGGCGTGCGCGAGCTGGCCTGCCTGCTGACACTACGGCAACGCGTGCGTCTTCCCGGCGGCCGCGGCCGCCGCCGGCGCGCTGCTGTGCTTGTCGCTGGACGACGCATGAGGGCCACCGCACGCGAGCACCAAATCTTCGCACGAGGATTACAAAATTGTGTGGCACATTTGATCCTAGCTGCATACAACAGTTTATTGTTCTTGCAAACATATGAAAGCATGATATGAAACTAAGCATTGAGAGTTACTCTTTCATTTTACTGAAAGAAACCATATTGCTGAGGTGGCACTATTGGAAACTGTGTGATAAAAGTCTCCATTGAGACTGGCCTAATCCCCAAAATCCTCCACCCCTCGCAAATCTGGAGAACTGATCCCTAAATCCGCGCATTCATTGTTTCGGCGGCGGAATGGCTTGAGCTTCTGTTGATCCAGCACGAAGCGCCGGCGGTCGGGAAGCGCGCCGGCAGGACAGGACTAGCCGAGGTTGGTGGGATTGCGTCTGAGTTGTTAGGTACGACATCAACACTATCTAACGTGCTTTGGCCGATCTCATTTCTTCGTAGGATCCAACAGCTTTCCTCTAGTCTTGTTTGGAAATTACAGATCTACTGTCACACAATTGCACCTCCCCTCTATCTTTTGCTTGTTTGGACTTTGGAGCCAGTAGTAGTAGTCATCACTCATCAGATTCATTTGTTATCCATTACCGCCTTAAACTCTAAACCATGCTCTCGCAATCCCCTGCCCCTGAAACTCCGGATGTAAACCTTATGGACCGTGTATTTTTTTGTAACAAGTTAATGGAAAAGGGGAGTGTACCCATTTCAAAAATAGTCACACAAATGAAAGTTTTTTTTTTCATGAAACAGTCTAAAGGGAGCCAGAAAAAATTCTAACACGGTATATACCTATTCAAAAGAGTCGTCGATCTCAAGGGAGTATACGATGACAGGTTGCTCCGAGGGAACCATCAGCGATGTTATATCTTTTTTTTTTTTTTGCATAACAGGGCATGCCCTGGAATTTCATTACTTAGGTAACGAAATTACATGTCTTAAGAGTTTTCGATGTCTCAAGTGTGTCTCCTGGCACTGGTACCACCTCATCTCCCATCCTGAACACTGCAAGAAGCTGCCCCAGACCATATCTGGCTTCTTCTACCACAAAGACAGGCTCAACGACGAATATGAATGGACATTTTTGCCCTCTTCTAGTGGAATCACAAGGGACAAAGAGAAACTATTCTCTGATCCCTCTTTGCCCTTCTTGACTCGATACAGGCAGATTTTTCTAAAGAACTGCTGTAATGGCCTTATTCTCTGCCTCTGCTGGAAAGTCTCCCCAAGAGACAAAGCCAATTATGTGGTATGCAATCCTGCCACTGAGGAATGGGTCGTCCTGCCTGGTTCTGGTAATGAAAACATTGCGCGCTCATACCGTTTGGGTTTTGACCCAGCCATATCACCCCACTTTCATGTGTTCGAGATCCTAGAGGGTGATGAGGACTATGGATATATCACAGGTGTTAATATCTACTCATCAGAGACCGGAGTGTGGAGTCACAAAGAAAATGGTTGGGGCGACAATGAGATTCAGCTAGTTAGCACAAGAGGTGTCTTTTTCAACGGAATGCTGCACTTGCTCACCTATCAGTTCAAGATACTAGCAGTTGACACTGAAGGTAAGACATGGAGGACCATTTCTTTGCTGGAAAGTATGCGTGTTACAAACCTTGATTTAGGTCCTCTTGCTTTTATTGGACAATCTCAAGGGCAATTATATTATATAAATATGAGAAGCTACGATGGCTCCAAATTGTCAATCTGGATTCTTGAGGACTATAATGGTAATGAATGGATATTTAAGTACAACATCAGCGCTTCACATCTTTTTGGCCAACTTTTTGGGGAGTCTTTCGGGAAGAAGGATCTCACGTTTCAACGGGACTACGCTTTGGTCGCGATCCATCCTGAATGCAATTTGGTTTTCTTTGTTTGGAGGTGTAAGGATATGCTACTGTCATATGACATGGACCGTGGTAAATTTTGTGTTATCTGCACTCTGAAAGAGCATTTGTTTGACATTCCCTTTCCTCCATATCTTTCCTATGTTCCGTCTTTTTCACACATTGGCAGACCAAGATTAGAATCATGACAGTTGTTGCAGACAATTATATGGATGCTTTTACAAGTGTTGGTCTTCAAGTTTTTTTTTTTTTGTTTTTTTTTTTTTTTTTTTGCGAGGGATGTTGGTCTTCAAGTTATCACAATTAAACCATAGGGCTCTAGTTTGATAGAGCTCTATAGCGACTTCTTTTTTCTCCATAGTATTTGCAATTCATTCGATGCAGTCCTGATTTAGTTTCTACGAAATGCTTTCAGTCATTCAGACTATGTTATTTTACTTCATTCAGAGAGTGCACTTGATCACGTAGCGTCTGATTTTCCATACAAGTAATCTTACTTGGGTGCTCTTGGTGACTCACTCCCTGACGTTCTGTTTCACAAGATCAGGTTAGGAGTAGGACAATCTCCTTCAGGGCAATGGATACGCTCCAATGTTATGCTATGCATTTCAGATATGAGTTCTAGTTGCACATTCTGTACATATATTGGTACTTTGCGTTTCTACGCATTGGACTTGCCCCGTGCATATTTAGGCGTGCCATATATACCGGTTTAGTAGTAGTACACCGCAAAACTAGCTAACAAACTCGTGCACGACGCCGGCCGTTCACCTCGATCATGCTGCCTATGCCCGGGCACCTTGCCCACGCCGGCCTCCGTCATCAGCATTGATCTCCATTCGCGCGCCAACACGCTTGCGAGCCAGCAGTCGAGAAGGCCAGCCGTAGAGCTCGATCCCCGGCACGACGTTGTGTTCAGTCTGTCGACGTGTGGATGCGATTGCGAACGCGGCCTTCGCCTCGTCGGGCATGCCGGAGTGGCCGTCAAGACCGTGATGAAGGTGACATTGTCGGGGCTTCTTGCCATTGCCCGTGCAATCGAGCCGTCTAGGGCGACGCCTCCCGAGCCTTGAGTGTAGAGCCACACTTGCAGTACATGTGGACCAAGGCGGTGACCACGTACGAGCGCGTTCATGGCGACGTCGTGGTGGTCCATGTACGCGTGCTGCGTGCACCGAGGCTGGCGCAGCAGCCCAGCACGCTGACGAGCACGTTCGCGTTTCGGCTCAGTGCCGTCCGCCTGCATCGCGGCAAAGAGCATGCTTGGTTGCCCGCCTGAGTTCGCTAAAGCAAACTTACGGCAGCCATGGGGGAAAAAAAAAGCTCTTCTGCTTGGTTGCTGACCAAAAACTGCAGCCAGTCACAGGAATGCAGTTCATTTTTCATTTTTGCTAGTGACTATTTCAAACACAAATTGCAGCCGGTGTGATTTTTATAATTTGGACCTTTTGGAAAGAGTTTGGCATATTTAGACCTTTGAAAAAAAAAACTTGTTCATGAACGTGAATTCTCCAGTGCGGTCACCCAATGAGAAGACGCCACGTGTCCCCATTCGGCGGTGTTATTCGCGACCTCTACTCCAACCGCGTAGACCCTTTACGAGTGCGACATAAACACCTCCTAAAGGGCAGTGTCGTCATTTTGCAACCAGCACCCACATAGCACCCGCCGCGTCACCGTAGCGTCGACGTGATCTCCCGGTGCCGGAATTGGACCATGCCGGCAAACATGTCGGCTCGACTCCGGCGACGTCCATATGTCGGCTCGACTCCGGCGAGCCGCAAGCGTCGTCGTTTTGCAACCAGCACCCACATAGCACCCGCCGCGTTCAGAACGTGCACCGTAACGTCGACGTGGTCTCCCGGTCCCGAAATTGGACCATGCCGGCGACGTCAACATGTCTCGATTCCGGCAAGCCGCACATGATTGAACCCTGCCGATCGACTAAAAATGTGGTGAAGTCCGTTCATTTGGTCTGATGTACCAACGCATAAGGTTCATTCATTGACTCATCGTCGTTGCGGCGGCATCATCGTTGCCGGAGAAGATGCAGGCCGCCGCCGGTGCTGGTTTACACAGAAATAGCTTCGTTTACGCTCGGTCGGTTACGTCTAGTGGATATGTGCTAACACGGTGTGCTATGTGGTCTGCACAAACGATCCGCCGCATATTATACCGGCCGAGCGTAACGTTGAATTACGTAAGGTAAACATTGTTTACGCCGTGTCAACGCTAGGGATTTAGCTCGCCTCATGTATAACTCCAGCACGGCAATGGCACAGACGATCCTAGCGAGCCGTTTACTCATTTCATCGTATCGTTTACCGACCCTACGAAACATTGGGTTCAGGTGCCCTGCCGCAGATGATCCGCGAGAAGGGTTTGTTTGCGAATGGACCCTCCATATTTGTTATTAGTTTGTTGAAGTTCCCTAACCGTATTACTTGTTAAGCCCTATATTTCCTGCAAATTACATAACCGTAATAAGTACAATTTACTCAGGACCCCTTTAGAGTGTTCCAAAATTACACGGATGTTAGATGGACCCATATCATGTCTCGAAATTACATTTGGGTCCGACTACGGCCAAGTCAGCCATTGAGACGTTTCCATGGGCCAGATTTTGTATGATGCATGCTGGCAGTGCCACCCGCTGGGGCGCGCCCTCTCCTCAGGTGTGCCGCGGGTAGCCACGTGGCGCAGCGCCACCCGCTCACACGGGCCTTGGCGGCGCGGATGGGTGTGGGCTCCCTCTGTTTCATTGGACCTCTGCGGCCTGGCTGGGCCGCGGCGTCCGTCCTCGGCCCACTGGCTCCTTGGGCCGAGGCCTTTCCCCAGTACACCGACCGACACACGGGCACGGGATACGGTTTACGCTTCCGTTACGGTGGTTTACTCCTGACAACAGTTTTTGTTTGGCGGGCCCTGGCTCTATCGCCTGGTTACGCGAGCCCCGCCCATCTTGCGTGAACCAAAGTTTACGCACGTATACCCTGTCCTCTTGTGTCCCAACCACGACGCATCCTTCGATCTCCAAAAGAGTGACCTGATTGGACGACTAACTTAACCGCGCGCGCATCACTGTCCTTTTGTTTCCGCGTCGCGACGCCTCGATTAAGAGACGCGACGATTTGAATGGCGATACAACTGATGGCATTCCTCCACCACGCTGTATTTTTATGTAGTATAGAGATTTCAAAGAACGTTTTTTTTGGAAGACGAGGAGACGGGACTGTTGAGTCCACCAGGCACGATTCCCAGCGACGCGCCCCACTAAATGTGAACCGGAAGACGAACCGAGAAGTCACGACTCGTGTATAAATCAACCCGTTTTCACCCCGCTTCTCCCTGCGAAACCATTTTCCCCTGCAACTGCATCGACTACCCACAATCATTTCCCCTTGCTACTGCATCGACCACCCGCAACCATTTTCCCCTGCAACTGCATCGCGCAGCCGCAACCATGGAAGTCAAGCCCCTCGCAGACCGATGCTTCGTAATCAAGCTCAGGGAAGATAAGTTGCTCTCCGCAAGTGTAGGAGAGCGCTTTCAGTATCCGTTCAGGGCAGGCAACAGGAAGTGGAAACTGTATGTCTATCCGAAGGGAAAGTTTCCCAAGCACGGTGAGGATGCCGATCATGGTGTGGATGCCATGTCAGTTCAACTTGATCTGGACGAAGATGCACAAGATGTTCGAGTCAAGATGACCCTCACAGTTGGAGGACAGCCCGTCAATAATTCCAATGGATGGGAGCAGGATGTCTCTCCTCATGAAGGATCCTTTGGCACTTCCTCCTTCTGGGGTTGGGGGATCAACAAGAATTTCTGTGGATGGAGTCATGTTATCTACCATGACTGTTTTGATGCAGATCAGAATCTGGAAATTTTATTCAGTATGGTGATTCTCTTCGACGAAGTCATCGAAGTGCCGGAGGAACACCTTGATGAAAGTCTATTCATCCCAGGCAAATATGAAGATGTGGTGTTGTGCATCCACAGCAAGGAATCGCCCAATGTGAGTAGGCAACTGAAACCTGTGAAAAGGTTGGCTCTTGCAAGGCGATGGCATTATTTTACTAACATCCTATTTGGTAGAGAGATTGGTGTGTCGTCTTCTTCATATAAAGTGACCATTTCGGATGTGGAGAACCTGGATGCATTCGAAGCTATGGTTGCATATGCCGTCCAAGGCAAATTGCCGAAAGTACTGTGGACAAGCATGGACGAAGCTTTGCCTTGGCTCATGAAAATGGCCGACGAATATTTAATGGATTGCCTGTTACACGTATGCGCCCAAAAGATATGGGACGCTGTAAAGATTCACAATGTTGCTTCAGCACTGCGGATAGCAATGGGCAGCCATTGTGTAGCTCTTCAGAAAAAGTGCATCAGCTTCGCCACCAGACACAACAACTTCAATGATTTGGCGCTGAGGAAAGATTTCAGGAAAGTCCTTGACGATTACCCTGGAGTGGAGGCAGAACTACGGAGGATAAAAGTACCTCAGCCGTCCACATATGAAGATTGATTCATATTATTATTATTATTATTATTATTATTTTTGTTATTATTATTATTATTGTTGTTGTTGTTGTTGTTGTTGTTGTTGTTGTTGTTGTTGTTGTTGTTATTCAAATCGCAGCAATGTGATTTTTCTTCACTACGTGACGAAATAGTAATTATTTTGTAACCCATTTGCTTGATATTCGATTCAAAGCGTAGCTAGTTATCTCGTGATACGAGCGTCCTGGCCTTGGAAGGCTTTGTGGTCATGCCTTACGTCGTTTAATGTCCGTAATTAAGCCAAGGGTCGCACACAAATGCGAGGGGAGCGGGCCGGCGCACGGCGGCTAGCGGCACCGCGAGCTGGGCTCCAGAGAGACCTGCGGCGACGGCGGCCGTGCGGGAGCAAGCACGGTGCAAGACTCTACACTCGCGCGGTGTTCAAACGTGTCCGTGCAACAATGAAGAAGTGCGGGGCGTTCAAACGTGTTGATCCTAATGATGAGCTGGGTGACGGTCATTTTCTAGTCTCAAACATGTCAAAGAATCCGCGGTTCAGCTGGTCACAGCACCGCTTCAAGGCCACTGCCAAGACATCCAACGGGTTCTTCGAGTGTGAATGTCACACGTGGACGTGGGAGAGCACAGGCACCGTCTGTACTCCAGCCGGGTCAAACAAATACTTACGAAAAGCATGCATGGGTTCGCGCTGTCACGGAGATAGGGCGAGATGGAGAGATTACTGTGGCGGGACGAGCCGTTGTTGAATGTTGAGGAGAGAAGATCTGGAACACTCGCTGGGGCGCGTCCTCTCCTCAGGTGCGCCGCGGGTAGCCACGTGGCGCAGCGCCACCGGCTCACAAAAGGGCCTTGGCGGCGCGGAGGGGGGATGGGGTCCCTCTTTTTCATTCGACCTCCGCGGCCTGGCTGGGCCGCGGCGTCCGTCCTCTGCCCACTGGCTCCTTGGGCCGACACACGGGCACGGGACCACGGTTTACGCTTCCGTTTCGGTGGTTGACTCTCGACAACAGTTTTAGTTTGGCGGGCTCTGGCTCTATCGCCTGTTTACGCATGCTGCGCTTGTCTTTCGTAAACCAAAGTTTACGCACGTATATCCGACGGTGCGCAATGCACAGCGACTAGTGCTGTCTATATGCCATCGTTTACATTTGGCTATTCAGGCTTCGTGGACATGGCTTACAGAGGTTGCGCGCCCTGTTGTGCGTAGACCTGATCTAAATGAATTGTATACTGGCAAAAAAAAAAAAGGTATACAGTCAAATGTAAACGATGGCGTATAAAAAGCACTCCGCCGTGGATTACGCACTCCCGCTAAACTTGCGTAGACCTGTGCATTAACTCCCCGTGCCCAAACGGTTAGTCATTCAGATCAGGTTTACGCCGAACATGTCTCGGCCGTGGTAAGCCATGTCCACGAAGCCTAAGCAAACGAGGCGACGCAAATGTAAACCATGGCGTATAGACAGCACTCCGCTGTGGATTACAAAACGACAACCTGGCGTGCGTAAACCTACGGGACATACTCCAGTCTACGGTGCTGCTGAGTAAACCATAGAGTTACCAAGCAAAAAGCGTTGCCAGTAGTAACCCCGCGGGAAGGATCTGTAATCCATGAACCCCTTGCCCAATGAAACAGTCGTCGAGATCAGGTTTACGCACAACATTGCGCATGGGCAATATATGGTCGTTAGTAGTGACGAAGCGCGACGGTTTGGTAATCCATCATTCCCAGTCAAATGTAAACGATGGCGTATAAACAGCACTCCGCCGTGGATTACGCACTACGGCTAAACTTGCGTAGACCTTTGTAACAACTCCCCGTGCCCAAACGTTCAGTCATTCAGATCAGGTTTACGCCGAACATGTCCCGGCCGTGGTAAGCCAAGTCCACGAAGCCTAAGCAAACGAGGCGACGCAAATGTAAATGATAGGTGTATAGACAGCACTCAGCTGTGGATTACAAAACGACAACTTGGCGTGCGTAAACCTACGGGTCATACTCCAGTCTACGGTGCTGCTGAGTAAACCATAGAGTTACCAAGCAAAAAGCGTTGCCAGTAGTAACCCCGCGGGAAGGATCTGTAATCCATGAACCCCATGCCCAATGAAACAGTCGTCGAGATCAGGTTTACGCACAACATTGCGCATGGGCAATATATGGTCGTCAGTAGTGACCAAGCGCGACGGTTCGGTAATCCATCATTCCCAGTCAAATGTAAACGATGGCGTATAAACAGCACTCCGCCGTGGATTACGCACTACGGCTAAACTTGCGTAGACCTTTGTAACAACTCCCCGTGCCCAAACGTTCAGTCATTCAGATCAGGTTTACGCCGAACATGTCCCGGCCGTGGTAAGCCATGTCCACGAAGCCTAAGCAAACGAGGCGACGCAAATGTAAACCATGGCGTATAGACAGCACTCCGCTGTGGATTACAAAACGACAACCTAGCGTGCGTCAACCTACGGGACGTACTCCAGTCTACGGTGCTGCTGAGTAAACCATAGAGTTACCAAGCAAAAAGCGTTGCCAGTAGTAACCCCGCGGGAAGGATCTGTAATCCATGAACCCCTTGCCCAATGAAACAGTCATCGAGATCAGGTTTACGCACAACATTGCGCATGGGCAATATATGGTCGTCAGTAGTAACCAAGCGCGACGGTTTGGTTATCCATCATTCCCAGTCAAATGTAAACGATGCATATAAACAGCACTCCGCCGTGGATTAGACACTACGGCTAAACTTGCGTAGACCTGTGTAACAACTCCCCGTGCCTAAACGTTCAGTCATTCAGATCAGGTTTACGCCGAACATGTCGCCGCCGTGGTAAGCCATGTCCACGAAGCCTAAGGAAACGAGGCGACGCAAATGTAAACGATAGGCGTACAGACAGAACTCCGATGTGGATTACGCAACGATGGCTCAATGTGCGTAACCCTGCGGAACAACTACCCATGTCCAAACATTCAGTCATTCAGATACGGTTTACGCCGAACATGTCGCCGCCGTGGTGAGCCATGTCCACGAAGCCTAAGCAAACGAGGCGACGAAAATGTAAACGATGGCGTATAGACAGCACTCCGCTGTGGATTACAAAACGACAACCTGGCGTGCGTAATCCTACGGGACATACTCCAGTCTACGGTGCGGCTGAGTAAACCATAGAGTTACCAAGCAAAAAGCGTTGCCAGTAGTAACCCCGCGGGAAGGATCTGTAATCCATGAACCCCATGCCCAATGAAACAGTCGTCGAGATAAGGTTTACGCACAACATTGCGCATGGGCAATATATGGTCGTCAGTAGTAACCAAGCGCGACGGTTCGGTAATCCATCATTCCCAGTCAAATGTAAACGATGGCGTATAAACAGCACTCCGCCGTGGATTACGCACTACGGCTAAACTTGCGTAGACCTGTGCATTAACTCTCCGTGCCCAAACGGTTAGTCATTCAGATCAGGTTTACGCCGAACATGTCGCCGCCGTGGTAAGCCATGTCCACGAAGCCTAAGCAAACGAGGCGACGCAAATGTAAACGATGGCGTATAGACAGCACTCAGCTGTGGATTACAAAACGACAACCTGACGTGCGTAAACCTACGGGACATACTCCAGTCTACGGTGCTGCTGAGTAAACCATAGAGTTACCAAGCAAAAAGCGTTGCCAGTAGTAACCCCGCGGGAAGGATCTGTAATCCATGAACCCCTTGCCCAATGAAACAGTCGTCGAGATCAGGTTTACGCACAACATTCCGCATGGGCAATATATGGTCGTCAGTAGTAACCAAGCGCCACGGTCCGGTAATCCATCATTCCCTGTCAAATGTAAACCATGGCGTATAAACAGTACTCCGCCTCGGATTACGCACTACGACTAAAACTCTGCGTAGACCTGTGCATTAACTCCCCGTGCCCAAACGTTCAGTCATTCAGATCAGGTTTACGCCGAACATGTCCCGGCCATGGTAAGCCATGTCCGCGAAGCCTAAGCAAATGATAGACGTACAGACAGAACTCCGATGTGGATTACGCAACGATGGCTCAATGTGCGTAACCCTGCGGAACAACTACCCATGTCTAAACATCTAGTCATTCAGATACAGTTTACGACGAACATGTCGCCGCCGTGGTAAGCCATGTCCACGTCCCCGATGTCCGCTTTTGCTCACTGGTCCGTGGCCCCGATAACGTACCCGGACCCGCTTCTCAGTGGGGACGAGCCAAGCAGTCCCGTGTCGCATGGCTACCCGAGTGCACTAGATTAGTTAGGTATACACGATCTGTAACCTGTGCCTACACCTGTTGAAGACATGAATCCAGAGTAGCATACACCGGATAGTTTTAACATATACAGAGATAATTTGGAGGATGACGCAATTGATGCACGTAAATTTAGATAAGGTTTCGATGGCGAAAGACAAGACATCGCTTGGAAGCTAATGAATTAAACAAGTTTAAATTTAAAGGCCCCATACTTGGGCTCAAGGTTCTGGTGCTGCAGTTTTCCTGAACAAGCATTACAAGGGGGGGGCCCTCCCCCCTATGCCGGGCTCGCAGGCCCCTCTCAACGATCGCGTTCTGGGACGTACATCTTGACCAGATTGTCCACGATCTCCGTGACACGCTCCTTGTGCCGCCGCGTCTTGTGGGGCTCGGGCGACTGCAGGAACACTTCCAACGGGAACTCATCATTGTTCTCGAGGATGTGGGTGAGCAGTTCCCCGGCGACGGACTTGATGGCCTCGTTGCCCTCCCGCTCGAGGTGCGCCCGCATGTCATCCTTGAACCGCTCGAAGAAGTTGGCAAGCGGCAGGAGGGCGTGGACGACATGGCCGATGGAGGGTTCCGCCTGGCCGATGCTGAGCTGACGCATGCCAGCCGCTTGCAGCCCCTTATTGATGCTGCGGTAGATATCCATCCCCATCGCCGTCAAGCGCTTGCGCTCGCTACCCCACTCGGTGTCGATGGCAGCGGTAGAGGAAGGACCAGCAACACCCGCGGACCCGGCTTGCTGGAGCTGTTGGTTAAGGTCCTGCACCTTCGCCGTCAGCCCGCGCACCTTTGTCTGCGCGACAAAACACCCCCTCAGCTGCTCCTCGAGGTTGTGGATTCGGGTGCGGTCGTTGTCCTTCGCATCCTCCAGTTCCTTCATCCGAGCGGCCTGCTGCTGGATGGTGGTGTGCACCTTCTCCCTCAGCTCGCGCACCTTTGTCGTCGCGTCAGAATACGACGTCACCTGCTCCTCGGGATTGTGGATTCGGGTGCGGTCGTTGTCCTTCGCATCCTCCAGTTCCTTGATCCGAGTGGCCTGCTGCTGGATGGTGGTGTCGCGCTGGGCAATCAGGCCCTCCGACTCCTTGAGGGCCTCGTCGCGGACCCGCGCCACCTGCAGGCTGGCCAGGTTCCAGGCTTTTGTGAGAATCGCGGCGGAATGCTCCTCCCGCTTCTTCAAGGTCCCCTCAAGGGCCTTGAGCCTTGTTTTCCTAAACGGAATTAAACTCTGTTTAAACGGCGTCTAAACGCTAGACAGGTGGCCACCGTCTATGCCGTTTAGCCCGTTTAAACGCCGTTTAGCCCGTTTAATCACAGTTTTGCCCCGTTTAAACGGTCATTTAAACAGATTAAACACTAAACGATGATCAACCGACTGTCTACCGTTTACCGTCTAGGAAAACATTGGCCTTGAGACTCGTCATGGCGGCCGCGTATTCGCGCTCGCGGCGTGCTAAGTTTCCCGCCACAACAGAGAGGGGAAGACTATCTTTGGTGCTCTGTGTATGATGTGCTGGTCCACAACAGAGAGGGGAAGACTATCTTTGGTGCTGGTTGGTCTAAGCTCCAGGAAGAGATGGGCATTCAGAACGGTGACTCGGCCGTTTTTATCCAAGTGAAGACTGATGAGATGAAAGTCGTTTTCTTCGCTGGTGATGGAACCACGAAGACACGCAAAGGCGGGAGTCAGTTTGGTGAAGACGTCAGCATGGCCTTCCAAAGCAATGACACAGGTAGAAAAATTTTCAGCAAACATACGACCTTCTTACGTTTAATGGTACTGACGCATAATATGTGGCTTTGCAGGCAACAATCGTCGAGTTACTCCAAAGGTGGAGTACAGCAAGAAACTGGATACTATTTTATCCGAAGAGCTCAAGCACGAGATCGAGGCTTCTGCGTCACGAGAAGAAGGGGGGCTGCCTGTGTATGTCTTCAGAGCAACCAAAACTGCTGCAACCACGAAATCCATGGTAAGTGTCCGGATCATGAAACCTGATTGTGCTGCGTTATGTTATCAAGCAGACTTATTTTCCCCCCAAGCAAGTTATGTTTACATGCAGAGATAACACAGCGATACCTGATTGTGCAGGTATTCAGCACGGACTACACACGGAAGTACCTAAGGAACGCCAAGACCATCCAGTTCTGCATGCCGGGATCTAAAACAACAAAAACATCTGAGAAGAAGATCAGCGTATCCAACCACTCAGCAACTGTGCACTGGGGTAGCTTCCCGTCTGAAAACAACATTGAAGAAGGAGACATATGCGCCTTGAAGCTCACATCTGATGGCAAGATTCTGAAGGCATCACTTCAGAAGATTGTCAAGAGGAGTGACCATAAGTAGCAGTTCGTTGGTGGTAGTAGCTTATTTTGAACAGGTCTGTCAGCAGGATGAAAACATGTTGTGAAGTAGTAGTTTATTTTGACCCGGGCTGTCAACAGGATGAACAGCGGTTAACATTAGTAGTAGTTTATTTTGACCAGGGCTGTCAGCATGATGAACAGCTGTTAACATTAGAAGTTATTGCGACAGTAGTTGCTAGTCGAGTGAACAACAGCTTGGATGCGTCGACATTGGTACTGCTTTTGAGCAAATATCGTCGAGCCCGGTAGAAGATCGGGTGGTATACCCTCTCCGTTAATCCCCTATTCCACCGGTAACATAATCTGCTGTTGATCTTGTAGTATATCCCTCTTTTTCATTGGACCTCCGCGGCCTGGATGGGCCGCGGCGTCCGTCTTCGGCCCACTGGCTCCTTGGGCCCAGGCCTTTCCCTGGGGGAAGGGGAACCCCCCGTTCCCAGTACACCGACCGACACACGGGCACGGGACCACGGTTTACGCTTCCGTTACGATGGTTGACTCCTGACAAACGTTTTTGTTTGGCTTGCCCTGGCTCTATCGCCTGTTTACGCGCGCTGCGCCCATCTTTTTCAAAGTTTACGCACGTATATCCAACGGTGCGCAATGCACAGCGACTAGTGCTGTTGTGCGCAATACCTTCGTTTACATTTGGCTTATTAAGCTTCGTGGACATGGCTTACAGAGGTTGCGCGCGCTGTTGTGCGTAGACCTGATCTGAATGACGGTTTATTATTACATGGGCAAGGGGAATGATGGACTACGGAACCTGCTGAGACTATGGTTTACTCACCAAGTAGATAGTGAGAATATCGATTACTCTGACAGGCCCATATATTTTGTGACCCCATGGAAACGTCTGGACGACTGATATGGCGTTTGTCAGACTAAAATGTAATTTCGACACACGGTACGGGTCGATCGAACATCCGTGTATTTTCGGTACACTATAAGGGTTCCTGACAAAAATTAAATCTTGAACTTGTGTAATTTTTAAGTCATACAGGGTCTAACATGCAATACGGTTTTGGAAATGTTAACGAAATAACAGAAAATACGGAGGGTCCACTAGCAAACTAACAGGTCTGGTTGTGGGCCTTTAAAAACCAGGGGCAGCGCGATAGAGATCATATGCGGCATGTCGAACACTCAGACTTTTCTTCGCGGTAAGTAATCGATAAGACCAAAATGAGTAAACGACTCGGGAGGATCGTCTGTGCTATTGGCCCACCTGGAGTCATACGTGAGACGAGCCAAATCGCCGGAGTAGACACGCGTAAACAATGGATTCCTTACGTAACTCTAATGTTAGGCCGGCCGGTTTAATCGGCGAAGGATCGTTTGTGCAGGAGACATAGCACAATATTTTGGAACAGATCCACTAGACGTAACCCACCAAGGTGTAAACGAAGCAGTTTCTGTGTAAACCAGGGCCTCCACCGGTCTTCCTTGTCTCCGGCAACGATGACGCTGCGGCGCTGGTTTACCAAACCCAACTCGCTGGACTCTCACCGGGATATCATGGCCACGTTCGTCGTCGACGGCGACGACGGCGAGGTTAGACTGTTACGAATGATGCCGCACAGAACTCTCGGTGAAATGACCATGGTACCCTCGAGCGAAAAAAAAAATATAATTTTGAGGCGGAAATATTGACTGCCACGTGTCGTTACGGGATTTGCTCCTCGCATGTCTACGCCGGTTTATGCCGACCGCACTGGAGAATCGCTCGTTCATGAATGGACCTTTTTTTTTCTGGATGTCGTATCTTTTGGCGAGTAGGTCAGATAGGTGGGTGCCAAACCATTTAGTGCCCACCCCTGGACACCGGCACACGGCTGGATGCTAAAGTGACGTGGTGTGCGCCAGAACCGTTGGTCAAATGGGTGGGCGCCAAATGGCCCGACGCTCACCCGTGGTACATAGTCACCAAATTATGTGGCGCTAAGAAAAAAGTCTATTTCTGGGTAATTTTTCTCCAAGGGTTTAAAAGTGATAAAATTTTACAAGAAAATTATATTTTGTGAAAAAACCCACGATTTTTATGTAGCAGGGAGCGCCTATCTGTAGGTCGCGCTACCACGAGCGCGCGTATAGCGCGGCCCACGGCACGCCTTCTTCTTCTTCCTCTGGCCACTACCGCCGAGCGGAGCTCCTCCGCGCCCAGCCATCACCGCGAAGCTGCCTCCCGCGCGCCCTGCCGTCGCCGCTAATCCGGCAGCCTGGACCAATTCTCGTGAAGTTCGGAACAATTGTTCCGTCGTCGGCGGCGGGGGAAGTAGGGGGCTGCGGCGGCGAGGGGAAGCCAGGAGGTGGCGGCGGCGAGGGGAAGCAGGGGGCAACGCCGGATAGCCAGGGGTGGTGGCGGCGGTGTAGGGAAGCAGGGAGCTGCGGCGACGAGGAAAATCCAGGGGACGGCAGCGGCATCGGCGAGGGGAACCCAGGGGGCGGCGCGGGGAAGCCGGGGAGGGGGGGGGGGGCACGGGGAAGGGGAGAAGAAAAATCAGACAGAGAGGAGAAGAAAACACCGCAACCGTCGATCTGCTTTTCCGTACAAATCTAAAAGTGCGCTGTAAGTTGACTACACATAACGCGCGCTAATTATAAGAAGGAAGAAGTCCATTTTACTACCCTCAAGTATCCATGTAGTTCACTTAACCCCCTAAACTAATTTTTGGTCCATTTTACTCCCTTCAACTATTTAGATTGGTTCAATTCACTCCCTCGTGAAATTTTTCTTTTTTTTATCTCTTGGTACACATCATGTTTGAGTGTAAACTTTTGTGAGATTATATGTTAAAACATACCTTATGTTAGAAAAATATTTAAAGATTTGTTTTTAAATTTTTTCTATGTGGAAAGTGTGAAATACAAATTTTACGTATAAGGTAGAATAATGCGAGACAATATTTCTAAAAAAATCTGAAACAATTTTTCTAGCATAGAGAATGATGTCATCTACCATCCTACAAAATTTTAACTTCAAATATAACCCATACAAAGAGAAACAAAAAAGTAAAAATTCACGAGGGGGTGAATTGAACCAATCTAGATAGTTCGGGGTAGTAAATTAGACCAAACATTAGTTTAGGGGGTTAAGTGAACTACATGGATACTTGAAGGTAGTAAAATGGACTTTTTCCTTATAAGAATTCCGCATGTGCATCCAGATAATAAAGCCCATAAGTCATCCATTTTGTGTGGGCCGATCTTATTTCGGCCAGACTGCCAGAGCGTGGTCTTCTTGACAAACCGCCCTCACACCGGAATAACCAAAGGAAAATCCTCCACCCCTCCGAAATCTGGAAAACTGATACCTAAATCCGCGCATACATTTACTCGGCGGCGGCATGGCTTGAGCTCCTGTCGATCCCGTACGTGAAGATCAGCGGTGGACAACCGGGACGAAGCGCCGGCGGGCGGGAAGCGCGCCGGCAGGACAAGACTAGCCGAGGTTGGTGGGATTGCCTCTGACTCGTTAGGTACCACATCAGCAATCAACACTATCTATGGAATGTGCTTTGGCCGGTCTCATTTCTTCGTAGGATCTGACAGCTTTCCTCTAGTATTAGGTTCTGTGTGGAAGTTACAGATCTATAGTCACGCAAATGCACCTCCCCTATCTTTTGCTGGTTTGGAGCCAGTAGTAGTAGTCATCACTCATCAGATTCTGTTCCCAATGAAAATTGCTGTATCTGAATTTCCTTTCACTCCTGTCTCCCCGTCCCAATGCTGGATTTAAAGACTTAAATTCTAATCCCTGCTCTCTCAATTCCCTACCCATGAAACTCCGGATGTAAACCTTGTGGACCGTGTGTTTTCCGTTACAGGTTAATGGAAAGGGGAGTGTACCCATTTCGAAAACAGTCACACCAATGCAGGTTTTGTTACTCATAGAAACATTCTAAGGGAGGCCTGAAAAATTCTTATGGTAAAAGAGTCGTGTATCTAAAGGGAGTATGTGAATTGTGATGACAGGTGGTGCCGGAGGTAGCCATCAGCGACGTTATATCTTGTTGGAACAACGCACCATCCTTAGGTGCATGAAATTTTTTTTCGATTGATTTGACATCTTTTTATGAAACTCTTTGTAAAACAAAGATGACGTTGATGCATGTTGTATCCAGCTACCTGTGACCAATCTTTTTAGCTTGCCTGGTTCGATTAGTAAGATGCCATGTTCCATGCACTTAAATTCAAATATCAATGGATTTTTACGCGCCACTATCAATAACTTGTTCTATTTTAACTTACTCTTTGTTATGGGAGATGCTGTTCAACGATCGAAATCATTGTAACTATCGTTCCTGGCTGCCAGCCACAGAATCTCAAAGTATCTCCGTCGATAGCCACTTCCACTGTAACTGTGCCCTGCTGCAGTAGACTTTTATTCCTGTTCTTCCACCGTGCTCTTCCTTTCTTTTGCTCTGCCCCTTACTGATGTTTCATCTGAGTATTTTGTTTTTCCTTCTCAATTTGTCAGATTGGCATGAACATAGATGAACCACTTCAAGAAAGGGGCAGCCGTCGCTGCTGACCTTACAGATGACCTTATCATTGAGATTCTGTCCCGGCTGCCCGTCAAGTCTGTGTGCAGATTCAAGTGTGTCTCCTGGCACTGGTACCGCCTCATCTCCCATCCTGAACACTGCAAGAAGCTGCCACAGACCATCTCTGGCTTCTTCTACCATAATTACAGGCCCAATGACGAAGATGAATGGATAGCGTTTCCAACTTCTGACGGAATCTCAAGGGACCAAGAGCATCTATTTTCTGATCGCTCTTTGCCCTTCTTGACTGGATACAGGCAGATTCTTCTAAAGAACTGCTGTAATGGCCTTATTCTCTGCCTCTGCTGGAAGGACTCACCAACAGACGAAGCCGATTATGTGGTATGCAATCCCGCCACTGAGGAATGGGTAGTCCTGCCTGATTCTGGTGATGAAAGCATTGCTCGCACATACCGTTTGGGTTTTGACCCAGCCATGTCACCCCACTTTCATGTGTTTGAGTTTCTAGAGGGCGATGAGGACTATGGATATATTGCAGATGTTAATATCTACTCATCAGAGACCGGAGTGTGGAGTCACAAACAAAATGGTTGGGGCGACAATGAGATTCAGATAGTTAGCACAAGAGGCGTCTTTTTCAACGGAATGCTGCACTTGCTCACCTATCAGTTCAAGATACTAGCAGTTGACACTGAAGGTAAGACATGGAGGACCATTTCTTTGCTGGAAACTATGTGTGTTGATGACATTTGTTTTGGTCCTCTTGCTTTCATTGGACAATCTCAAGGGCGATTGTGTTATATAAATATGAGAAGCAACGATGCCTCCAAATTGTCAGTCTGGATTCTTGAGGACTATATTGGTAATGAATGGATATTTAAGTACAACATCAGAACTTCACACCTTTTTGGAGAAGTTTCCGGGGAGCCTTTCGGGAAGAAGGATCTCATGTTTCAACGGGACTATGCTTTGGTCGCGATTCATCCTGAATGCAATTTGATTTTCTTTGTTTGGAGGTGTGAGGATATGCTACTGTCATATGATATGGACCATGGTAAAGTTTTTGTTATCTGCAGTCTCAAAGAGCATTTGTATGACATGCCCTTTCTTCCGTATCTTCCCTATGTTCCATCTTTCTCACACATTGGCAGACCAAGAGCAGAAGCATGACAGGTTATATGGATGCTTTTACAGTGTTGAACTTCAAGTTATCACAATTAAACCATAGGGCAACAGCTTGGTAAAGCTCTATATTGGCTTTTTCTTTTTCCTCCATAGTATTTGCTTTTCATTCTATGCAGTCCTGATTTAGCTTTCTATGAAATACTTTCAGTCATTCAGACTATGTAATTTGATTGTATGATGTTTAGTTACTATTTCTGTTTGATTTTGACTAATTATATGTGCTAGTCATCGGAATATCTCCTATATGGACTTGTTTCTTCTTTCAACATATCTGTTACGTATGTATAGTAATAGTGAAAACGTAATGTTTCCTCTGGAAGAATGATTATCCTTGAGCCACCCTGATCCCAGGACATTTTGTCTTAGAAGGTAGTGAAGGCAAGTGATGATATCACTGAAATGTGAAGAACCCTTATTAATTTCATTCTCGTTTTGGAGTCAAATGACTAATGACACCTCAGAACACATCTGCTATTTTCTTGAATTGTAGTAACGTTATTAGCATGCATATATAACAGGTAGACCAGACCCTTAATTACTTAAATTTGGGTTCTGATTTTCACGTTCATTTTTGCTGGCCCGGTACATGGGGATGCATGACTCATTCATCTTCCAGAAAAAAAAGATACATCTAAATGCATAGAAACGGGTTAAACACCTATGTGCAGAAATACAGAATTATAATCATGCATGTAGCTACGACATGCGCATAAACATAGTACTGTTTTGCCAAAAAAAAAAGAAGCAAAAAGTTAGTTGTGAACTTTGGAGTATAGTATCTTAATCTAGCTGTGCATATATACTATTTCCCCTAGATACTACAATTTTAATACTCTGGCAGTGACATTTGGGAAAAGAATTCCCAGACTAAGCATAAACAACAACTCTATAGGCCCTCCGCTCACCAGATAGAGACCGCCAACAAAAGGCAAATCGAGCTTTAGATTAGCCATTCACTATCAAGATGTTAGTTTAATGTATAGCGACGTCGATGGGTGATGGTGGTGTTACTTGATGTGATAATTGATATTGTAATTGAATTATTGAAATGAACTGACCTACTGCTAGTTAATGCCTCACATGGTTAAGTATTTGTGAGGTGATTCATTCTGCTGGATGTGCTGTTATGCTGGACAAAGGTAGTACTCGTCTGTTATGTTGTGCTGTTATTGTTTGTTCCAAATCATTTTCAGGGTATAGGTTTCGCTACACTTTAAGTACAAATGACGATTGAGATGACATATTTTGTGGTTAACTGTCTGATGGTTAGCAAAGTCAGAACACCCCTTGAGCTGGAAAATGATACATCTGTCTGACGATCAGTGGCCCCTTTAGAGAAGGAAGGTCCCATTTGTTAGTTCAGAAAAGAACGTAAGTAGCCCTATTCTTGATGATAATTTACATGTTGCAAGATTACTTGGATACTGATGGTAAGGTAATACAAGGTCACCACATCTAGCTAGCCGATGGTCTTTTTTAATTTTTGCGAAAAATCTACCTGAGTTTGTTTGATTCATGCTCGGGAGGACATACCTAGGCAGGTCCCTGTGCGGTCTTAATTGTTCCATATTTAGGATCCTATTGACCTGGGACCTTTAGGTAGCTGATCAGTGATCGAACATTTCCAAGAAAATGGACAAATAAAGCAGACTTAAAATGCAGTCACTTGCATTGGAAGTTTTTAACCTGCTCTTAGAAAGCAGAATCGAAATTCACAAAAGCATATCTTGATAGCAATATATAGGCTGTCACTGTTCATGCGCTGCACAGCAAAGAATATACTCCCTCCTTTTTTTCTTTTGAGCCAATGTCATATAGAAAAACGGAGGTAGTATCATTTTTGTGGTGCACATAGTCTCAGAGAACTGTTCTGATATCTGAATCTGGGATTCTAGCGAGCGCGACCTAACTACTGCAGCCCATTACAATTGTTTGCTAATGAATGCGCGTAGATTTTGCTTAAAGGACGAACATCTACTCCACGAACAGCGGGCGCGAAAGATTGCAGCTCGATCGCATGCAAATGTTGTGTTCTTTGTTTCTTGCGAAATTCATGTTTTGTGTTCTGTCGTCAGTATCATTATTTGAGCCTACATAGGTCGGAATTTCAGTTATAATTAAGAGTACAAATGTCATTAGGAAGTATGGGATGTCATGGAAAGCAAAGATCAAGTGGAGACTGCACATGATGGCCTAGCGACTGATTTTTACCCTTCCTTGGGTTCTCTTGGTTACACACTCATCGTTGTTCTGTTCTATAGAAACAGGTTAGGACACGTTCTAGTTGGGCAGTAGATGTCACTATAATTCGATACATATACATCTGTGCGACATATTACATATTTCATTCTACGGTTTGAAAATTGCACTTTTGCGTCCCTACGCATTGGGCTTGCCCAAGGCGTCGCCGTGCAGGCGGCACCCGGAGAGCAGCGCGCCCCCCAGACGGCCGCGTCCGGCGCCATCCGCATCACCCGGATACGACGTTGTGCATTTCGCCATGGATGCGAACGCAGCTTTCACCCATCGGGCATGCTGGAGTGGCCGTAGGATTTCAGTTTGGAGAACAAGGATATTGTTTCTCGCCTTCTCGCATTGTCCGTGCCGTGCACCGCTAGGCCTTGCATCGTGGAGTTCCAAGACGACAACTTGGCCAGGCCCTGTGATCGAGCCGTCTCGAACACACCTCGCGAGCCTTGTTTATGGAGCCACACTACACTTGCAGTACATGTCGACCAAGGCGGTGAGCACCAGCTCGTTCGTGGCGACGTTGTGGTTCAGTGGTTGGTGCCTCATCTGCACTTGTCAACAAGCCTCTGCAGCGTAGCGACCCGTCTGGTGCATATTTTTGGCTCATTTTTGTGCACACATGATAAAAATCGGGTGGCAACAACTGACATTCGCTTTGGCCCCTGATGCCAGTGCACTAGGGACGATCATCCACGACATCGGTTCATGCTGCGGGAACCCGGGTTGATACTTGTTGCCGCGGGAACCCAGGTTGATGCTGCACATGTTCATGCCCCGGCCACGCTACTTGGGGTCCAATGTCCGGTACCCTGATTCCATTTAAGTGTATGGACCTGTTTTAGTTTTGTAATTTCTTTTTTAGTACACAGTACAACTCAGACACTCACAACGTACGCACATTCACCCCTATGAACACACGTGCGCAAACTCTATCTCTATGAGCATCTTCGAAGACTGAGCCGTTAAATTCTCAAAATTGGCGAAGTCACCCATCACCCATGGCACCTCGCTGTCAACAAGAGCTCGCCTACCACTGAAAACACAATACCGTTAAATCTTAAAAAATTCGCTCTAATAAAGAGTCGACCCCAGGACTTAAGTTGCTAGTAAGATTCTTGTAACCACTAGACTACAAGCCATTTCGCACTTTAGTTTCACAGTTGATGATGTGACAGTCATCAATTCATCACAAGCATCACCTCGCATCAGGCAGAACGTCCAGAGGCTCATCTAGCCGTAGCTTGTGCAGGATCCAGGTGTCCGCATTATATGTTCTCCGTAAAGTTTGAATAACCGTTCAGGCTGGCAAGCCTGGCATAACTAGCCGGGACCGGTTCACCGGTTAACCGGCCAAAATTCGATTGGAGGCGGCACGGTTAGATGGCCAGTTAATCGGCCGGTTGGACCGGTTAACCGGTTGGTTAGCCCGGTGACTGTGCAACAATTTCAATAAAAATAGAAAAAATGAGTGAAAATGTACGTAGGAAAAAATTGGCATGATCGTTCCTAATATTTTGATGACAACATTAGACACAAATGCACAATATATCTAGTTGAAACGACATGGCATAACTATATTGTTCAATACATGCCATTAAATATAGTTGGAAAAAATGAGTGAAAATGTTGGGAAAAAATTGGTATGAACTTTGGTAATATATTGATGACAACATTAGACACAAATGCACAATATATGCAGTTCAAACGACATAGCATAACTATATTGTCCAATACAAAGCATTCTAATGTGGTTGTCCAACATATAGTCTCAACAAATAATTATGCAACAAGGAAATTACCTATCTAATTCTTATAACTATATTCTATATCTAACTTACCTAAAACTGCATCTCTTTCCGATTTAGCTACAAAAAGAAAAAATGATTTGGGAAGGAGACGGTGGGTGACCGGTTAACCGGCCGATTTTTGTTCCGTGATTTTTTTTTATTCTGTGATTTTTTTTCCTATATCAAATTGCCTCTGTTTCATATTATTCTTTCACCATAAATCTTTATTTCTCCTCTAGTTTTTTAGCAAATTTTTTATACAATTTTTTTTTTCAAATTTTGAATTGTAAATCGGGGGTTAACCGGCCAACCGGTATAACCGGCCCGGACTGGTTTTCCGGCCGGTTAACCCCGGTTATGTCAATCGTGGTTCTTTGTCGCCCACCTGTCCTCTCGTTCGCGGACGCATGTTTCGTGACGTTCCACTACATCAACGCATACCAGGACTCCTCATGAAACTCCACGGCGCATACCAGATTAGGGGAAAGCTTTTAACCCGTGATGAGCAGGGTTTAAATAAGCAATGAAAACCAGCCGGTTAACCAAAAAGACGGTCCGGGCCGGTAGCACAACTCGGAAAAACCAAAGCTATGTACTGTAGCAAACCGGTTAACCTGACGATTTTCCCGGTTAACCGTCCGTTTTTCTTGGTTCCAAACCGGAGCGGTCAGAACGGTTTTTTAAACCCTGGTGACGAGACGCACAACCCGGGCCTTGCATGAATGCCGAAGATGGTCTTATTAGGTGTTATTCTCAGTATTTTGGCCAAATTCGTACACTATTTAGTAGCACATAAAGTGAAAAGATACATGCTCCATATAAAGGTATATATACACTCCTAAGTGAACATCGATCATAAGCGCCTAACCTGAACACCTACGTAATCTGGCGCGCACTACCACACCTTGCTAAAACCTGAACAGATACATTATATACATGCTCCTGCGGTCTGCACTGACTGCACAACAACACAGATGGTAGTTGTTTCACAGCTAATTCGCCCTGACTTTGTTGAGATGCACGAAGTCAAAGGCCACCGCCACGCTGCCATCCATCCTCTTCACCACAAACTGCTCCACGAGCACCGACGACGACCCGCCGCCGCCGGCGACCTTCTCGGCGTCCTCCTCCTCCTCCTCGAGCCACCCTCCCCTGTGCTCCTCCCAGGTCATCCTCTCCCACACGCACGTGCACAGGCCCACCCTCTGCCCCGTCGCCGCCTCCCTGAACCAAACGTACGTGTCGCCGTGCCGCCAGCTCACAGCCTCCTGCTTCGCTTCTACACTGCCACCGATGAGCGCTTTCCTGCTCACCAGCTTCGATCCTCCACCGAGCGTGCGCACCGGCTCCCAACGCTTTTCCAGCACCACTTCGTAGTAGAACGCGCTGCGGTCCATCTGCCTGCGCAAGGAAACGCCGTCTTCTTTGTTGATAAGGTAGAAGAACGGGAAGTACCATCTCCCGACGGCCGTGTTCGTCGTGGGCCCGGGACCAGGCTCCTCTAATTTGAGATCGAACTTGTTGTTTCTGGACTGGTAGACCTGCCAGTCCTTGTAACGGTAGGGCAAGGGCGGGAAGCCGTCGGCGGCGACGGCCCTCGCGGTGAACAACCCCGGCTTGCGCTGGACGATCTCCATCTGCTGGTACACGTCGGCCGGGTCAAACGGCCGGGGCTTCACGTCCTTGATGCACCGGCAGAAGCATGTGCAGGCCATGCCCTCCTCGTGGGAGCACGTCCTCACGAGCCCTCTGCTTCTGCCGCTGGCGACGACGGCGTAGTAGCGGTTGGACGCGAGCGGCTGGTCGGGGACGGGCACGAACACGACGGCATGGTCGGCGAGATCGCCCGAGAACACGACCGAGAGCACGCGGTTCTGCGGGAACGGGAGCCCCCACAAGCGCGTCGGACAACAGGTTCCCCAGCAGCCAGTGTCGTCGGTGGCGGGGTCGTCATCTATGACGAGGTATCCGGAGTTTTGTCCCTCTGGCGGAGGCTGGGTTGCCGCGTCCGGATGGCTCTTAAACAGAGAGAGTGGCTTGGTTTTGTACATGCTAAATTGTACTAGATTGATTTGGGTCTCGAACGATTCCTTAATTGTGTCGTTGATATCTGTGATAGAAACATGACTCTAGGCGTGAGATCTAGCAGGTAGTAATCATTTAGACAAACAGATCATGACTCGTACACTCGACCGAGGGAGAGCTACCTAGAGGGAGTGAGGGAGAGACATTACCGCCGGGCATCGGGTTCGGTGCAGCAGAGGAGGAGGAGGCCATGGCGTCGAGGGCGTGGTCGCGGTCCTGCGGCGAGGTCCCGACGTCGGTGGCGAGACCGGGCGTCGACGATGTAGTCGTACCCGGTGGCGGCGGAGTCGTCGCAGTGGCGGCGCGGAGGCGGAGCTTCCCGTCGCTTTTGCGCAACCCTAGACCGGCGGGTTTGTAGGTGGAGTGAGTGGTCACGACGAACCTTGGCGTGCGTGCCCCCGGCCCCCACCATTTCCTTTTATATGCGCAGCGCGACGGGGGCCCACCAACCATGAGTTGGTTGTGCGCCCCCGATCAGGGCGCGGATCAGGGAACGGCTCGCTCGTTGGAGCGAGTCGTGTGGAGATCAACTAACATTCTCCCTCTTGATTGCAACTTTCCTTGAACTTATACTTTAAACTTAAACTTAACTTAGATAACCATCTCATTGCAGATAGGCGCATAGAGCATGCCTCATCATGATAGAGTATACTACCAGATTAACAGCCACAATGCACTTTCTCCACTTTGAAACAGTTCTTTTCTAGGCCCTCATTATCTAGTGATCATAGGCCCTTAAACCCATGCCGGTTAAGTGTTCTCTGAATACATTGGGTGGTAAGCCTTTTGTGAGCGGATCCGCTATCATTTCCTCTGAAGGTATATGCTCAAGACTTATAAGATCATCCTGGATATACTCTTTCACAACATAATACTTCCGGTCAATGTGCTTGGAAGCCTCACTTGACCTATTGTTGTGAGCATAAAACACTGCGGGCTCATTGTCGCAGTACATCTTGAGTGGTCTTTCAATGCTGTCTACCACTTTCAACCCGGGTATAAATTTTCTTAACCACTTTGCCTGCCCCGAGGCCTCAAAACATGCTATAAACTCTGCATACATCGTGGATGGAGTAGTAATACTTTGCTTGGAGCTTTTCCACGAGATAGCTCCACCTGCTAGTGTGAAAACATAACCTGTTGTGGATTTAAGATCACCCACACTACCTCCAAAATCTAAATCTGAATACCCTTTAATCTTTAGGGAATCAGTTCTTCTATACGTCAGCATGAGGCCTTTAGTGCCCTGCAAATATCGCAAAGCCTTCTTAATCATTTTCCAGTGATCCAATCCTGGATTACTCTGGAATCTTCCAAGTACCCCGGTAACAAATGCTAAGTCAGGGCGAGTACATACTTGAGCATACTGTAAGCTTCCGACAGCTGAAGCATATGGAACCGTTTTCATTTGATCGATCTCATACTGGTTCCTGGGACATTGAAATTTCCCAAATCTATCGCCCTTGACTATAGGAGCAGGCGTAGGTTTACTCGCATGCATACCATATTTTCTTAGAACCTTTTCTAGGTATGTCTTCTGCGAGAGTCCTAATACCCTATTTCTTCTATCTCGGTGAATCTCAATTCCTAAAACGAATTATGCTTCACCAAGATCTTTCATGTCAAAATGTGAGGACAAAAACTTTTTCGTCTCCAGAAGTAGATTCAAGTCACTACTAGCTAGTAGGATATCATCCACATACAAGATAAGGAAAATGAATTTCCCATTCTTAAACTTTGCATAAATGCAATCGTCCTCTACATTCTTATTAAACCCAAACTCACTTATAGTTTCGTGGAACTTTAAGTACCACATTCTTGCTGCTTGCTTCAGCCCATAAATGGACTTGTTTAGGCAGCATCCCATATTTTCTTTTCCTTCCACAACAAAACCCTTGGGTTGAGCCATGTAAACATTTTCTTTTAAATCCCCATTTAGGAACGCCGTCTTTACATCCATCTGATGTAACTCCAAATCGTAATGCGTCACCAATGCCATTATGATTCTAAGAGAGTCCTTGCATGAGACCGGAGAATAAGTCTCATTAAAATCTATTCCCTCTCTTTGAGTGAAACCTTTTGCCACAAGACGTGCCTTATATCTGTCTATCTTCCCTTGTGAGTCATATTTAATCTTGTAGACCCATTTGCAGCCTACTGTTTTGGCTTCTTTAGGAATTTCTTCTAAGTCCCAAACCTTGTTGGTACTCATGGATTTCATTTCATCTTCCATGGCTTCACGCCACTTCGATGCATCAGCACTTCTCATGGCTTCTTCAAATGTAGTGGGATCATCTCCCATTTGTTCTTCTTCACATTCATAGACTTCATAGTCATCAGAAATGGCTGGTTTCCTTACTCTTTGAGACCTTCTAGGGGCTTCTATGGCAGGCGCTACTTGAGGCTGTTGCAGCTCCTCCTCTTGTGGTGCAACGTTTTCTATAGGCTCCTGAAGGACAGGTTCCTCATTTATATTTGTTGGCGCCACATGAGAACTAACAACAGGTGTTGTCACCACAGTGTCACGCACCGATGGTGCAGTAGCAACAGGCAGTTAGAAGAAGGGCTCTTGAGTCATAGGAGTAGGTGCAAACACCCGCTTCTCTTCAAGATTAACTTCTCGTGCTGCCATGCTCCCCCTAACCATGTCATCTTCTAAGAAGACAGCATGTCTCGTTTCTACAAACTTAGTATGTCTGTCAGGACAATAGAAACGATAACCTTTAGACTTTTCTGGATAGCCAATGAAATGGCAACTTACTGTCTTGGGATCTACCTTCCCAATGTTTGGGCTAAACAATTTAGCCTCAGCTGGATAGCCCCACACACGCAAATAGCTCAATGAGGGTTGTCTCCCAGTCCATAACTCATATGGTGTCTTTTCTACAGACTTGCTGGGAACTCGATTAAGAATATGTATGGCGGTTTTTAAGGCCTCCATCCATAACTCAATCGGTAGAGTGGAATAACTCATCATGCTTCTCACCATATCCATAAGGGTACGGTTTCTTCTTTCTGCCACTCCATTTTGCTGAGGCTCCCCCGGTGTGGAGTACTGAGCAACTATGCCATTTTCCTGTAGGAACCTTGCAAAAGGTCCAGGAACTTGGCCATATGGGGTATGACGACCGTAGTACTCCCCCCCACGGTCGGATCTTACAACTTTAATCTTTAAGTTGTGCTGATTTTCTACTTCAGCCTTGAATATTTTAAACTTATCCAGCGCCTCTGAGCGCTCTTTAATTGGATAAATGTAGCCATAACGAGTATGATCATCTGTGAAGGTAATAAAAGAATCAAAACCATCCACTGATCTCACGGGAAAAGGACCACATATATCGGTGTGGATTATTTCCAAAATCCCCGTGCTTCGTTTGGCATCTTTTTTAATTTTCTTAACGTACTTGCCCTTGATGCAATCGATGCATTGCTCAAAGTCTGAAAATTCTAAGGGCGGTAGAATTGAATGATGAACTAAACGTTCTATTCTCCCCCTCGAAATGTGGCCCAAGCGACAATGCCACAATTTCGAAGATACATCATCAATTCTCTTTCTCTTATTACTCATAGAAGAGGAATCCACATTCTCAATGCACACAACATTCACATTCTCACAAAGTGATAATAAATAAAGCTTGTCTTGTCGGAAGGCAAGACCAACACACTTGTCATTAAACTTAATCTCACATTGTGCATTGCCAAAATTACATAAAAATCCATCGCTATCCAAGCGAGATACACTTATTAAATTTCTACGCAAAGAGGGAACATAAAGGACATCTCGAAGACGAAGTACGAAGCCGTTATTCAACTTTAAAGGGAGATCTCCTATGGCTTCAACATCCGCTTCAAGTCCATTAGCAACTCTAATGGTTCTTTCTCCTCTTTGCAGGATCCTCTTCATATGGAGTCCCTGTTTAGAATTAGTAACATGAGTAGTTGCACCAGAATCTATCCACCATGTGGACTTAGCATAACTTAAATACAACGACTCATCTACAAATGTAATAATGTCCTCACCAGTCTTAATCAGGTGCCTAAGGAACTGAGGGCAATCCTTCTGATAATGCCCTTCTTTCTTGCACCATCTGCATTGGTTGATGTTGACATTCTGAACATGGCTTGGTCCTTGCTGATGATCAGAAGACTGTGGAGCTTTACCCTTAGAGGGGGAGGAGTTGTTCTTAGAGTTGGAGCTTTGCCCTTTGCTAGGGTCAAAACTCCTCTTCTTGTTGTTGTTGTGCTTGAGGTAGTTTAGCTCACCACCTCTTGCACTCTTGTTCCTTTCCTCCTCTTGCACACACTGTGCAATAAGCTCCTCCATAGTCCACTTCTCTTTCTGTTTGTTGTAGTTGACCTCAAAGGCCTCATACTCCTTGGGCAGCGAAGCAAACACCAAATGGACAATGAAATCAGGAGGCAACGGGATGTCCATGGTGCTGAGCTTAGCTGCCCAGTTGCTCATCTTCAAGATGTGCTCTCTTATACCACCACCAGAGTACCTCTCATTAACTAGCCTCTTGATAAGAGTGGATGCATAAGACTTTGAAGAGCCAGTGAACTGACTCTCCACTTTCTGGAGGTACTCTACTGCAGTGGCGCATGTTGGGATTGCTCCCCTTATACTCTCCACAATGGAGCTCTTGATCACCATCAAGCACTTGCGGTTCGACTGATCCCACATCATCTTTTCCCCATCATACTTCATTCTCACGGGTGCATGGTCACGCACTCGTGCATTGAATGCATCATCAGTCTCTTCAGCTCCCCTTTGAGGGTCAACAGGTTCAACGGGGTAGGGATCAGTGATTGCCCGATCAATGTTGGACAGCGCCAGTGCCATCTCCAAGTTCTCACGCCATGCCCCGTAGTTGTTGCCGTTGAGGGGTGGAATGGACTTGATGCAAGCCATGGGGTCAAAAACTGAAATAAGACCATAAAATAGTGAGGAACAATAAAACATAATAATTTGCATGTCTCAATTTAACGTTGGTCAAAATTAAAACATACAAATTTCTACTACATTAATTCTACATCACCGTTGGGCAGAAATAGAACAAAATGCATAAAAACTCATGAATAAAACTTTATGACATTGCAATTATCAACTTTGGTCAGAAAATAACAACATCATAATTCAACTTAAATTGACTTCTCTCCCAAATAAAATTTTCTCGTTGGTTCCAATTTTATTAAGGAGATAAACTAAACTTGCAGCGGAAAACAGTAGCAAATTCATGAACAGAAGCAGCAATTCACTTTTTCTACTCTCTGGAAAATTAATTCCGTTGGTTCAAAATTTTCCAGAGATCAAAACGTTCAAAATTCACTTGAATTATGCATAAACTGCTTCTGTAAATGAAAAACTTAAAAGAAAAAATGCTACTGTGCTAAAACTAGGGTCCGGCCCAAGGCGCGAAAAATCCGTGCGGCCCATACCGCGCGCGCGCGTCACTTCTTTGCGGCCCAGCCCGTCAGCGCAGAAAATCATCAGAAAAAGAAAAAACTCGTTGCGCCCGCGGCCCGCATGAAAGAGCTCGTTACTGGGCCGGCCCGGCCCGGCGAGGGGTTTTCTCACCCCCGCCTTGATCTCGGCCGTCCGTCGCGATCGACGGACGAGCGCGCTCCTCGGAGGAACAAAAACGGCGTCGCGCCGTCTCCCCCGCAACCCTAGCTCATTTCTTCCTCTTCCTCCGCCGCGTCCACCCGAGAGAGCGAGAGCGACGACGGAGTGGTGCCGGACGGCGCACCGGCGTGCAAGCACGGTGACGCGCGACCGGATCTAGCGCCGTCACAAGCCCTCTCGCCGGCGCGCGCGTCCACCCGAGGGTGAGCGCGCCGCCGTCGAGCGGCCTTGTGGCGGTGCCCTAACCCGCGCGACCGTCGGCGACGAGCGGCGGTGGTCTACCCGCGCTACGGCGGTGGTGAGCAGGGTGGAGCGGTTACTTCCCGGCGGCGATCTCAACGGATCCGACGCCGGTCAACAGGTAAGTCATGATTAGGGTTAGGAGTTGGCTTCTTTTATTCGAATTCTACCTCCTTCTTCTTCTCTGAGCACGAGTGCCTGTGTCGCCGGCTCATGGGGTCCCGGCGGCACCATAAACTTAGATCTAGAAATTCAAAACCTAACCCTAACAATCAACTGTTAAACTAACCCTGTCTAGATCCACAACCTAGCCTGGCTCTAGATACCAATGATAGAAACATGACTCTAGGCGTGAGATCTAGCAGGTAGTAATCATTTAGACAAACAGATCATGACTCGTACACTCGACCGAGGGAGAGCTACCTAGAGGGAGTGAGGGAGAGACATTACCGCCGGGCATCGGGTTCGGTGCAGCAGAGGAGGAGGAGGCCATGGCGTCGAGGGCGTGGTCGCGGTCCTGCGGCGAGGTCCCGACGTCGGTGGCGAGTCCGGGCGTCGACGATGTAGTCGTACCCGGTGGCGGCGGAGTCGTCGCAGTGGCGGCGCGGAGGCGGAGCTTCCCGTCGCTTCTGCGCAACCCTAGATCGGCGGGTTTGTAGGTGGAGTGAGTGGTCACGACGAACCTTGGCGTGCGTGCCCCCGGCCCCCACCATTTCCTTTTATATGCGCAGCGCGACGGGGGCCCACCAACCATGAGTTGGTTGTGCGCCCCCGATCAGGGCGCGGATTAGGGAACGGCTCGCTCGTTGGAGCGAGTCGTGTGGAGATCAACTAACAATCTGGTAACGACGACGAGAATGTGATACATATATATTCAGTGCATGTTTAGATGTACACTACACATGCACCATTTTTTTATGTGTGGGAGTGTACATCTCTGACTAAAGATACAAAAAAAAAAATGTTGAGATGATAAGCTACGTGTTGATTGCCAGCAGAGACCAAGGGAACAATCTTTCATCCGGAAGACAGGAAATCTTTTGTTAGTGGCGCGGCGTGTCAAGCTTTTATGGCGCCATTCTCATTTCTCTCTACTTATATGGCTTGGTCAAAGGTATTTGGTCACACTGCATTGTTTTGCTTATCGGACCAAGACTATGGATTAATTAAGTGATTGGATACCTTACTAGCTATTGAAGAAATGAAATCGTAGAATCATTGCTAGGCCTGTTCGTGGGAAAGAAAGGGTTAGTTGTTAGAAATAGGGGTTGCCAGAGTTTGGGAAGGACTTCAACCTCGCCGTGTGCAATTGTTTTTTTCCGTGTGGCGCTGGCACACGGCGAACTTGCGTTTTGCCATAGTGGCAGTGGGGGTCAGCAGAGGGTAATCTATATAACGCTTGTACCAGAAGAGCCGCCACCTCCAAATGATCAAAACATTTACGCGGAATGCAAAGTGGCAGCGTGATTGTTGAAGAATAACATTTGATTTAGGAACCAGTTCTCAACCTTTACTCCTGATTATTTCTTTTAATAGTTTAATAATAATTCACAACATAAACATATAAATAATCAGGAAGTAAAGGTTGTTGTGTTATCTATCATCATGCAAAATTTGAGAGAGTAAAGTGATCCAAGATTTTGTTTAGGATGTAAAACGGATAAAATGAATTGTTTGGGGGGGAGTGAAATAGACTTTTGTCCTTTAAAAAATATGTTGTCTTGAATATTAAATATACATCATAAGCATTTATAAATTATATTTTACATTTATTAGTATATTTCTTAAATGATGTTGCATCTTCTACCGTTAAAATAAAAATTTCTAGCCTGTGCATCAGCATGGTTTGATGGACTAGTTGTCACAGACACACCAAAACTGTTTGAGAACTGGTCCCTAAATCAAATGTTGTGAATTATTATTAAACTATTCAAAGATTACAATCAAATTCATCTTGTAGGCAAAGAAATAAAAGAGACAAAGTTCAGTAGGGGTCTATCGTACCAACTTAAATTGTTCGAGAGAGTAAATCAATCTAAAATTTTGTGTAGGGTGTAAAATGGACGTAGTGAATTGTTCGAGGGAGTAAAATGTACTTCTTCCTTTTTTAAATATACTTATAAATACAGATATAAAAACAACTTAATATATGTAACTTTTATCTAAACTTGTCAAATTTCTTTACTAACAAGCAGCTGCCGACAATAACTTTTTCTTCTTTTTATTAATGGTGGTATTTATGCTTAGTTTGTCTCCAACCTATGTCTTTGCAGTTTGCACGCCACCAAGTTGAACTCCGCGCACCGGCCGGCCGAGCAGCGCCGGTGCCTCCGCAGGATGCTTAAATTGGTGGTCACCGCATCTCAGGTGAGGCTGAGATTGAGCGCCATCCCGTGCAGCACCGCGACGTCACCTGCTCGTCGCTCCGGCAAAATTATAACCCGCCTGCGGCCGTCGCCTCACACTTCCTCTTGCTGACGCCTTCCCCATCCTTGCCCTCAGCCACCGCCCTCACTGCAGTCGGACTGTGCTCAGAAATCTAGGTGCGTATGTATTTCCTTGCTAACGTGGCATATATGCGCGACATCTTCCAGCGCCCATAGTACAGGTGACATGGCACCAAAAAAGAGCCCATTGTTGGATTAGTTTTCTTAAGGTCCAAATGTAAAACACATAAATCTAGAAGGACCATTATGTCAAAAGTCCACAGAGGCAGAGTGTCGTCTTCTTGCCAAACCGCCTCCCACACAGGCTTGCTCCCACAGGAATAACCATAATCCCCAAAATCCTCCACCCTCGGAAATCTGGAGAACTGGTCCCTAAATCCGCGCATGGATTGACTCGGCAGCGGCATGGCTTGACCTTTTGTAAATCCCGGACGTGAAGAGCAGCGGTGGCCAACCGGGACGAAGAGCCGGCGGTCCGGAAGCGCTCCGGCAGGACAGGACAAGCCGAGGTTGATGGGATTGCGTCTGACTTGCTAGGTACGACATCAACGCTATCTAACGTGCTTTGGCCGATCTCTTTTCTTCGTATCGAACAGCTTTCCTGTAGTCGTAGGTTCTGTGTGGAAGTTACAGATCTATTGTCAGTTTGTCACACAAATGCAAATCCCCTATCTTTGTTTTACTGGATTGGAGCCAGCAGTAGAGTAGTCATCAGCTTTTGTTCTGTTCTCAATGAAAATTGCTGTATCGGAAATTTGTTTCACTCCTGTCTCCATGTGCCCATGCTGATCTTAAACTCTAAACCCTGCTATCTCAATCCCCTACCCTTAAAACTAAGGATGTAAACGTTATGGACCGTGTGTTTTCCGTTACAAGTTAGTAATGGAAAAGGGGAGTACCCATTTCGAAAATAGTTACACAAATGCTGGTTTTGTGACTCATGAAACAGTCTTAAAGGGAACCTGAAAATATCTAACATGTTATATACCTATTCAAAAGCGTCGTCTATCTACCTATGTGATGACAGGTGGCTCCGAGGGAACCATCGGCGTCGATATATCTTGTTGGAACACCATCCTTAGATGCATGAAATTTTGTTACGATTGATTGGACATGGTTTTATGAATTTGCAGGATGGAGTGTTTGTAAAACAAAGATGACGCTGATGCATGTTATGTCTAGCTACTATCTTTTTAGCTTGCCTGGTTCTGTTTTATGATGTCATGTTCCATGCACCTAATTAAAATATCAATCGGTTGTTTCAGACCACTATCAATAACTTGTTCCATTTTCATTTACTCTAAGTCATTGTGACTATTGTTCCCGGCCGCCAACCACAGAACCACAAAGTAGCTGTGCCCTGCTCCAGTAGACTTGCATTCCTCCTGTTCAGCCACCATGCTCTTCCTTCCCTTCGTTCTGCCTCTCACTCCAATTTCATCTGAGAATTTTTGTTTTCCCTTGTCAATTTATCAGATTGGCCTGCAGATAGATGAACTGCTCCAAGAAGGGGGCAGCCGCAGCTGCTGACCTTGCAGATGACCTTATTGTTGAGATTCTGTCCCGGCTGCCCATCAAGTCTGTGTGCCAATTCAAGTGTGTCTCCCGGCACTGGTACCACCTCATCTCCCATCCTGAACACTGCAAGAAGCTGCCCCATACCATCTCTGGCTTCTTCTACCATAATTACAGGCTTAATAACGATGAATTGATAGTGTTTCCCACTTCTGATGGAATCTTGAGGGACCAAGAGCGTCTATTCTCTGATCCCTCATTGCCCTTCTTGACTGGATACAGGCAGATTTTTCTAAAGAACTGCTGTAATGGCCTTATTCTCTGCCTCTGCCGGAAGGTCTCCCCAAGAGACGAAGCCAATTATGTGGTATGCAATCCTGCCACTGAGGAATGGGTAGTCCTGCCTGGTTCTGGTGATGAAAACATTGCGCGCGCATACCGTTTGGGTTTTGACCCAGCCGTTTCACCCCACTTTCATGTGTTCCAGATCCTAGAGGGTGATGAGGACTATGGATATATCGCAGGTGTTAATATCTACTCGTCAGAGACCGGAATGTGGAATCACAAAGAAAATGGTTGGGGCGACAACGAGATTCAGATAGTTAGCACAAGAGGTGTCTTTTTCAACGGAATGCTGCACTTGCTCACCTATCAGTTCATGATACTAGCAGTTGACACTGAAGGTAAGACATGGAGGACCATTTCTTTGCTGGAAAGTATGCGTGTTACAAACCTTTGTTTAGGTCCTCTTGCTTTTATTGGACAATCTCAAGGGCAATTATATTATATAAATATGAGAAGCTACGATGGCTCCAAATTGTCAGTCTGGATTCTTGAGGACTATAATGGTAATGAATGGATATTTAAGGACAACATCAGCACTTCACAGCTTTTTGGGGAACTTTTTGATGAGTCTTTCGGGAAGAAGGATCTCATGTTTCAACGGGACTATGCTTTGGTCGCAATCCATCCTGAATGCAATTTGATTTACTTTGTTTGGAGGTCTGAGGATATGCTACTGTCATATGACATGGACCGTGGTAAATTTTGTGTTATCTGCATTCTCAAAGAGCATTTGTGTGACAGACCCTTTCCTCCATATCTTCCCTATGTTCCGTCTTTCTCACATATTGGCAGTCCAAGATTAGAAGCATGACAGTTGTTCAAGACAATTATATGGATGCTTTTACAAGTGTTGGTCTTCAAGTCGTCACAATTAAGCCATAGGGCTCTAGCTTGGTAGAGCTCTATAGCGGCTTTTCTTTTTCCTCCATAGTATTTGCTTTTCATTCGATGCAGCCCTGATTTAGCTTCTATGAAATGCTTTCTGTCATTCAGGCTATGTAATTTAACTTTATGATGTTTACTCATTAATCCTGTTTGATTTCGACTGATTATATGAGCTAGTCATTGGCATATCCCCTATAGGGACTTGTTTCTCCTGTCAACATATCTGTTACTGTATGTACTATGTAGTAATAGTGAAATCTTAATGTTTACTCCGGAAGAATAGTTATCCTTGAGTCTCCCTCCCTAATCCTTTGAACATTTGTGTTAGAAGGTAGGGAAAGCAAGTGATGTCACTGAAATGTGAAGAACGCAAATCAATTTTATTCTCCTCCTGGAGTCAAATCACTGATGAAACCTCAGAAAACTGAACACATCTGCTATTTTCTTGCATTGTAGTTACGTTATTTGTTTGCATATATAAGAGTAAGACTCTTCTTCTTTAGTTAAATGAGGGTTCTGAGCAGCGGGCCCAACAGATTCCAGCTCGATCCCAGGCAAATGTGGGCCAATCTCGTTCTTTGTTTCTTGCAAAATTATTCAGCATGTTCGCCTCGCTGCTTTGCAGCAGCTGTTTTGTAGCACTTACAGTGTTCCATTTAATTTGTTCAGCATCAGCTACAGTCGCTACAGTAAAACGATGCAGCGAGGCGAACAGGTTGATTGTCTTATGTCCTGTGACACTCAACATTTGGGCCTACAGAGGACCAAATTTGAGTTAAACATTTCAAAATGTCATTAGGGAGTAGGGGCTGTCAAGGGAAGCAAAGATCGAGTGGAGTGCGCACTTGATCACTGGACGCTCTGTTTGACAGGCACAAACTCTTTATGCTATGCATTTCAGTTATGTGTTCAAGTTGCACTCTGTACATATATTGGTACTTTTTGCGTTTCTACGCATTCGACTTGCCATGTACAAATTTAGGCGCTCACAAACTCTTGCACGACGCGACGCCCGCCGTTCACCTCGATCATGCTACCTATACCCGGGCCCCCTCATCAGCATCTCCGTCGCGTGTGCAGGTGGTAGTGTGGCACCCCGCGATAATGTCAGCGGGCTCCTGGAGCCTCCCGGAGCGGGCGAGCCAGTCGAGAAGGCAGCCGTACGTAGTGCTCGCTCGCCATGCCGGAGTGGCCGCGATGGAGGTGACGTTGCTGTCCGGGCTCAGGCAGTAGGATTTCAGCTCGGAGAACAAGACGACTGCTTCACGCCATTGCTCGTGCACTGCCAGGCCCTGCGACCGTGCCATCTCGAGCGACGCCTCCCGAGCCTTGAGTGTAGAGCCACCACCTGCAGTACATGTCGACCAAGGCGGTGACCACGAGCGTGTTCATGGCGTTGAGCCGAAACGCCTGCTTTGTTGCGCCAGCGTTCGCCACCGCAAACTTGCGGCAGCCATGTGAAAAAACCTCGTGTGTTTGGTTGCTGACCAAAAGCTGCAGCAGTCACACGAATGCAGTTCAATATACAAATTGCAGCCTAGCTTGTCATGTAGCACCGGGCTAAGGATAATAAAGCCCATAGGCCATCAATTTTTTTGTGGGCCGATCTAATTTCGGCCAGAGCCTTGTAGAGCCCATTATCTATCAATTTACAGGCTAGATAATAAAAGCCCATCAGCCATCAAATTATCTGTGCGTGCGTCGTCTTCTTGCTAAACGGGCCTCCCACCGGAATAACCAAAATCCTCCGCCCCTCCCAAATCTGGAGAACTTATTCCCAAAATCCGCGATTGTCTCGGCGGCGGCATGGCTTGAGCTCTTGTCGATCCCGAACGTGAAGAGGCAGCGGTGGCCAACCGGGGCGAAGCGCCGGCGGGCGGGAAGCGCGCCGGCAGGACTGGACTAGCCGAGGTTGGTGGGATTGCCTCTGAGTTGCTAGGTACGACATCAACACTATCGAATGTGCTTTGGCTGGTCTCATTTCTTCGTAGGATCCAACAGCTATCTTTCGCTCTAGTCTTAGGTTCTGTGTGGAAGTTACAGATCTATAGTCACACAATTGCACCTCCCCTATCTTTTGCTGGTTTGGAGCCAGTAGTAGTCATCACTCATCAGATTCTGGTTCCCAATGAAATTTGCTGTATCTGAATTTCGTTTCACTCCTGTCTCCCCGTCCCAATGTTAGATTTAAAGATTCAAACTCTAAACCCGGCTCTCTCAATTCCCTACCCCTGAAACTCCGGATGTAAAGCTTGTGGACCGTGTGTTTTCCGTTACAAGTTAATGGAAAAGGGAGTGTACCCATTTCGAAAATAGTCACACCAATGCAGGTTTTGTTACTCATGAAACATTCTAAGGGAAGCCTGAAAAATTCTTATACGGTAAAAGAGTCGTGTATCTAAAGGGAGTATGTGATGACAGGTGGTGCCGGAGGGAACCACCAGCGACATAATATCTTGTTGGAACACCACACCATCCTTAGGTGCAGGAAATTTCGTTACGATTGATTTATCATGGTTTTATGAAAGTTTTGTAAAACAAAGATGACACTGATGCATGTTGTGTCTATCTACCTGTGAGCGGTCTTTTTAGCTTGCCTGGTTCTGTTTATACGATGCCTTATTCGATGCACCTAAATTCAAATATCAATGGATTGTTACACACCACTCTCAATAACTTGTCTGTTTTCACTTACTCTTTGTTGTTTGACATGTATTTCAACTATCTAAGTCATTGTAACTATTGTTCCCGGCCGCCAGCCACAGAACCACAAAGTACCTCCGTCCATAGCCACTTCCACCATAGCAGCGCCCAGTAGACTTGTATTCCTGTTCTACCACCATGCTCTTCCTTCCTTTCGTTCTGCCCCTCGATGATATTTCATCTGAGTATTTTTCTTTTCCTTTTCAGTTTGTCAGATTGGCCTGCACCTATATGAACCGCTTCCAGAAGGGGGCAGCTGCCGCTGCTGACCTTACAGATGACCTTATCGTTGAGATTTTGTCCCGGCTGCCCGTCAAATCTGTGTGCCGATTCAAGTGTGTCTCCCGGCACTGGTACCACCTCATCTCCCATCCTGAACACTGCAAGAAGCTTCCCCAGACCATCTCCGGCTTCTTCTACCATAAAGACAGGCTCATCCACGAAGATGAATGGGTATCGTTTCCCACTTCTGACGGAATCTCAAGGGATCAAGAGCATCTATTCTCTGATCCCTCTTTGCCCTTCTTGACTGGATACAGGCAGTTTTTTCTAAAGAACTGCTGTAATGGCCTTATTCTCTGCCTCTGCTGGAAGGACTCCCCAAGAGACGAAGCTGATTATGTGGTATGCAATCCCGCCACTGAGGAATGGGTAGTCCTGCCTGATTCTGGCGATGAAAGCATTGCGCGCACACCCCGTTTGGGTTTTGACCCAGCCAGGTCACCCCACTTTCATGTGTTCGAGTTTCTAGAGGGTGATGAGGATTATGGATATATCACAGGTGTTAATATCTACTCATCAGAGACCGGAGTGTGGAGTCACAAAGAAAATGGTTGGGGCGACAACGAGATTCAGATAGTTAGCTCAAGAGGCGTCTTTTTCAACGGAATGCTGCACTTGCTCACCTATGAGTTCAAGATACTTGCAGTTGACACTGAAGGTAAGACATGGAGGACCATTTCTTTGCTGGAAACTATGTGCGTTGAAAACATTTGTTTAGGTCCCCTTGCTTTTATTGGACAATCTCAAGGGCGATTGTATTATATAAATATGAGAAGCAACGATGCCTCCAAATTGTCAGTCTGGATTCTCAAGGACTATAATGGTAATGAATGGATATTTAAGTACAACATCAGCACTTCACATCTTTTTGGGGAGCTTTTTGGGGAGTCTTTTGGGAAGAATGATCTCATGTTTCAACGGGACTATGCTTTGGTTGCGATTCATGCTGAATGCAATTTGATTTTCTTTGTTTGGAGGTGTGAGGATATGCTACTGTCATATGATATGGACCGTGGTAAATTTCGTGTTATCTGCAATCTCAAAGGGCATTTGTATGACATACCTTTTCCTCCATATCTTCCCTATGTTCCGTCTTTCTCACACATTGGCAGACCAAGAGTAGAAGCATGACAGTTGTTACAGACAATTATATGGATGCCTTTACAAGTGTTGGTCTTTAAGTTATCACAATTATATGGATGCTTTTAAGTTATCACAATTAAACCATAGGTCTCTAGCTTGGTAGAGCTCTATAGCGACTTTTCTTTTTCCTCCATAGTATTTGCTTTTCATTTAGCTTCTATGAAATGATTTTAGTCATTCAGACTATGTAATTTAACTTATGAAGTTTACTTACCAATCCTGTTTGATGTTGACTAATTATATGTGCTGGTTATTGGCATATGTTCTATATGGACTTGTTTCTCCTTCCAACATATCTGTTACTGTATGTAGTAATAGCGAAACTGTACTTAGTAATAGTTTAAATGTAATGTTTCCTCTGGAAGAATAATTGTCCTTGAGTCTCCTTGACCCCTTGGACATATTTGTGTTAGAAGGTAGTGAAAGCAAGTGATATCACTGAATTAGTTAAGAACCCTAATCAATTTCATTCTTCTTCTGGAGTCAAATGACTGATGAAACCTCATAACACATCTGCCATTTTCTTGAATTATAGTAACGGCCTTGTTCGGCAAGCTGAATGGTAGCTGTTTTACTGTAGCGGTTGACTGTGAACGCTGTAGCGGGTGCGCATATATAACAGTTAGACCCTTCTTTACATATTAAATTCAGGTTCTGATCTTGATGTTGATTTTTGCTGGCCCTATACATGGGCGCGCATGATTCATTCATATTCCAGAACAAAGATATACTCGGAAACAGGTTAAACACCTGGGTGCACAAATACATAATTGTAGTCACGCATGTAGCTACGACATGCGCATAAATATACTGTTTTTCACCAATGGGAGCTACCAAGATAGCTGTCAACTTTGGAGTATAGTAAGTATCTTAATCCACCAGTGCATATACTATTTCCCACAGATACTCAACCGCTGCGCAATTTTCTAACGTTAATGATAAAACCAATGGATGACAATGCGGCATACCTAGGCTAGATATACTATAATTTAGGCCCTCTTTTTTTCCAGCTTTTGATTATGGATTTTAGAGGCAGAAGCTGAAATAAAGGGTTGGATTTTGAGTTTGGATTGTATAATCTGGTTTAGACTCCGAGGCAGAATTCACAATCTGCTCAAGACTAGTTTTTGTTGGATTGTGACACAAATATTTATCTATTTGTCACTGTAAGTGACTGAAATGATCTATAAGCTAGATTGTGGAATCCAGGCAAACAAACACCTTCTAGATTTTGTCATACAGATTCCACAATCTCAGATTCTGAAAATCACAATCCAAAAGCTGGATCTTAGAATCATAACCGCCAACAAAGAGGGCCTTAATACTCTGTCAGTGACATCTGGAAAAGAATTCCTAGATTTAAGCATAAATAACAACTTTGTAGACCCTCCGCTCACCAGGTAGAGATAGCCAACAAAAGGAAAATTGAGCTTTAGATTTGCCATTAACTATCAAGATGTTAGTTTAATTTTTAGCGACGTCGATGGGTGATGGTGGAGTTATTTGATGTGATAATTGATCCTTCTGCTACTCCATGCATTGCCCGTCCAGGCAGGGTCCTGTCCTGTGTTGAATAATGGCTGCGTTGAAGATATGGAACCTAACCCTTCGCAAAACCAGCATCCATTGTTAATATGGTGCATCACTTTCTTTAGTTAGAACTGGTTAGCAGTTCCTTGTCCTGTGCCCATCTCCCACGACCTGAAAATTGGTGTGATGCAGGACATCATTTTTTTCCTCATGTGTTATGCATGTGACGTGACCGGATTACATGAATCAATGAGCATGTGGTCAGTTTTGCTAGCCTTGCTAAATGACTGGTATAAAGTTGTGCTCTGTACCTATGCATCTGTGCGACGTATTACATCTTTCACTGTACGGATTTACCATTGTGCTTCGCCGTTGTACTACGCACTGGGCTTGCTCCTGTACAAACTTAGGTGCACACAAGCAATTTTAGTCTACACCACAGAACTAGCTCACAAATTCGTGCACGACGCCGTTCACCTCGATCATGCTACACCCAGGCACTTTACCCACGCCAGCCTCCCTCATCTGGCCCCTCACGCCGGCGCCGGCGCCTGCGTCTCCCTCCTGCGCCAGCACGCTCGCGGCGAGCACGTACGCACCGCTGTCGCGCGGGTCGCACCGCACGGCCTCGCGCGCGGCGCGCGCCCCCAACACGGCGTCGCCGTGCAGGCGGCACCCGGAGAGGAGCGCGCCCCAGATAGCCGCGTCCGGCGCCATCGGCATCGCCCGGATCACGTCCTCGGCCTCTTGGAGCCTCCCGGCGCGGGCGAGCGCGTCGACCAGGCAGCCGTAGTGCTCGATCCCCGGCGCGACGTTCGCCATGGATGCGAACGCCGCCTTCGCCTCGTCGGGCATGCCGGAGTGGCCGTAGGCGGTCAACACCGCGATGAAGGTGACGTTGTCGGGGCTCAGGCCGTAGGATTTTAGCTCGGAGACCAAGGCGACCGCTTCTCGCAACTGCCCGTGCACCGCCAGCCCCTGCATCATGGAGTTCCAAGACGAGAGCTTGGCCAGGCCCTGCGACCACGCCGTCTCGAACACCTCCCGATCGAGCCTTGTGTATCGAGCCACACTTGCAGTACATGTCCGGTGACCACGAGCGGGTTCATGGCGACGCCGTGGCGGTCGATGTAAGCGTGCACCCACGCGCCCTGCTCCAGCGCGCTAAGGCTGGCACAGCAGCCCAGCACGCTGACGAGCACGTTGGAAAGGGGAGTACCAATTTCGAAAATAGTCACACAAATGCAGGTTTTGTGACTCATGAAACAGTCTAAAGGGAGCCTGAAAAAAATCTAACACAGTCTGGTTAATCATACGGCCTGCCCAAAAGCCTGTACATTAAGTTGAGAAAAAGTGTACTTAAGATGGCAAATAAATTTTCATGAAACGCTCCCAGCATTTGTGCGTTATTTGGTAGCAAATTTATTAGCTTGAACTGTGTATATAAGTGCATCACATCTCAGGCTGAGTTGCACACCTACCATTCTTCTGGTTCGCTTCAATCTCCTTGATTATTTTTTCTTCCATGGCAATGGCGACCGTATACCTGCAACTTCTCGCCGTAGCCACCTATGCAACAGCAGCTACTACAAGAAAGTCGCTGATGACCCCGGCGCAATCCTCCTCCGCGGAGATCAGTTTCCTCCACATGTCCTGTGGGGCCACGAAATATCCGGACACCTGCTACAGCGTTCTCCTCCCGAATGTCACGTCCTTCCACGGCAGCCTTGCCCGGGTTGCCCGCACGGCTGCTACCATCGCGGTCGCTAAGCAGCACCGCTTTGTCGAGGACCTTGCACATCTGAAGCTCCGAAGCACTGGTGCTGGGCGTGTCGCAGACATGACTCTAGTTAATGATCAATTGCTACGACACGGTATTAGGAAGTGACATGTATGCCAACAAGACGTTGCGTTTCCTCGACAATTTTTTTTTTGGGCGTGAAGAGCAAGAGAGATTTCAGCTCAGACAAATATGAAGCTATATGTGACTTGGTTCTGCATCGTCAGGCGTGATGCAGTGCATAGATTGGCTTCATGCTGCAGGCGAAGAGGCCCTCTCTAATCAGACGGTGAAGGAGGTGATAGCCGGTTGCAATGATGTGTCCCCTTATATGGATATGGCCTTGAATCTTGTAAATGCCATTAAGTTTTGACTATGGGGATGTTTGTTGCTAGCCACCATTTGCCACACTTAAGTTTAGGCAAGTGTGGCAAGTCACAAAAAGTGTGACAAAAGATTTTCAAGCCACACTTTGCCATGCCAAAAGGAATCTTGTCACATTTTTTCATCTCTATGACATGTGGAGCTCAAAAAAATCTTGCTTAAAGTTTGTCACCAACCAAACACTTGTTGCCAACTTAGTCAAACTTGCCTAAAGTTAGGTGTGGCAAAGTGTGGCTAGCAACCAAACATTCTCTACGTGTACAAGGTTAGGGGACAGTTACACCGTACGACAAATAAATTATGTGAACATTTTAACAGTATGCAATACTGCTTGTGGAGTCGAGGGGTCATTAATAACAGTTTTGCTCCAATAATAATCTATACTAAAAAGATTCAGTTGTTGCAACTCTATGCTCATCTTCGAATTCCTACCCGGCCGGTGCTTCTACCCGCCCTCCTTTCGTGCACCCTTCTCACTTTGATAGCCTTTTTGATTCGGATCCGCCATTTTCTCATTATAGGTTTCCAATTTTGATTAGCTGACTCCATGAGGAAGCAACAAAGGGGAGATTGAAAGGCGAACGACTTGCCTTATTTCCGAATCATCTGTGGAGCCAACGACCTCAACATGCATCGCCATCAATCTTGGAGCCAATGAACTCAACTATCTCCATCGCAGATGACCTAGATATGCACCACCGCCGACACCAACAACACATCGCACCATCTTGAGAGAGTCAGAGTATCCGTTTTTTGTAATTGGAGGTATAATGGAAACATTATACACCACGCGCGGTATTGCGCCGCGCGCGCGGTTCAGGATGGAATCAGCTTAACTTTCGGCCCATTTACTCGTCTTGTCTTTATTTCTCCTCTCGCATGTCGGCGCACGCACGCGAGGTCGCTCCGCCGCCGTCATCGTTCCTTCTCTATTCTTCCGTTCCATCTTACTTCGTCCCCGCGGTGGCGAGCCTAACTTCAGTCCATTTATTCACCTCGTCCGTCTTCCGCCATTCCTTCTCGTTTCTTCTTTGTTCTTCTTCGTCTGCAACACTAGTCGCTGAGGAGGCGATTCGTTTGGTTAATTTCCGTCGATCTACTTCAGTTGTGTTCTAATTCGGTTGTTATCCTCGCTCGTAGATCTTGTCGTGTTCTGTTTCATTTTGTGATTCGATTTTCTTGTTGGTCGTTAGGGTTCCATTTTACTAGAGATGTTAATTTTGGGACCATTGACTTGAGTTTTGTTTCATGTGAGCTATTCGTTTGATTTAGAAAAAATCGCAAGCCATACCTCCGCCACTGGTCAACTGTCATGATCGAAGTGAGCATCGGTTTTCCTCTAGAGTTGTTCTAACTTAAATATCACGTTGTTTTGAGGTCAGTCCCGAATTGTTCTGAGTTCAGTTTCAGCTTGTTCTAGGCCCTGGGATCTGAGCTTCCATAGCTTTACCCTGCAGCAAATTGAGGAAAAACAGGCTATAAAGTTATAAGCAAGGAGAGACGTTGCTGTTAAGCATAAGAACTTTATCCAGCAAAACAAAGTCCAGATTATTCGCTCTTGGTGGATCCTCAGTGCTAAGGTATCCAGGAGAAGCGCACGACCCTGAGCCTCAGCAGCCATCGTTGTCTAGCTGTGTGGCGCAGATCTTTCAGCAGGGAATACTGCTCCCTGAAACCAAAACAGAGTAGAAGCTGGAAGTAATTTATGATATAAGGCATTAATGATTTAATAAGAAGGACAAAAAAATAAAAATTAGATAGATTAATATATGGAAGACACGATTGTGTAAGGAATCAGTGCATATAAGAGGGATAAAATCCTTTACAGGAGCCAATTTATACCAAAGTTTGTCCTTTTTTATATATACACGTGTGTAGGTTCATAAGAGTTTCCTAAACTGAATCAAGAAAAAGCAAAGAAGCAGGACGACAAATGCAAGGCAGGAAAGGGCAAAGAACCAGGCGCACCTGCACGAGCGGCAGGAGCAGCACGCGAGCGCGACCCCGTCCTCGACGAAAGCAGCTGCAACGCGCCGGCACTATGAGCTGAAAAATCAGGGAAGCAAGTGAGGCAACGAAGTAACAGAGAGGGGAAAATGCAGCAAAACAGATGCAGCAGAGGCGACAGAGCGCACCTGGACGAAGACCGCAGCAACCGACGGCGACGAACCGGGAGGAGTATGGGCGCAGACGGAGCAGGAACGGGAGCCGGCGGCGCCAAGGCGACCCAGCACAGGGAGCCAAACTGGGTGCAGCGGCACGCTTCGGCCGGCGCGGCTGCGGCGCCGTGATGATGGCGTCGCCGTTTCGCAGGCGGCGGCGGTGGGAGGCCGGTCTATTCAGATCGGGTCGATTTGCGTGGTGGGTCGCTGCTGCGTGGACCTTGACCGTTCATTGCTGCCTTGCCGGCATGGTGGTGCCAGGCTCGATGCATGATCAGCCATGGTGGTGCTCACGGTGGCTATTGGCCCTTAATGGGCTCGTGCATTGTGGTCGTGAGGAACATTGGCGTGGCATGCGAATGCTTGGGTTCCGATCAAAGGGCGAAAGCCTCCCACAACTATGATGTTCTCGAGCGCCATATACCTCTTTGGAGGCGTTGTCATGGAATCCACTCCACGGTCATGAATCTTCGGGTGAAAACCTAAATTCAACATCGGATGGGTGTCTGCGGCGTGTTTGATGCCGCATCCTCTTTGGAGGCGGCGTCTTGGAGATTCTTCCGGTTTGTCAGCCTTCTTTGGTCACGACCTACTGTGGCAAATGGTAAATTTTTCGTCGGTGGTGGTTTGAGTGGTCTTTGCTTCAATCAAAAGATGTTATTCGTCATTAGATTGGCATATGCTTTGTCCTATACCCGATGTGGTGGAAGAATAGACATAAGGAGTCAACCGTATTCAAGGAACAACACCGGAAGACAACCAAGGTTGTGGATAGAAGTTGTTTTCTTGTTTTTAATTGTTTGTTTTGTTCTATATGATGGGCGACTTTTGTCGTTGATTGTATTTGGCTGTAATTCTCTTGAAAGTCAAGGCCAATGCGGTTGTAGCTTTCATGAGAGCTAAGGCCTGGGATTAATGCAATCTTCCTATTATCTAAAAAAAGAAGAGCCGATCTGGAGCAGCGAAGGCGCGAATGGCAGAGCACCGGAGGTGCCGAGGCGTACGTGAGGAGGACAAAGCGGCACGGCGACCAAGAGAGCCGACCCCGGCGTGACCGGCGCGTGCCGCTGGAGACGCAAAACCTGGAGACGCAAAACCAACCCGCAGCGGTGACCGGGATGCATGAATGGAATGCGAGGCGTTACCTAGATCTGCTGATGCCGAAGCAGGCCTGACCATTGGGCAGAGGAAGCCGGGCGCACGCATCAGATGGGCCACGACCAGCGAAGTGAGCATAGAAAAAAGAGAAAAGTCTTATTTGCCTCCCTCAACTATTAGGGGTAGCGCAATCTACACCTCTAATTACAAAACCGGGTAACCAATACATTGAACTTATCACCTCGGTGCAATTTACCTCCCTGAGCGGTTTTGTCCTACGTAACGCAGTAGGTCCCACATGTCAGGTGACACGTCATATTTTTCTTTTTTTGTTCTTTTTTCATTTTCTCCTCTGTTCTCCGGCGGCGGCGGCGCCAACGCGCAGCACTGTCTTCCAGATCCGCGGCGGAGCCCGCTGCCGGGCCCCTCTCGCTCCTCTGCCTCGCCGCCGCGCTCCTCTGCCTCGTCGCCTTCGCCGCCACATCTGCCAGCGCGCACGCGGGGTTCTTCGGTCGCCCCATCAGGCTCCTCGCCTCGCTCCGCTCTGTGCCGGCCTCTCTCCTCTGCCTTGCCGGCACCGTGCTCCCGACCGCCCTGCTCCTTCTCCTCCCCCTCCTCCCGCTACCTGGCCATCTCCCCGTTCTGGTCCCTCGCCGGCGCCGCCGCAGTCGTTGAGTCCACTGCAGGGCTCGTGCCGCTCCGCGCCGCCATCTACCGCACTCCCTCGAAGCGGATGCCGGCGCGCGGCCGTCGCCCACGGAGGAGGAGGAGCTGCTGTGCGTGCTCGGCATCGCCGAGGAGAGGGACCAGGCCAAGGAGAGCAGCGAGTCCAGCTCCGACCTCTTCGAGCTCGAGGCCGAGCTGCACGCCGGCGGCGGTGTCCGCAGAGGGTTCAAGCCGCAACGTAGAGCTATGGGGGTGGTGCTTAGTTTAATCCGGGAGCTAAAAGGGGCAAGGGCCCCCTTTGTTGGCGATTATGATTCTAAGAATTCAGGTTTTGAATTGTGATTTTCTGAGACATGGAATTTGTATAACAAAATCTGAATAAATGCCATGGATAAGAGCAAGATCAGGAAGCGCGGAAGAAAGAAAATCTGCAACCACACCCCGATGCAGATTCAACGGCTTGAAGAGTGCGGGCTCGACATTTCTGGTTTCCCTTATGCATTAGTATTAATGAATAAAAACTTGTGTGAACTAATGGTGCGGGCCTGTGTTTGTGTTTCCGTCGGGGCGAGTCTCGTAATTTTCAAACTTCATTTGCATTTTATAAAATTAAAATGCATTTCGCTCCCACATTCACGGTAATATTTCGCGTACAAGATATGTTATTTTTCCTTTCATTTCAAGGCTACGGCCTCACATTGGACTCAGAAGCATGAATATTATTTTTCGATTCACTATTTTCTATTATTTGAATCACTTGTAGTTGAAACTCGATTTATCTTCAATAAATATTTTAAATGAAATAAATAACTTAAATATTCCAAATGGATCAATAAAAATATCAAATTTTTACATGAAGTAACATGCATACATATATGGGCCACAGAAAAAATTGTGGCCAAAATAAAAAAAAAAATATATTTGCCGAGTGTCCTTGTCACACACTCGGCAAAGGTCCAATCGGCAAATAGAGTTTTTAACGAATGTCAGTAACGAACAGTGGACAAAATATTGACGGATCCGGCTCCGTCCCTAACTGCCGTTACACGTGCGTGACACGTGCTCTAGTTTGCCAAGCCGATGCAGTCGCTGAAAAGAAGGAACTATGACCCGCTGCTTCGTGCCGTGCTTGGGCCGGGCCAAAATGGTCGTGCTTCGTGCCTGTCCATTTTGGCCCGCCCGTTTGGCCGACGGCGACAACGGGAGCTCGGGTGGAGGGGCCATCCTTTAGCCTCTGCATCGGAGGGATGGACTTGGGGCCGATGCAGAACCTGTCCTTGGATGTGTCGGCTCTCGGGCAAGAGCCGGACGTGTCTGTCGGATCAAATGTCCACCAAATCGACGAGCTGCTCAGTACTATGCCGCAAGCCGGCGAGGTCAAGACGACGAGCAACCCCGACGGCCGCGAGGTTCTCACATTGGAAACGTACAACGGACGACTTGCCGTGCTGCAGCAGGCGTGGGAACTCCTCACGGAGGGGATGATGATCTCCGGAGGTACGGATACAAGTAGAGCATCTTGGTTTCAAATGGGACTAGCTAGGAAATTTATTAGGCGAAAAAGAGAGTGACCTTTATTTATTTATTGTTTGGAATCGATTTGCAGCGGTGACGACGTCGGCGGGCATGAGACGGAGCGTGACCAATCTCTCCCGGCGGATGGTCGGCACCTTCTGCACGAGGTTGGGCGCGTCCATACCATGGAGGACGACGCCGTGGGGGCCCAGCGACGACGGCGTCTGCACCATGACGGACCAGAGCGTGGTGCTCAGCACCGCAATGTTTTGGCTGCCGGTCCCCTGCAACCGTGTGGTTGAATTCCTCTGCAAAATACAGTTTCGACTTAAGGTTCGTGTCGCCGCGTCCTGTCCTGTCCTGTTACCTTTTTACTACATCTCTGTGTGGGCATCATGTGGTGTGGCTCGTTATATTCCATCCATATATATCGCAGTGGGACTTACTATTCGGCAGTACAGTGGAGGTCCTGGAGGAGATGTCATCCATCGGCTCAGACCATGGGCGCCACGTTTGGATGCTTCGAGTAAGCAACCAGACCATGGATACATTTCTTTCGAAATGCCTAACAGTATTGTTGTAAATGTTGCAAGAATGTGTATGCTTGTAGGACGAGAACAAACAGATGACCATGTTGCAAGAATGTTTCAACCACGCGTCTGGGTCACTGCTGGTTTACTCCATGCTGGACAACGCGTCAGGCAACAAGGTGGTCAACGGCGAGGACACATCCGAGCTCGACCTGCTGCCCTGGGGATTCACCATACTGCCGGACGATCGGCCAAGTGCGTCGAGCCCGATTAGGTCGCCGCCGGCAGGCTCCCTGGTGACGGTGGCATTCCAGGTGCCGGGGAGCCACTTAACGGACCTGAACGCCGAGCCCGTGCCGACAGTCAACAGACTTCTCGCCACCACGGTAGAGCAGATTAAGGCCGTCTTCAGCCACTGAAAGAAGGAGGCCTAGCTACCCCCTTGTATATATAATGATATCGAATGAGAACGTGCTTGTTTTAGCTAAGTTACTTGCTCTAGATCCAGATGCAAACCACTCTCGCACCTCCTTAATTAATTGTACTTTCCGCTGCCTAGTCTCGGTTAATTTGTCAGTGTGAATCCTTTTATGAGATGATGAGATGGATCGTCTGAACCATTATTGCTACTAACTACTAGTACTGTCATGGGGTTTCCATTTTGAGGGATTTTTTTCCCCCTCTTTTCAAAGGGGAAAGCAAGGCTTTCCTATCCACACATACATCCAAAGGAGAGTTAATCGGCGTCCCTGCCAATATCCGGAACTGAAGCAGTACTACACGTGCCCGCTCCAATATCCGGCTCCTTAAGTTTCCCAAACAAAACGGATCATCTCTGCCGATTAACTCAATATATCGAACGTGTCCTGCTCTTGCTTCAAGGATAGATTCATGTTACTTGTATGAAAGTGAAATTTCTTCCCAAGCTTTAACATGGATATCAGTGTAATTCGCATTAGAAGCTGAAAAACATAACATTTACTATACTTTTTTAGTTTCACCAAAACTCAACCTGACCATGTCTCATGCTTTTCCCATTTCACCCTAAAGCTTTTGTTATGTTGTTTATATTTTGTGCTTGACAGCCCTGCATTATGAATGTACAATGACTCTTGGTCGAATGTCTCCACACTTCCTCAAGTGTTGGGCAGGCATTGCAACCGTAAAGAATATGGCATATTCCTGAATGCCCTCTCTCAAGCAGAGCACAGATTCTCCTTACTTCTTTAGTATTTCCTTCCATTTTTAGATTTTCTTTTAACCCCCTTCTTCTGTCAACTGTTAACGAATTAAGATTTCTACCTTTCTTTTTTTTTCATCGTCTCTGCCAATTTACCTTAAAAAAAATTCTAACTGATTAATGTATAGTACATTAATTAGCCTTCCAATGTCAAAGAAAAGAAAAATAAAACCTAAACTCTCTGATTTCAAAGTGTAATAAGGTGTGCACATTTCAACTTTGTATTTCTTCTGCGATTTAGAAAAATCATATGGTATTTCAATTCATTTCTTTCGCAGGTCACTAATGCAGTGTGTTATATCAAAGATCAACCCTCTATTTACGATATGCATATTGTAATTCGGTATAGATGAGGCCTACCCAATGTTTGATCAATAGTTGGTAATATAGTTCTATTGACCAGAATTCTATTTCATGGTTCATGATTACTAACTTGAGTTGCAAAATAGGCGAATTGTGCCAAATATTACACTCTGATTTAATTTTATCCCATGATACAAGTGTCTTATAATGATGCACTTCTGCATAAAACAGGGCGCGCCAATTTTTCTAGTTGTGGTTTAAATTGTTTCATGCCGAGGATGCTATATATTGACCTGGGACCTAAGGTAGCTGATCAATGATCAAACATTTCCACGAAGATGGACAAACAAAGAAGCCTTAAAATGCAGTCACTTGCATTGGAAGTTTTTAACCTCCTGTTAGAAAGCAGAATCGAAATTGAAAAGGCAAATCTTGATAGCGATAGATATGCAGTCACCGTCGCTCTGTTTCATAGAACAGGTCAGGACACGCTATACTTGGGTAGTAGATGTCACTAATTTGATACTATGCATTTCAGTTATGTCTTTACTTTAAAGTTGCGTTGTACATATACATCTGTGCGACATGTTACACTTCCAGTCTAAGGTTTTAACCTGCATTGGGCTTGCCCTTTATACAAATTTAGGTGTACCCCACAGCAATTTAGTGTACACCACAGAACTAGCTCACAAATTCGTGCACGACGCCGTTCACCTCGATCATGCTACACCCGGGCACCTTGCCCACGCCGGCCTCCCTCATCTGGCCCCTCACGCCCGCACCGCGGCCTGCGTCTCCCTCCCGCGCCAGCACGCTCGCGGCGAGCACGTACGCGCTGCTGTCGCGCGGGTCGCAACGCACGGCCTCGCGCGCGGCGCGCGCCCCCAACTCGGTGTCGCCGTGCAGGCGGCACCCGGAGAGCAGCGCGCCCCAGACGGCCGCGTCCGGCGCCATCGGCATTGCCTGGATCACGTCCTCGGCCTCCTGGAGCCTCCCGGCGCGGGCCAGCGCGTCGACGAGGCAGCCGTAGTGCTCGATCCCCGGCACGACGTTGTGCTCGCTCGCCATGGATGCGAACGCGGCCTTCGCCTCGTCAGGCATGCCGGAGTGGCCGTACGCCGTCAGGACCGCGATGAACGTGACGTTGTCGGGGTTCAGGCCGTATGATTCCAGCTCGGAGAACAAGGCGACCGCTTCTCGCCATTGCCCGTGCACCGCCAGCCCCTGCATCATGGAGTTCCATGACGCCAGCTTGGCCAGGCCCTGCGACCGCGCCGTCTCGAACACCTCCCGAGCCTTGTGTATCGAGCCACACTTGCAGTACATGTCGACCAAGGCGGTGACCACGAGCGCGTTCATGGCGACGCCGTGGCGGTCGATGTACGCGTGCACCCACGCGCCCTGCTCCAGCGCGCCGAGGCTCGCGCAGCAGCCCAGCACGCTGACGAGCACGTTCGCGTTCGGCTCGACGCCGTCCGCTTGCATCTCCGAGAAGAGGGCCAGGACCTCGCTGCACCTCGAGGCGCGCGCGTAAGCGCTCACCATGGCGCTCCACGTCGCGACGGTCCGGTCCGGCATGCCGTCGAACACCGCGCGCGCCCCGTCCACGCGCCCGGCCCGCGCCAGCGCCACGATCACGCTGTTGCACGCCACCACGTCGAACTCCGCGCACCGGGCGAACAGCGCCGTCGCCTCGTCCGCGGCGCCGCGGGACGCGTACATGGCGATCGTGGCGTTGCGCACGTACGCGTCGCCGGCGACGCCCAGCTTGAGCGCCATCCCGTGCAGCGCCGTGCCGTCGCGGCCGCCGCCGAGGCGCGCGTACGCCGCGAACAGCGACGGGAACGTGCGCCGGTCGGGAGTCACGGGCGAGCTGAGCATGTCGACGAACAGCGCGACGGCGGCCTCCGGCGCGGCGCCGTCGGAGAGCGCCCGGATCACGGTGTTCCACATGAACGAGTTGGGCTTCGGGTGGTGCCTCACGATGCGCTCCGCGTAGGCCACGTCGCGGCCGGGCCCCGCGCAGAACGCGACGGCGCGGCTGGCGGCGATGGGGTCCTTGGCGAGGCCGGACTTGACCAGCGCCGCGTGGAGCTGGCGGAGGTGCGCCATGGAGGCGCATCGCGTGTGGAGGAGAGTCAGCGCAGGGTCGGAGGCGATGAAGGCCGAGATGGATGCGGAGGAAGGGAGGAGAGGTGCGGCGGTCGGAGATTGGTTTGGCGACGAGCAAGCGCGAACGTACAGCGGCGCCATGGCCGTATCTCTTCGGCTTTGTCCGTGTGGTTTCGGTGTTCGCGCACCGCGAGATTTAGGATAAGGTGGCTTTTAATTGGGCTGGGCATAGTGTTGTGTTTTGGGCTAGTCAACAAGGCCCATTTAGTCAAGGTTGCTAATTAGGCCCACTGTACAAAGTGTTTCCCCTTCGTCATAACAAAAGAAACACCAAATGTAACTCATTTTCCTAAGACGGCCAATATATTTACACAAAGGCCTATTTTCAATCTCAGGAATTTCACAGAAGCAGGAAAATTTCTCAGGTGCTAAACGGGAAAATCAAATTTAGCTCATTTTCCTAACACGGCAAGTATATTTTACATCCGAGGTCTATTTTCAATTTCAGAAATTTAACAAAGCAGGAAATTTTCTCAGGTTCTAAAGGATCAGCTTCCAGCAAATTACACTAGTCCACCGAGACATCAGAATCAAAAAAGAAAAATATTAGCCACTTAGAAAAGTTAGACATAATCCACCCAAATAAGCCATTCGGGTTAAGACTAAATAGACAATTAACCCACAGATCTAGATACAGAGAACAAGTTGTAGAACAAAGTATTAGCCACTTCTAAATGTTGCTCCTGTCTCCCGGATTCATGTCATTCCTTCCAGAGCCTAGGATGTCATTTAAACTAGGCAATCAATGAAAACGAATTTCATGGACTGAAATGGATACCCTTTATCTTGGGGTGACAACAGACGATGTACAACTCAATCATAGCAACAACTGCTCTTGACGCTTCCCTTGAGATTATTGCCAAGGATCACAAAAACCAGCATTTGCATCTGCGCAGATCCTGTGGACCTTCAAACCACCTGTCCCAGGACTGGTTCGAAGGCCCAGTAGTTCTGCAGTAACAGAAGGGGGAAAACGGGGGCATAAGATTCTGAATATGGGTCTGATTCTAAGGGTAAGATAATGGAAGGATTGCTCATTTCTTACACTGGTAGTAGAGGGTCTGCTTTGCTTTCAATCGTTACTAAAAACCTGGAGAAAGTAAATAGTGCAGTTAGTCGCCAAAAACAAGCCATCTCAGATATGCTTTCAGAGCACTAGCACCCTATAATAATAATGGAATAATTTAGTTTCTTCTGGGAGGTGACACGTACTGTTGCAGCGCTGATGATACCTTGTCTGTTTTCTCAAGCTCTTCAAGCTCCTCCTGCATGAAGCACAGTGACATGTCTTTAAATGATCTTGAGAGCATTTTCAATTCGGTAAAGGAACAACCAGAAATGTTAAAAGAAGAGAGTGAGGACAACTTTGCTAGTTGTGCAGATAATACTAGTTTAACAGTTTAAACTGCAAGATGAACAGCTAATAATGTCCAGAATGAAAGGTGAAGACAGATAGTCTACACAGACATTGAGAAATTTAATATGACGTGAGTTGGTTAACTCGTGCTTTGTTCCAATGTGCAAGTAGCATCATTTTTATGTGCCTTCTATGAAGTTAGTTGGACGTTTCTGTTTTCCTTTTTGTGCCCAAAATTATTAGAAGATGGACGATCCGTTCCGCAGAGATTCATCAAGCAGGAAAGGAAAGTTGCATATACTTGATATTAAAAAGGAATGATGAATCTTCCTATTTAACCAATAAAAAAAAACCTGAGGCAGATAATGTGAACTATGATTACAGCTAGTGATATCCTATAACAGCAGCCTTATTAAGTACAACTAGGTGTTAAACAGTAAAATCTCGTTGCACCTTGCCAGATTTACGAGAAACGATGAAGTAGGTTGATATTCCAAACAACAAAGTCCAATAAATCTAGCAGATCTATAGAAATAGCAGAAGGCCCAAAATGTTTAACTCGAAAAGTTAAATAGTGCAGAATTGTTTACTAAGTAAAAGACGATTTTATTAGCAGATATACAAAGAAAAAGTACCCAGGATGAAAAATGAAGACATTAGGTACATAAAATCACTGAAGAGTCTAAGATGATTTTATTTTGCATTTCTGCACTAAGCAGATAGTAAATAGGCTAAAGAAACAAAGTTTGTGAAAATGAAAATGTTAAAGATGTAAGAGGATATACCATCAATTAAACTCTATTCCAGTACACTCAAATATAAAAGATGAAGCCCGAATACAAGCAGTATATTGCTTTCAATACAAAAGAGATATCGTCACATTTTAGTACTTTTCAAGAAATAAGTTTGAACTAGTGGGCTCGTCATTATTGACACAAGGAGATAATTATAAGTGGGCCTGAAACAATAGTTTTACTGACTTTAGAAACTGTGAATTATAGTTCCGTAGACCTTGTAAATGTTGTTAATTAAGTACATGGCTAGCACAGCAAAATCAAATATTATAAAGGTTAACATGCCATGTGTATGACAGATCTGACGATTTATTTGTCAGAGACATGTTAATGTAACTACATTAAACGAATCATAAATTGAGTTGACACCAAAAAAAGAGTGCTTTCAAGGTGTATCATTGCATTTGATCCCATTTGCTGTCGTATCTCACAGCACTGCAGCAGGCTGTCGAGATAAGAATTTACCAACAAATGAAACTATGTGTGCCCTGCAACTTATGAGAGGTTCAAACAGTTGAGACAGCTTGCTGTATGAATACTTCAGAAAGGAAGTGCAAAAAGAATTAACAGAAGAAAATGCACCAAATAAGCAATCATTCATCTTGCAAGTTGATGCTCGTTGGTCCCCAAAAACTAGGGTATCTGAAATTATATCCGGCGGTTCCAATAATTCAGTGTAAGAATTTGCGGACAGTTAAGAAAAGAATCTTTCATGGTGAATGTTTCTCTAGCTATTGATGGCACAAAGATTCTTCAAAGTATCACTGCCCCATTATGTATTGCAGTAGGGTTCTCAAAGATGGATGGTCACAAAGTCGGCAGGGAGAAAACTCAGGTCGAATTTAAGATTGTCATTTCTCAAACAAGTTGAGTCCCCGTTACCCTTTGCAAGTAGCAGGATGTTTAAAAGCTTCCTTATGTGTTGCAAGTAGTGTAAAAACATCAGCCAAACTCTCAAAAGCATGAAACATCTGAAGTGAAAATTAACTGATTAACTTGAAACGTAGTTACGTTGTGAACGCTTAATTTTTGTTCTAGTAACTGTCACGGAAAGCGACAGCAATGATGCAACTGATAACTGATGTCAAAGTTTAATTATTATCAGATACGCACTAATTTATTTTTGATAGCACACTGGTAAGTCAATATAGCTCGTTACGTTGCAGCAAAGCCCAGCATTTACTGATCGCAAAGTTCAAGTATACTCAATATAAAAGAGATACTGCAGCTGGATGGATTTATATGACGTCCGACCAGAGGGATTAATTAGTGCAATTTGAACTGCTACCTCCGGTCAGAACGTCACATGAATCCAATAGGAGGTAGCACTGGATAGAGTTGTTCTGTTTTGGTAATGGTTTATACCCAACACTACTTCCCCACAAATCAGTGTATTAAAGTACAAAGACTGGACCTCAAGAACTAGAAAACAGCTCCCCATGCCCACAGGTCCCCCAGGAAGGGGCATCACCGCATCAGACGCTCAGTCTTCAGTACACTGCTCCCCAATCATTTGGTGCAGAATAATTTTCACCTTCGTTTCATCAGAAGACGCACTGAAAAAAAAACATAAAACTGCATATATTCGGACACACAAGAGTTGTCTTTTTGTCCCCCACCAGAAAAAAGGCCCACAAAATGAATCTGCACAATAAGCAAAAATGCGTGGCAGGAGTATGCGGCCGGCACCAAGAAGAACATGCACATGTGCTTGTTTGACTGGTCGCCCCCACAACCATGAGAAACAAGAACGTGCAAAGAGGTGGGGAGACGAGCACAACAGAACCCGGGAGACCAATGGCGACGATTTCCTAAAAGAGATGGCAAATGATTGTAGTCTCCAAACTATGTATGACACATCGTTTTAAACTAGTTGTGATCAGTTGATTACAACGTTCGGCTAGAAAGCCCGTACATGTTTCACCAAATCAGGAGGGAATCATGATGCCTGCCTTCGCATTTCGGATGATTACTGCATCCTTGTCGATTAATCTGGTAATCACACCAGGATCCTAAAGAACTCTTTCTTCCCCCTTTAGGGGAGATAAAAATGACTTCTTTTTTGAAAAGAAGAAAAAAAGAGACAACCGCATGACCCGCGGTGCAGATTATCGGCGGAATTAAGGAAACAGAAAGCGAGTATGAGGGAGAGGAAGCAGGCGCACCTCGAGGAAGCGCGCTTCCTGCTCGAGCTTCTTGAGCTCGGCCTGGATCCGGTGCCGGCCCCGCATGTCCGCCGCGTCCCCTCCTCCGCCGCCGCCGCCGCCGGCAACCTGCATCGCCGCTTGACAAGCGAGCCCCCAGGGACAGGTGGGCGGAGGGCGGTTGCGACGCGGTGGCGGTGCGTGGAGGTTGCGCGCACGAACTGGTGACTGGTGAGTGGGGTGGGGAGGCGAGCGGACTGGGCGAGGGGAGGAGGAAGAGGACGGCGAACTGTCACGGAATGCGGGCGGGTGGCCAAAAAAGTTCGTCCCTTTTTGGTTAACGAAACAGGTAGTACGACCGCTGCCTGAGACTGACCGTAACAGCTCACTGTAAACATTCCTTTTTGGACCGTAAATTTTGAGGCTCCCGGCGCCTGCACCCGCTGCAACAACAACGGGTAAACGAACCGGTATCTTCCAGATCGCGCCTCCCCTCCGCCAAATCTGGGGACGGCGTCCCGTTCGCCAAAGCTGTCCTGCTACGATGACGCCTGCTGCTTCTTCGACCCGGGCGGCGAACGCGCACGCCAGCCTCCTCCTCCTCCCCGCTACACGCCGCCCTCGCTGCGGCCGCCCCTGTGTGCCACGCTCGCTACGCGCCTCGCCGTGGAGGCTCCCAAGGGCACCGAGCTGCTGGCGCACAGCCGGGACCTCGAGCTGCACGGCCGCTCGCCCTGCGTGCCGAAGAAAGGAGAGGGACGAGTCGAGCGATTCGCGCCATGGAGGGGAACAGGGAGGCTGCGGTGGAGGCCAGCGCGGCGTCCGGGCCGGCGTGCTTCTCGAATTGCAACGCCGTCTCCTCGTCCTCCTGCTGTCCCGTCGCCGGCGCCGGTGCCGCGACCGCGCTCCTCCTCCACACTCGAGGTGCGGTCCTGCTGCGGGGAGCGCGGGCGGAAACAGAGGAGTCCAGGAGAACAGAGGAGGGAGGCGGTGAGCAGTAGCAGTAAGGCTTCGACGACAGAGTTTTTTGCCGTTGCTACTTCTTCCATGGGGAATTGCTTCGGCTTGGAGGAAGCCGAAGCGGAGGCCCCGTGAAGAACTTTGGCCACCATGGGCAGCCCAAAGGTACTACAACTTCCTTTTCGCAATTCCTCTGTGCTTCTTGTTTGCTCATTCTGGCACTCTTGGAATGGATTCAAAGAACCGATCAATTCAGCTGCGTTGTTTTTTTTTTGCTGGTTCTTGGCACGGACTATTTAGCCGGAGTACTTACAGATTCAGCGTTGCTATGCTCATCAAATCGTATTGCTCATGAGATCAATTTCTTGTTTTTCGACAGCAGCTACAGCTGCGAGAGCTCTTCCCATGGCGGCACCCAAACCCGTCGACGCTTCCATGAGCTAAGGGCACCGGAAGAGCAGGTCCCCAAGCCCGTCCACGAACAGCAGCACATGCGCCACAAGCGGCGGCGACGCTCAACTTCAAGCCGGACACGGTGCTCGGCGAGGGCGGGTTCGGGCGCGTGTACAAGGGTTGGGTGGAGGGGTTGCTGCCGGTGACGAGCCGAGGTAGCCCGGGAACGCGCCGAGCCGGGGCGTGTTGTGGCTCGTCTTGGGCAGCGGCGCCGGAAGGGAGGCGGGCGCGGCGCCGGCGGGGAGCGCGGGCGGCGCCGGCGGGGAGACGGGCGTGGCGCAGGCACGGCGCTGGTTTGGAGGACCAAATACGGTGTCACTGTTGCAGCGAAATGAAATTTAGAGGATGGATTTTTTTAGAAGAGGCAGAGAATATTTTTTTAGAAGGTGAAAAATAAAAGAGACTGCTGCGGTTAGTCTGACACTGGTTGGACTGGGTTTAGTACAAAACAGCTGCGCAGGCCCTCTCCCACGATGCTCCTTTTGTCCGTTTCTGCCCATTTTTTCTCCTTTCTTTTCTTCGTTGGAAATGCAACTCCGGTCTTGGACCGCCGCTGGTGTCCTGGAGTTCCCGGCTCGTCCTCCACTGCTGCCTCGCCGCCGCAACAATGCCGCGCACGGCGTCGCCTCCCATTAACCACCACCGGTGGCCGGTGACACGAGTCACGCAATCATTGAGCAAGCTCGCACGATGACAAGATTAGCCATGTGAGCTAGCTGGTCAAATTCCTGACACGACGACTTTGGCTGCATCCAGCTATAAACGACAGTGGTATGGTGCGAAGTAAAATCATTCACCCTGTTCGCCTGTTCCGGCTGCTGTTTTGCAGCGGCTACAGTGTTTCAGTTATTTTTTTAGCAGCAGTTACAATATTGATAATTATTTTTTCAGCAGTCGCTATAGTAAAATAGCTGCGAAACACTTATTTTTTTAGCAGCAGTTACAATATTGATAATTATTTTTTCAGCAGTCGCTATAGTAAAATAGCTGCATCGCAACGAAACCAACAAACTGATTGTTCTTTTTTTTTTTCCTTTGGGTTGCTAGCATGAGTAATTCCAGGTGGTTTTCTTTCGTTAGCTATAGCCTATAGCATCGTGCAAGCGGTTTTCCACCCATTAAACCACATTTTATCTTACGGATAGCAGAGAGTGGAGATTCATAGCCTAAATTACTTAATTCTGGAACAAGTATGTTATTATATAAAAAAAAGATTTTTTTTTACTCTCGGGTGTAGTTACTCATACATTTAGAGCACTTTTACAGTGGACCATGATACCGGAGGAAAAAAGGTATCATGGTTACAATCCAACCGTTCATTTTTAGGGGCAATGTTGTTATTAGATTGTTGTTTAAGTAATTAGACATTTTTTGCCCTCAGGGGTAAATGGGTCAAAACGAACGTTTCATCGTTTTGTTTCAGATCGAGTCCCTGCGCCGCCACGGTCGAGGCAGTCGAAGGGCGATCGCCGATCGGCGCCATCCGACGCCGTCCGGATTGACCCCGGCACCACCACCCCAAGACGTTCACCTCCGGCGTCGCCACCCATTCGATCTCCTCCGACGTCGTTCTTCCATCTACCTGCAACCCCCTCGCCGTTCGTATCCTCGACGGCGCCGTCCTCCGTCCAGGTCACTTTCTCCCTCCTCGTCGCGTGTGGATTGTTGGCGGCGACGCCCTGCATCAGGCGGCGGCCCTGCAACCCCCTCACCGTTCGTATCCTCGACGGCGCCGTCCTCCGTCCAGGCCACTTTCTCCCTCCTCGTCGCGTGTGGATTGTTGGCGGCGACGCCCTGCATCAGGCGGCGGCCCCCGATCGGATTCTCGCCGAACGGCTCCGTTGGTGAACCATCTCTCGGCTGTAAGTGGAAAAGAGCTCTCTCTTATATAGGTTGAATTGTAGGCCTGTGGTGCTCGTGATTCCGAGAGGAGATCAATTAACGTGATTTTTATTCGTGTTGTTAGCGTTTGCAAATCAAAGGTTGATGGGAGTGGCATGGTCATGGATTAATCGACTGCTGATATTTAGGCGATCTGCTTGCTAATCAATCTGTATTTATTGCTTGCACTCAGGGCAGATTGAGTGGCTACCGTAATTTTGAACAATGGACAGTCAAATGTTAGGCAGGTTCAGTACTCCTCATAGTCGACCATCTTTGTGGCTTTCAAAGTTGGAGTCTGCACAATCACTGAAAGTGATTGATCATTGGGTTAGAGGTCTTTCAGGGGACATGATTACTAAATAATTTTTGGTTCTTCCAGACTAGTTGAACACAATAACAAAGAATAAGTCAAAACGTCCTAGTCTACCACAGTACTATGCTGTGGTAGTAGTAAATATCAACTAGCTGCTACTAAGCTTAGAACTCTTATTTCTGAAAAAAAATGAAAACATCTCCTGCCATGTGTATCAAGTCACCCATGATTTCTGTTGGGAAAAAACATTCTCTGTAAGGTTCATTGCGCAATTATCGTCTCATTCCTTGATCTGAGTGTGTTTAGTGCTCTGTTACCACCAATGTTTTAAATTCTGATGGTAGTATTTAGGAAGATACCTTTGCATTAGTTTATTGTGAACTAATCTACAAGACATTTGCCTTATATTGACGCTTATGACCAGATCTATACCAGTGTAGTTTTGGAGCTGACTCATGTATGATGTTCATGGCCCTTTCTAGTTAGATAGTTGACAGCTCAACTGCCACTTCTAGTCCTCATATGAATCATAATCCTTGCTGCTGAAGTGTTATACAGATTAGCAGTGTCTTAATCTGGAAGTCATCTTCCTTTGGATTCTAGAGGCCCTTCTTTCTTTTTAATTACTTCTGTTTAAATCATGACAAGTATAAAGGCAGTTTAACTAACTAAAGTGGACAACATTGTGTTCATCCTGTCTTAAAATTATGTACTATCTGCCTGCTGGTCATTTGTATCTTCTGTGATTATACCTTGGAGCATATCTTCCACCTTTAATATTTATTCTTCAGTTTGTAGTTTAAAATCAAGTCGATTAACGTGATTTTTAAGAAAAGGCCGGGCCTTAACGTCATATGTTCATTGGTGATAGAATAAAGGAGATTTCTCTGAATGTGCTGACAGACTCAAGTCACCTTGAAGACTTTCAGTTCTTAAAGGCCAACTTTTTGCTCAGAGATCAATATAGTTATTGTATCATTTTGCATGATGTTGTGTAGATGGTAGCTTAATTACTCACTTGCTTGTCAAGTAGCTCTATAATTGGTTATTGTTGCATGTTTTTTAGTCTAACTTAATTTATCTTGATGCCTGTGTGTTTTGATTTGCACAATTGCACTGATCACTTGCTTTTTCAATACGTGTACTATTTCAGCTCAGCTTAAGGTAGCAACTAACTGTTAATATTTAGTTGTGTTTTTCTCTCACTGCACAGTGGAAGAATGGTTGATGATGCAATGATTTGCACATCAGCTTGATGTGGATGACAGCAATGAAAATACCTTGTTGTTATCTCTTGTTAGAGTGAGTCGAGTAGACAATTTAACTGCGATAAAGAGTAACAAATTTGTTGCTTATTTCTTATTGAGTGGAGTTGCATGAGATCTCTCTCTTTTTTTTTTTTGGCTTTACAAATGAAGCTTAAATTTTTGAAATGTTTTGCATTGCAAATAGGTGAGAATAATGGATGGGAAGAAGCATGTTAGCCTGGAGGAACAAGAGGAATACAACACTGTGGTGAACCAGACATTTGGAACAGAGGAGGAATTTTATGAGTTCTACAATGCTTATGCGAAGGCCAAAGGGTTCAGCGTGAGGAAAGGCAAGGTGAGGCGGAAAAAAGGAACTGAGGAGATCATATCGAGGAGGTTTTGGTGCTCTTTTGAAGGATATAGATCGATAAAAAGCTTTGAGAATCCTCATAAGAAGAGGGAGCCCAAGGATTTGACCAGGTGCGGATGCAGTGCTAGGCTCGATGTGAAGCTGAGCAAAGAGAGCGGGATGTGGTTCGTTTCAGATTTCAATGATGTCCACAGTCACCCTTTTGTGGATCCACGACATGTGCGTGTATTGCAGTCGCACCGTGGTCTGAGCGAAGTTCAAGAAATTGAAGCAATTGAACTGGGACTAGGGGGGCTTCGGACCTGCCAGATTATGGACATCATGGAGAAGAACTACGGTGGTCGTCAAGATACTTGGTTCCTGTTGAGAGACTTGTACAACTTCTTTGCAAGGAAGAAGAAGAAAAGCGTTGAAGGATGTGATGCCGAGTACGTACTCAATCATATGCTAGAGAGGCAGAAACTGGATTTGGATTTTTATTTTGACTATTGTACAGATGAAGAAGGTCACCTCAAGAACATATTTTGGTCGGACGGTCAATCGCAGCTGGACTTCAGAGCCTTTGGCGACGTCGTAGTTTTCGACAGCACTTACCGTGTGAACAAGTACAACCTACCATTTATACCTTTTGTTGGAGTTGACCACCATCGGAAAACTGTGGTCTTTGGTTGTGGACTTTTATCTGATGAGAGTGTATCATCATATGTCTGGCTCCTGGAGGCATTTCGGAAGGCGATGCAACAAAGGCACCCGTTGTCATTGATTACAGATGGGGACTATGCAATGGCAAGAGCAATTCAGATTGTTTTTCCTCATGCAGATCACCGGTTATGTAGCTGGCACATGGAGCGGAACATGGTTTCAAAGCTTCGTGGCACGAAGCTCAGGGATTTCAGAAAATTCATCTACCATGAAATGGATGTAGAGGAGTTTGAGAGACGTTGGTTAGAGTTCAAGGAAACTCACAATGTGACGGAAACCGATATATGGATCATGAGGATGTACGATCTCAGGAAGAAGTGGTCTGCTGCCTATCTTAAAGGAAGGCGCTTCTTGGGTATGAGGAGCAACCGGCGTAGTGAAAGTCTAAACTCGAAGCTTCATCTTAATCTGCATCGGCGGATGTCATTAGTGGACCTAGTCGAACACTATGAATTCATAGTGACGAACATTCGTTTGGATCAGTTAGAGCTTGATGGGAAAGCAAAAATTTCCATCCGTTACACTGACATATCTGCTGATCTGTTGGAGAAAAATGCAGCACGTATTTTCACAAAGCCAATGTTCAACAAGGTCAGGGTGCAAATTCGTGGATTATGTGATTGGGATGTTGCACAGGTGACAGTGGACAATGGTAGGGTGATCTATGAAGTTTTATTGAAAAGTAACAGCATCAAACGGTTTCTTGTGTCATGTACCTTTAATCAATCTGCAATGCTGACCGCTTCATGTGAGTGTCGCATGATGGAGTGCCAGGCATTTCCATGCGCGCACATGTTTCGTGTCATGAGGTATCTGAATATGGATGATATTCCTCCTTGTTGTGTTAATAGGAGGTGGACCTGGCGAGCGAATATGGGATTTTCTTCAGATACAGATTTCAATTCACAGGTGTGGTCAGAGCGAATGGAACGGTTCCGTGACCTCCGTAACAAAGCTAATATTGCACTTTTTAGAGCTTCAAGGACAGTAGAGGGTACGGACAGAGTTATGAGTATGTTGGATGATGTGATGAAGGAAGACCGAGATGACGAAGAGGGCACAGACGAGACGTTCTTCGCGCCGTTGCCGGCACACTTTTCAGGTGCACGACGAGCTTCTCAGAGAAATGTTCTTGATCCAAAGAAGATTATCACCAAAGGCGCTCCCAAAACAAATAAGCGCTGGAAGGCAGCGCAGGAATCCTTTTGAACTTTTGTAGGTAAATGGACCCGGGAACCTTATTTTGTCTATTTATTGCGTCGACTTGTTATATGCAGTTGATCTAATTAAAGGGCATTGTGACTTGTTGCAGGTCGGCAATTTAGGACTTCCTTTTATTTCACAAGTGTTTTGCCGTAGGTCCTGGTGAATTTGAGCTTGGTGCTGCATTGTCTTGACTTTGCTGGTTGCCTACCACGTTGATTCTGCATTGTTGAGTTTGAGGTGTTGCTGGAGCACATGAGTTCCATTCTTCAACTGTGTTGCGGAATGCAGTCTTTCAGATTTCAGTTCAGAACAATTTGTAGCAAATGCTGGAGCACATTCAGCTAAAATAACTGTTGTCAATGACTGTCGGCCTTAGAGTTGTTTAAATTACTCTCAATAATTAAATAGGATGGACGATTCTATTGAAATCTGTCATGTTACTCCATGCGAACAAGGACTATTCATTTGAAATAGTATCCGATTGCTCTCATTTATTCCTGGAAATTTATTGTGAATTTGTGGACTTCAAGGCACACAACGTTGCCAACGTATGGTTAACGTTACTGGCAATATATGGCTCACGTTGCATGATCCGAACAGAAGCGATGGCGCTGACCGTGGCCAGGACCTGGCGTGGCGATTCTGATGGGAGACATGGGAAGCGGCGTGGAGGATTTTGCGACGGCGCGCACGTCGCGTAAACCCGAGATTAGTTTCCTAATGTGTTAGGCCCGGACAGGTGTGAAGCACGGCACGCTTGTGTCACGTTGCATAATCGGAACACAGGTAGATTAAACGGAAGCGGAGGTCAGTTGGATAATCATCATCAGAACAGAAATGGATAATCATCACATCGGAACAGAAAATCACGTACACCGGCGGTAACCTGTTGGGATCCTAACAGATGTACTAGTATATATAGATTACATAATAACCCTGCCGCACCTTGCCGCTTCAAAACAACTCGCTCCAAAACAGATCGAAACATACCGCTCCTCACCACGCCGTCCTTGCAAACATTACAGGCATAGCATTAACAAAACAAGATTTTGAGAAGCTTGTGTTACCGGTTGACGATAAGGTTTTCTGGAAATTTTATTTAGACGAGAAAGTTGTTGATGCAGCAATTAAGAACTTAGTGGCAGGTGAGCCGACAAGAATTAGGGGGCAGAGGGTGTTCTTTGAGGACACCCGAGGATTTGCTACCCTACGCCACATAGGCAAAGATGTTGAAGAAAAGGTTCCTGTGGATGCATGTATCGGTCTCCGATACATGCAACACAGCATGGTAAGAGTCTTTTCAGTGGCATGCCTTCTGTTTTTTGATCATCTCATAACACCACGACTAATCCTTTGATGACACATTGTATTTTACTTAAATGAAGATATTTGTACCGATGTTCGTCAAAGAGCATTGGTTTCTACTTGCTGTAAATGCTCTGGCTGGTGAGGTACAGGTGCTAAATTCCAGGGAGTTCAGATCAGAGGATGAAAAGGCTGAGGTCGAAAATGTGGTAAGTTATTTGTTATTTAGACTGCATGTATTCCCTAACTATTTTATTTATTCAGCTAATATAAGTTAATGCCGCAGGTAAAAGGAATAGAAAGGCACCTAAAGGAAGCTGAGAAGGCATTTCCAGAATGGAGCAAATCAGGCTGCATATGGAGAAACTTGAATGTAACAAAGTGGAACGTCAAATCAATCTGGGGTATTCCACAACAACAAGACAGGTAAATAACAAATGCATGTACTTTCGTGTACAAGGACCATCTGCTTCTATTTGAATTTAATATGTGTCAATGAAACTTGCAGTGTGTCTTGTGGACTTTTTATGCTAAAATTTATGGAATATTGGAACGGGGAATACATAAGTAAACCCTTTGACCAGGTACAATGATTTGCGTAACTTGATTTCCTAGTGTATTAACTTAATTATTTATTGTAATAACTTGAACTGTTGAAAATGCAGAGTCATATCGGCCAGTTTCGGAAGAAGCTAGCGGCCATATTGGTGAACTCAGAGATGAATAAAGAGAAGAACACACTGTGCGGCTGTCCTTCGTCTCCGGAGATTTAGGGAACCCAAGATTTAGGATTTAGCAATAAGTTTGATTCGCCTCTTATTTGTTTTAATGTCAAATTACTTCCATTCAATAGTTTCTTGAAACATTTTATTCAATCAGAGGGTTTGTAATTCGTAAAACATGTTTCCTTATCAAGGTTGCCAATCGAACTCAGAAGTAATCAATTCTGTTAATTTACCGAGTTTCACGAATGGGCTTCTTCATACAAATCATAAATAAGAAAGTAAAACCATTGGGATTCAGAATGCATTACGGATGGATGGAGAGATCGTACCGGACTCTGGATGCTCAGATGTCGAAATGAACCCTACATGCCGCCGTCGCCATCCTTGCCTTGCAGCCGCCCACGCGCCGTCATGCCGCGACCTCTGATCACCCCCCGCGATCTAGCCCTGCCGCGACCTCTCATCGCCCCCGCGATCTAGCCCTGCCGCGACTCGCTCTTCCGCTCGATCTAGAATAGGGATCGATCCGGCGGCACACGATGACAGCCCACGCCGCTAATTCCCTCTTCCCAATGCCCCAATCACATTATGTTAGCATCCCCCATCCCGAGCCGTGTAAGCACCAAACCCAAAAAAAAAAAAAAAAAAAAAAAAAAAACCAGCAAAAATTGGTTACCAGCATAGGCTGGCAGATGTGTCGTACGAGCCACGGAGAATCTCAGCTGCAGTGTTGATGAGAGTAAAGGACGGCCTTGTCACTATGATTTCGAATCGTGTAGCGTGATTCAGCATATAAGCTGGTGTACACAATTTTAAGCAGGCGATGTGGGACTAAACTGCCTGTGCGCGAGGTGCTCAGTGGCTAATGGGCCGAATTTGAAGCAGGCCCATGCGACGAAAAGAGTTCGCTAAACGGTTCTCCCAATGACAAACGGGACCTACCTGTCGGCGCGAGTGTTTGGAGGGGGAGTCCACTTGTTCTTGTTAGGTTCTTCAGCCACTGTTCATTTTCTATCTTGATTCATCTTTAAAAATTCAAACTTGTATAGATTTTGAATATACGGTCCAAATTGTATTATTCTTTTTTCTGTAATCTTAAAAAAATCATATCTATCGAGTGGAATCTTTAAAAACTCAGGTACAATTAATACTTATTGGTCAACTCAATAAAGGTCCCTATTCAAAGTTTCCTTCATGTTTTTAAATCTCCAAAAATTTGAATTTTGAACCGAATTTTCTGTTGTATGTACATAATATATATATCTGCACATAGAAGTTTTGTATAAACTTTTTTAAGTACCTACACTTGTATAAGTTTCAGTTCCCCCTTGATTTGTGTAAAAAGCTCATAACCTATATGCCATTTACTAAATTTGAAACACACATTCATGCAAATAGTTGTAAAAAAATTCCCCAAAATTTTCATAGATTAGTATTGTCTAGGAACAGTACCACAACAAGTTTCACTTCAAAATTCAGCTTATTTCTAGAGATAAAAAAAAAACAAAAACCACAATTTTTTTGTTTTTTTTTGCTACACTCAAAGTACGAACAGTTTGGATCTCAAATTTGGTGTACACAAGTAACATGGGCCTTCCTTAACTCTTATTTGTACATATAGGACATCGCAGCATACATCTACAGCATAGAACATGAAACATTTACTAGGGAAGGTGGAGTTGCTTGCATAGAGGTTCCAACGTTCGCCGCATATCTAAAACAGAATGGTGAAAGCCTATTTAAAACCGGAAAACCCGATTTGAAACCATGGGTTCTCGATCGGACAGCAATCTATGTCCAACATGATATGGTACCAGTTTATACCATTCTCATTTATATTTCTATTAACAAAATGACTAAATATAACATTATCTTACCTATCTACAGGTATTCTTGCCAATAAACATCAAAGAAAGGCATTGGTATCTAGCTGTAGTCAATACTAAGCTACGCAAAATTCAGGTTCTTGACTCACAGGGGGCTACTTACCCTCGCCCTGAGCTCCGCCTAATTGTGAGTTCTATCCTATTTTCAAATAATTCCACATGTTTACCTTTGTTTCTAATCCTTAGTCAAAAACAGTTGCTAGGACTGCATTCTTATTTAGAGAAATTACCAAGAGAATACAAATCTCAAAACACCAAATGGCCGGACTTCAAAGTTGCAGATTGGGAACTCGACGAAGTTAGATGCCCCATGCAGACAGATAGGTACAACACAACGCTCCTAATTCACCTTACTCCAAATCTACTTATAGAATGTTAAACTAAGTATTTTAAATTTATGCAGCTCATCGTGTGGTCTATTCATGTTAAAATATATCGAATGCTGGACAGGAACTAATCTGTGTCCATACTTCACACAGGTATTTTGCACAGCTTTTCATTTTAACAGTCTTATTACTCCCATGTTACAATATGTCAGCTAACAATAGTGATTTTCCATCTACCTACTGTTACAGGGGGATATAGACAATTTCAGAAAAAAAATCACGGTCCTATTGGTGGATTCCAAGCATAACAAAATCAGAAAAGAGGATCAAGAAGGAGATCGAACTAACCCTTATGTCATAGAAGAATGAATAAGTACAACTGTACAAGTTATGTGGTCTTATGAGAAACAATTATCAATTCATTGTTATTGCTCGGATTAATAACGTTATCATCTATGTTATTCGAACTGAGTGCCACTTATATGATTTGCTGGTTTTTTAGCAAGCAATTGTTCTTGTACCGTTATTTAATATGACTTCTTCTTTGCTTGTTGTACAATTGGTGGAATCTAGAGTGAACGCAATCAAAATGTTTGACGCAAGTGAACATGCATTTCACTTTGATTTCATTGACAATGGTTTATGCATTATTTGTTTTCTTGTCCCATCTTACACATGTTTGCCATTACAAATAATCAGTGAAATGTTGCAGCACACCAACACGTCTTCAGTTACAACTAGAATGAGATCACCTGAATACTCGTACTACGCCAAACAGAAGTAGACCTGTTGCCAAAGTATTGCAATCAAACAAAAGGAATTACTAAGTTCGTGAATGAGGTCAACTGAAACACCACATTATCATTTCAACCAAGATCAAAGTGTCGAACTCATGGCCTTTTCTTCCAGAACAAATTGCTGTAACAATTCTGACAATGCTAATCGAAAAAATGCAAGAACATCGCACCTAGGGATGCAGCACGCACTGCTCCTCCTCATTCCGACCACAGAGCCACATCCGGTCCAACCCGGACCCATGAACAGGGAACGCCGTCGACAATGACCATGCAAGTTCCGAGCAGGGGTGAGAACGCCGTCGCCGATGTCCATGGAACGGCGGCGGGGCAGGGGCGCCTGGGTCGATTCAAGGTAGGGTCACGTGGCGGCGGAGGAGTAGTCGCCGGCGAGGTGCGTCCACAGGTCGTGCTCGCCCACGCAGCCCCGCCCCGCTCGCGGCCAGCGCCAGGAGCTGCTTGGAGAACACATACAGCCCGGCGTTGATGTACTCCCATCGCCGCACGGCCGTCACCCCTCCTCGCCGCCGCCTACCGCACAGGGCACTGCCGCCGGGCCGAGCGCCGCCACTGAAAGGCCGCCACCCTTCCCTGACTCCTCGCCGCCGCCTACCGCTGCCGCCAGTCCGACCGCCGCCGTCGCTCGAATCACGGAGGAGGCGGCGCAGGTGAGCGCGACCCGGCGAAGTCCTTCGACGGCGCGTCACGGTGAAGACGACCACGCCGACGTCGATTGGAGGCAGCAGCGGCAAGGCCCGTTGATCCCGCGAGCCGACGAGGCGCGGTGGACTGGCCGCAGCCGGAGATCGGGATCTGAGATGATAAAGGATCTCGTCTCGACGGATTCTATCCTGTTTTTTTTCTAAAACGAATGGACTCTACCCTTTCATCACGAATAATTTACAAGTTTGCCATCCGCCGTTTTCCGAAAATACCCTTCCGGTTCCTATGATACCTGACGATAATACTTATGATACCCGTGGGATGGACAGGTATCATGGTTAAGATCTGAACCATTGGATGGAGAAAATAGACGATGTGCATTCATTTGGGTCTACCGTAAAAGGGCTCTACATTTATATCTCACAATCTAAAGGATATACTCCTATGTACATACTTGGAGTTTCTATATGCGGATACATCAAGTATATAGACATACTCCTTTTTCTATACAGGAAACGTAGTATATAACAAGGTGTAAAAAAATATTATTTTCACTCAAAAAATTTCATAGTTATCATTTTGAAAAAAAACTTATTTTGGTTATCTGTACATATTTAAAATGATAAATAGGTATGTACAAACCCGGCCTTAACGGGGGGCAAACGAGGCCGGGTTTGTACATACCTATTTACGTTGTGGGTACATCCACGTCAGCCCGTTAACGGCAACCGTTGATACGCCTTCCTAAGCTATATGGGCCGTTGGATACTGACGGGTTGGATCTTCTCCCCGTTCACTGCCACCTGATAGTTCGCGAACTCTCACGAGCGCCGAGTCGCGCACTCGCGCCCCATTGTCCACTTCCTTCCCCGAACGCCCGGACTCCGCTCAACGCCAGCGCCGGCGCTCGGCCGCACCCCTCCGGTCTGGGCTTTCGCCGTCGTCTTTCCAACGGGTCGGCTCCGCCACTTTATCCTCCACATCGATCTCCCAGCCCCCCATCTCCCTCTGTTTTCTGCTCCATTCGCATTTGTCGCTTCCGCTTCCCAAGCTTCCCTGCTCGCGTGCATCACCACTCCTACCCTGCCGCCTCCACCATACGGGTGCTTGCCGGCCCGCCTCCTTTTCTTTCCTGGTCCTCTTCGTGTGGCCCGCGGCTGTCGCCCATCTCCAGTGCTCGATGCTCCCTTCACAGTGGAAGAGGACATCAACCACGCGGAAGCGCTGGGCGTGCGAAGCTGCATCATGATGCACGGGCAAGCCATGGCAAGCCGTCTCCGAGTTGCGGCAAGCCATGGCCGCGCTCGACAAGGTTCAATGACGGCGACCAGGACGGCAATGGAGGTTGGCCGCCGCTTCCGTCGCAGTCGTCTTCGGCCTGGGGAGCCGGTGGGTCCAGATGGAAGCAAGGCCAAAGGTGTGACCAGCTCAAGATCGCGGCGGGTGAGGACCCGCCGGAGACGGGGACGATGGCGGAGCCCGTTTCAAACTGGCCGGAAGAGAAGACAAGGGCAGAAAGGGAAAAGCAAAAGTTTCAGCAGAAAAGAGGCAAAAGCAAAAAGAGGAAACTTTGGGTGAAGGTGAGGCAGCTTTCGGTGGAACAACTGTTTCTTCATCCCAAAGTGGATGATCCTGTCCCGGTGCAGGATTCCTTTGACCCAATGTGCATGGAAGCGGAAGGAGACAAGCCTGTACACAGTTTTGTCATGGACCAGCACTGCCACCTCTTAGATCAGGACAAGGCTCTGGATCCGTGGCGATTCGACCCGATGTCCATGGAAGCGGTCCTGCGGCAAAAGCAGGATGGGAAAGAGGGGCAACAAGGGGACAAGAGCGACACAGTGCCCATCGCAGGCACGGTGGAAGCGTCCAGAAGTAGGGTCGACACAAGGGAGGAACCGAAGGACGGGTCCACTGGTACGATGGAGATGGGGTCTCCAACACATCAGCAGGAGTCAGGGGTCGGGCCTGGGCCGGTCCCGGCAGGGCGCTTGGATTTGGGCTTGGGCCAGTTGGATAGGCTATCGGTGGGTGGGCCAGATCTGGAAACGGCCCACTTCACGGATGCCCCCCCCCCCCCCCCCCCGGTCCACCAATCGGATCTGGCAGATGAAGACAGGGAAGGGCCGCATCCGCATGTGACAACAACGAGAGGACAACTGCCTCTGCAGGACCTCTTTGTGGCGACGAAAGTGGCTTCTGAATCAGAGATACAGTTGGCGGTCGACCAATTCATCAATTCACTCAGGAAGGAAGATGACAAGCCTGTTCTCACCACGGCTCCGATCCAGCGCCGATCGAAGCTTGCAGATGAGCCTCCACCAACGCTGTGGCACAGTAAGAGGCTGGCGGCCAAGTCACGTGGCCAAGCTTCCTACTGTAATACCCTACTTTTCAGGGGCAAAAGAAAAAGAAAAGAAGAAAAATAAATAAACTCAAATGGGATAAAATCTCTTCAAATTTGAACCTTTTCTAAACTCTTACCTTCCCTGAATTTTTCAAAAATAAGAATTTCACTAAATAATTGAACCTAGTTTGAATTTGAAATTTTTGGAATATAAAATATGTGCTCAAGTGCTTGTGTTCATTTAAAAGTTCACTAAAATTTGAACTTTTCGAATTTACAACAAATAAAATCAAAGTAGGATTAAACCCCAAATTGATTTTCAAAAGTTTGAATTTTAAAACTTGCATATAACATCACCATATGCATTTCCGAGTCTTCATAGAATTGTTTCGAGTGTTTGATCAATCCTGGAGTTTGTTTGAATTCAAAATCCTTCAAATTCAAATCCCCAGAAAGTTTAAACTTTTACCTTATCCAAACTCTTCCCGGGCCGAATCCTCTTCTTCTCTTCCCCCTCGGCCCAGCTCCCCCTCCTCTCTATCTTCCCCGCGCACCGGCCCGTCTCCCCTCCTTCGGCCCAGAAACAGCCCAGCAGCCGCGCCCTCCTCCTCCTCCCGCCGACAGGGGGGCCCCACCTGTCGGGTCCTTCGTTCCCACGCGGCGTGCTGCCGCGCCTGGCCCCTACCGCCGCGCCCGGGGCCCGGCCGCCGACCTCGACCCGCCGCCGCCGCTCCCGTGTCGTGTCGGCCACCGCCATACGGTGCGGAACCGCCTTGCGCCGCCTACAAAACGCGCCCGAGCCCCTTCCTTCTCCCTCTCTCACGCGCTCGCCAGCGAGTCCTCCCCCTTCTCTCCTCCCTCGCCGACGAGATCTCCCGTGCCCTCTCCGACCGCCTTCGAGGCGCGCTCCCCTCTTCTTTCCCCTCTACTCCGAGCATCCTCGGGTGGCGCTCCTCCTCGGCACAACCCCTCCTCGCGCGGCCGCACCTCGAGCCGCGTCGTCCATGAGCCGCTAGGGTTCCGGCGACGCCGCGACCTCGCCGAGCCCGCCCCGTCGACCCCCAGCCTGTCCGAGCTCATGGTGAGCTTCGCCGCCTTCCCTTCCCCCTCCTAAGCCCCTCTTCTCTCCTCCTTCCCCCTTCGCGCAAGCACTGCACCAAGCGCCGCCGCTCCGCCGCCATCTCCCCCGGCGCCGACGGCCTCCCCGACCGAGTCCGGCCGCACCGGGGTGCGCAACGCATCCTCCGCGTGCTCGCGCACATTTCCAGCCACACGCGCGCGCGAAAATGCCGTCGTCCCCTCTTTCCCCCTTGCGCGCCACCGCCACCATCCACTCCGGCCGCCCCTCGCCATCCCTCCGTCGATCCCCGACGTCAACGTGCTGGCCCACCAGCTGCGCCGTCGCGCGGTGAACCCCGACGTCCTTTCCCCGTCGCTCCTCCCCCCTTCCAGCCGCCGCCGGCGACCTCCCCGGCGAAGCGCCGCCGCGCGCCCGCTCCCCAGTCCACCGTGGACTGGTGGACCGCGGCCTCAGCCCGGTCTACGGGCCCATGGACCAAGACCATGGACTTTTCTAAATTTCCAAAAAAAAAAACATTTCCTTCCTTTATTGCGTCAGCTTGCGCAATAATCCTTTTCCCAATTGAAAAATAATTCCCAATAATCCAGAAAATCCCCGGGCCCTGTACATTTTACAGATAAGCCCCTGACTCTAAAAATAATTATGTTCAGATCCAGCAATCTTACAGAAAAGCCCCTCAACTTTTCTGTAATGATGTTTTAGCCCCTGTCTTTTGACATCTAGACCCCTAAACTTTTAATAATTACAGATAGGTCCCTGGACATATTCTGTAATTACACTTAAGCCCTCAAAAACCTTTTTATAATTACAAATCAGCCCTCTACTCTTTAAATGTCCATATCTTTTTTATCCGAACTCCGCTTTGGGTGATTCTCGCGCCCACGGGTTCGTGAAATCGCGAAGTACCTCATGGTACTGTTCTTGAAGCCCCATACCAAGCCTATAAATCAACAACACCCAAAACACCCCTTACTTATTACATCGATTCTGAGCAGATCATGCGATGATTGATCTCGAAAGTCTCGAGTACTTGTTCACCCTAACCTAACCGACCCACACGATGCTTTCTGCCTAATATCTTCTTATCACAACACACACCCCACTTCACCTCTAAATAACCTATTCATTCTTTTGCTCGCTAGCACTAAACCTAGCGATCATTCGTACCATTCCACTTCCAACCTAGTACCCTTATCTTATCACAAACAAAATCTCGAACTTAACCTAAATCAACCCTCGCTCGATCAAACCTAACATAGTATCCTCGCCCAACTCCTTTTGATTTATTGCTCTGCTCTTATAATTGATCTTTTATTGGATCTTATTGGAGTTATCTGGAATTTTAATTGCCAGCTGCCTTTATTTGAATTTGGCATTTTATCTGCAGTCATGCAATCATATCACGCATAATCACGTACACACGCTGCATATACCATCGCATGCATTCCTGCATGTTCTTTTTATAGAAATAATATAGAAGCTTGCATATTAGATATGCACGCAATCACCATCAATGAGGCACATGCATCTCATCATCTTCACCCTAAGGTGTTCACCCGACAAGGATCATATGCATAATGACGGATACCCAAATCAGGGTATCCTGATCAAGGATGCTTAATCCTGCTAATCGTCTCAGCTTAATTGTGTAGGGCCCACAGGAACAGGCACACGACAACAGAGCGCTCGAGGGGCCCACGGCCGACCCCGAGGGCACATACAAGTTCCGCCTCGTCCGACCCCGAGTCGGCCGGGGCCCACGACTTCCGCCCCGCCCGACCCCGAGTTGGGTGGGGTCCACAGACTCCGCCTCGCCCGACCCCCGGTCGGGCGGGCCCCGAACTCCGCCTCGTCCGACCCCGAGTCGGCCGGGGCCCACGACTTCCGCCCCGCCCGACCCCCAGTCGGGCGGGCCCCGAACTCCGCCTCGCCCGACTCCCAGTCGGGCGGGCCCACAAGCCGCGCTTCGCCCGACCCCGAGTTGGGAGACTTCGTCGAGAAGATTTTCCTCTGGCAAGGAGGACAGGCATTTACGACGAGTAGCTGGGGAGCCTTAACTCTACCCAGCAACTCATCTACTTGCAGGCACGCGATCTGACCTGCACAGTGACATCCGTCCCATCTCACAGCGCCGCCTGACACCTCGAGTACAGCAGCGGGATGGCTACGGCATCATCATCACCCTGAACAGGGACGAAGACCGGACCGGCGACAAGACGGTCGCGACAGTCTGGGTTGACATCTCGACCACCTGCCCGGCGACCGGGCTGACAGGACGCCGCCTGACTAGAGCCACAGTAGCGGATAGGGATCAGACTAGTGCGGCGCGTAGCTGCGCTGCCCACAACTCGAAAACCCCGTTCTCATTTGTAAACCGGCTCACTCCTTGATTATAAAAGGAGAGCTTGGTGCATGAGGAGGGGGGATCCAGAGATACAACGCACACAGACATAGAGATACACACGAAGAGGCTTGGAGTCTTTCTCCTCCCTCGCCAACACTTGTAGCTCCCCTCTGCAAGACGAAACACGAACTACCCACGAACTGGACGTAGGGCATCGATTGCCTGAACCAGTATAAACCCGGCGGGTGCGCTCGCGCGCACCCACCGGCAGGAGTAGTGCGAAAATACCCTCGGACAGACAACGACAAGCCTCGACGGCGACCACGACCCCCGGCCGCCGCCCAGGCTCGGGGGCTACTGACGGATACCCAAATCAGGGTATCCTGATCTAGGATGCTTAATTCTGCTAATCGTCTCAGCTTAATTGTGTAGGGCCCACAGGAACAGGCACACGACAACAGAGCGCTCGAGGGGCCCACGGCCGACCCCGAGGGCACATACAAGTTCCGCCTCGTCCAACCCCGAGTCGGCCGGGGCCCACGACTTCCGCCCCGCCCGACCCCGAGTTGGGTGGGGTCCACAGACTCCGCCTCGCCCGACCCCCGGTCGGGCGGGCCCCGAACTCCGCCTCGTCCGACCCCGAGTCGGCCGGGGCCCACGACTTCCGCCCCGCCCGACCCCCAGTCGGGCGGGCCCCGAACTCCGCCTCGCCCGACTCCCAGTCGGGCGGGCCCACAAGCCGCGCTTCGCCCGACCCCGAGTTGGGAGACTTCGTCGAGAAGATTTTCCTCTGGCAAGGAGGACAGGCATTTACGACGAGTAGCTGGGGAGCCTTAACTCTACCCAGCAACTCATCTACTTGCAGGCACGCGATCTGACCTGCACAGTGACATCCGTCCCATCTCACAGCGCCGCCTGACACCTCGAGTACAGCAGCGGGATGGCTACGGCATCATCATCACCCTGAACAGGGACGAAGACCGGACCGGCGACAAGACGGTCGCGACAGTCTGGGTTGACATCTCGACCACCTGCCCGGCGACCGGGCTGACAGGACGCCGCCTGACTAGAGCCACAGTAGCGGATAGGGATCAGACTAGTGCGGCGCGTAGCTGCGCTGCCCACAACTCAAAAACCCCGTTCTCATTTGTAAACCGGCTCACTCCTTGATTATAAAAGGAGAGCTTGGTGCATGAGGAGGGGGGATCCAGAGATACAACGCACACAGACATAGAGATACACACGAAGAGGCTTGGAGTCTTTCTCCTCCCTCGCCAACACTTGTAGCTCCCCTCTGCAAGACGAAACACGAACTACCCACGAACTGGACGTAGGGCATCGATTGCCTGAACCAGTATAAACCTTGCCTCTCTCGCAAAACCCTCGCCATCATAGAAGATTGTTAGGCGCCGTAGTTACAAATTTACTTGTCGGCCGGTTTCTTAACACCGACACATAACCACACACCCATGTTCATATATTAGAGAAAATAGATAACTAATAACTTGTCTAGGTGAATATGGCCCTTACAAGGCCAGGTGTATCACCTATGACACATAACATACCCTGCATTAAATATGTTGCATCATACATGGTTCTTGTCTCTCGTTCTTCACCGAAGTTTCTTTTGGATCTTATTTGGCTTTCTCCGATCTTTATTTCTTTTGCTCTTTTATTTTCTTTTGCTGTAGTTTATACGTACTGTTTTATGCGCTAGTTTACGCGAGAGTCGAAGAAGAGTCAGAAGAATTCGAAGAGCTGCTGAGGACTTCAAGCTCGAAGACCAACCCAGAGATACAAGAGTCTCGAGTCAGAGTTTAAAGTTTAGGAAAGCGATTTCCAGGCAAGCCCTAACTCCCATTGATCATGTTGATCCTATGTTTGCAAATAATCCCACATAGAGCTTGATTTCAAATAAAATATGCATGGTATTTAAAGATGATTTAAATGCTTAGAATGACCTAAGTAATTGTTGATTGACATGCCTTGATATTGCTTATCCTAATTCCCTTGATAAACCTAGGAACCACCATCATTAATTCTCAATGATGAGTGGATCAATATGCTGCTTAGGATTCATTCATCGTGTACTTAATAACTTGATACACATGCTTTTTATGAAAATGTGTGTGTGCTTGGTGTTGAGTGTGTAAAGTGAAAATGGGTGGGAATAGTAAATGCAACCCATAGTGGGGGTATGCTTTTGACGGGAGCAAGCGAGGTAGACCTCAGTGGGGAGGCTATCTCTGGGACGCTACTCCTCGCAGGAGGGTAGCTATTGAAGATGCTTGCTTCGGTCGTATAAGGACCGGTTCATGTGCCGTCTGGCCTAGCACCCTCGTGCAACCACAAGCCCCTGAATGGGCAGGGTTTGGAACCACACCCTACTAGTGATCGCCCGGTACCACTAGGAGGCAGGGAGTTGCAACCGGAAGCCAGGAGAAGATCTTGACGAGATTGGCGTCGGGTCCGGCAAGTGAAAGTTGATGGCCATGATATTTATATTGATGTGAAGCCCCTGGTCGTTGATTTTCCGGGGTGGTACCGAGGTGACACTGGGCAGGTACGGGACCATTAGTATCCAGTCGGAACCAGGGCACTGGGAAAGACGGGGTACCTTGTGGGTAAAGTGTACAACCTCTGCAGAGTGTATAATCTATCCGGATAGCCGTGTTCCACGGTATTGGACAACGCGAAAGCCATGGCCACACAATGATTAGATTTTCTGCGTGAGTTATCCTTGGCGTGTGTGTTTTCGGAATAACACCGGTTTGGAGCCGTGCGCTGATTTCCTGCCAGCATTAAATTTGGGAACTGGCGGGATGGACGCATCTCCCCCAGGGCCAACCAACCCCACTATGTTTAATCTCTATACCTGACTTAGTTTGCGAACGGGTTTTGTTTTCAAATCAACCCTTGCATAAAGTTGGCTTTCCGCCGATATGATGATGAACCTCCAGCCTTATCCTTGTTTATACCCTTGCATATAATTACCCCTTGTGTTAGGGTTTGCTGAGTACCTTATGTACTCACGCGTTTGCGTTTGTTGTTTTTAGTGAGAGAAGTCTTCGTAGGGGGCGGCGACGTCTGGTTTTCGTTCTGCCTCTCAAGTCTGCTTGTGGCTTGGGCCGTGTTTCCGCTATTTGTCTGCTCATCCATTAGTTGGTCGGAAGGACTTGGACACTTCGGAATCCTTGTCGTACCGCCACTAAAGGCTGTTTATAAGGTACTATACTATTTATCTAATCGCAGTATGCTTTTGATTACCATATCTGTGTTTTTGTGCGTATCAGCTACTGATCCAGGGACTGATACATGATGCACAACATGCTCCAGAAATTGGGGTATGACACCTGCCCCTACGTACGAGCCGGCAATGTCATCATGAACAGGCTGAAGATAACGTCGGTAGCCAGACCACCGGATGCGGAAACACTAAAAGAGTACAATGAGACGTTCGGCAAACCGCTCTCGGAGTCCACCGCACAGGCAATCCGGGAGCTCATTCCCAATGGAGGCGGGCTGGACATGGGAGATGTCCAGGGAGAGGTGGTGTGCTGAGGCAGACCCGGGTCGTTACTTAAATTGGTTACTCATGTCGCACAACATACTGATTTGGAATGTGAAGGGGCTCAACGGTCGCGCTAGGAGAGATGTGGTGAGAACTTTAATAGCTGCAGAGAAGATCAGTCTAGTTTGCTTAGAATTATCTGTAGTGTGATCCATTTTTGTTTCCGATAAGCAATCTACTACCTGTTTCGAATCAGGTAGACTGATCTTCTCTGCAGCCTACACCAGAGTTATCGATAACTCTGTAATTCTATCAATGATGGGATCTAGCTTTGACTATTATTACTTGCCTGCGTCCCACACCAGAGGTGGTATTCTGTTAGCATGGCAAACAGATGTGTGGTCGATCACAAACGTGTCAATGTCGCAAAATGCAATAACTGCACGTGTCGCTGAAGTAGGGTCAGCGAGCTCATGGGTACTCACCACGGTTTATGGGCCACAGTCGGAAGGTGATAAAATCGCTTTCTTAGAAGAGATAAGGTCTATAAGGCAAGGAAGTCTGGGCCCATGGACAATATGTGGTGACTTCAATTTAATCTATCGGGCCGCAGATAAAAACAACACATTGCTAAACCGGAGAATGATGGGCCGGTTTCGCAATTTGTTGAACACTTTGGAGTTAAAGGAGTTGCCTCTCCATGGTCGCATGTACACCTGGAGTAACGAACAGACGAACCCAACTTTGGAGCGTTTGGATCATGTGTTTTTCTCGTCGGATTGGGAAGAGATATACCCTAATTGTTTGCTTAGGTCGCTGTCTACGGACTGTTCGGATCATGCACTAATCCTACTGTGTACAGATGTTACCTTCCATTTTAGGAAAAGGATTCACTTTGAGGCAATATGGGTAAAATACCCGGGGTTTATGGAAGTGATAGCAGCTGCATGGCCTTGTCCACATCGTGAATTCGATGCATTTCGGTCGCTAGATTGGTCATTCAGGAATACTGCAAAAGCGCTCCAGAGTTGGAGCCAAAAATTTGTGGGCAATATCAAGATGCAGCTTGCTATTGCCAGAGAAGTAATACACAAATTGGAGATGGCACAGGATAGAAGGGCGTTGTCGGAAATGGAACAGTACCTGCGTAAGGAACTGAAGATGAAATGTTTGGGCCTTTCGGCCCTAGAAAGGGCAATAGCACGACAAAGGTCGAGGATTTTGTGTCTTTCGGAGGGAGACGCCAGCACGAAATTTTTCCATCTTCAGTCGTGCCATCGCAGAAGAAAGAATTTCATAGCACAATTGGAACAGGACGGGCAACTCATAACGGATGAAGCACACAAGGAGGAGGTGATCTTTAAGTACTTTGATGAGACCCTTGGTAGAATAGTCGAGAGATCGGCATCTCTTGACTACGCGGCCCTGGGTTTACCATCATTGGACTTGCATGACCTTGGTCGCAACTTCGCGGAGGAGGAGATTTTACACATCATACACGAAATCCCCAAGGAAAAAGCCCCGGGCCCAGATGGGTTCACGGGATTATTTTACAAGGTCGCGTGGCCTGTGATCAGACATGATGTGATTAGAGCTTTCCAAGCTATTGGTGAAGGGGACAGCAGAAGCTTCTATCTTCTGAATGATGCATACATGGTGCTGCTACCCAAAAAACACGACACCAAAACAGTGAAAGATTACCGGCCAATTAGCTTAGTCCATAGTTTCTCTAAGCTTCTGTCCAAGGGTATGGCCTTGAGACTGGTTCCCTACCTACATCAGTTGGCCGACAAAAATCAGAGTGCATTTGTTAAGGGGAGACAATTGCATGACAATTTTCGCTTTGTCCAGCAATCGGCAAAGCTCCTACACAGCAGGAAAAAACCAAGGATAATGCTAAAGGTGATCGCAAAGGCTTTTGATTCTGTGTCATGGTCGTTTCTGTTACAGCTGCTAAAGTACATGGGTTTCCCTTTCATTTGGACACGGTCACTCTCAGCTATGCTTTCAACTGCCAGCACGAAAATTCTGATAAATGGCAATCCTAGCAGAAGGATCTGCCGTGGTCGGGGGCTGCGACAGGGCGATCCACTATCGCCAATGTTGTTCCTAACAGTTATGGAGTGCTTAAATAAAATGGTGGTTAAGGTAGATGAAGCAGGACTTTTTCAATCGATGGGAACGAATGCAATTAAGCACCGCGTTTCCTTGTATGCCGATGACTGTGTCATCTTCTTAAGTCCAACTAGACAAGACCTCATGCTTACCAGGTCGATTATGCAGTTCTTTCAAGATGCAACTGGACTGGCTACGAATGTGGCGAAGTGTCGTATCACGCCCATCAGATGCTCAGAGGAACACACTAGGCTTGCTCAAGAGTGTTTCCCCTGTGAGATAGCAAATTTTCCGGTAACTTATTTGGGGATCCCGCTATCAACCACGAAGCTGCCTAAATCAGCCATCCAGCCTCTAGTAGATGCGGTAGCGGATAGGCTACCAACGTGGAAGTCTGGACTGATGAATGCAGGAGGGAGGATGATTCATTCCAAGGTCACTCTCTCGGCCATGTCCACACACGTAGCGATTGCTATAATTCTCCCGGCTTGGGCAGTGAAAGCAATCAACAAGTTCAGAAGAGCTTTTCTATGGAAAGGGTCTGACGCAGTGTCGGGAGGTCACTGCCTAGTGGCATGGTCGCGTGTTTGCATGCCTACGGAACTGGGGGGATTATGACTGCTGGATCTCAAGATTTTTGGATATGCACTTAGGATGCGATGGTACTGGTTAAGCCGCACGGACGACTCAAGGACATGGGTGTCCCTCCCTGGCCACCAAGAACAGCATGTCTTGGCAATGTTCCAGGCGTCACTACTGATTGACATTGGCAATGGTGAATCGGCTATGTTCTGGACAGACAATTGGCTAAACGGCCAATCAATTAAGAACATTGCACCGGATCTATTCAACACGGTGCCTAAATCGGCGGCAAGGCAGCGGACAGTTAAGGATGCCCTGACAAACAGGCGTTGGGTGCGTGACATTCAGGGTGCGTTAACAATCAGAGTGATCGTTGAGTACCTGAGAATTTGGCATAAGGTCGAGGCTGTGATGCTACTGGCAGATGAACCAGATAGGTTCAGATGGAAATGGAATGGGGACGGAAGCTATAGTGCGGCTTCGACATACAAGGCATACTTTCACGGGCACACATACATGCAGGGAGGGAAACAAATTTGGAAAATACGTGCTCCGTTGAAATGCAAGTTTTTCTTTTGGTTAGCGGCATACAAACGCTGCTGGACCTCGGATAGACTCCAAAGGCATGGACTGCCCAATCATGGAAATTGTGCGCTCTGTTCCCATGAAATAGAAACAGCGGATCACCTTCTACTAGGGTGTGTTTACAGTCGAGAATGCTGGTTCAAACTATTAAGAGGAACTGCATTACAACATCTAACGCGGCGGTTGTAATTGCAGTTTGGAAGATCTGGTGCCAACGTAATGATCGAGTTTTCAATGGCAAAAGCATCAATCCATCGCAGCTATTGCTAATTATCAAAGACGAAATCAAGTGCTGCACGTTAGCAGGATACACGCATTTGTCGCTCCTAAAGTTAGATTATGGCTAGTTGGATTAGAGCTATAGGTCGATTAGGAGGTAGGGTGTGGCTGTTCTATGTAATATAGTGTGGTTTGGAGGTGTAAGTGTGTGAGGGTTCTTTCATCTTGAAAGGACTCTAAAAGTTGTATCAATTTCCTCTTCTTCTTAATGAAATACGTGCTCAGGCACGTTCTCGAAAAAAAGATGCACGGGCATATGAGGCCGCCATATGGGGAACCAGAAGGTGCCGGAGGTCTACAACATAGGAAATGCAACGCTCGCTGTACAGACGGTTTCCCTGATCTTTGTGAGTAATCTAACGCCAAGCGCTCTACATGTGTTCGCTGGAATGCTTCTATTGCTATTCTTATGCTTTCGAGCTGTGCTTCAGCAAGGAGAGCCATCTCTGAACCTCACAAATTCGTTCCATTCCTTTGTTTATTAATATTGTTTCAAATGTGCAAAGGTTAGATTGCCAATGATTGTTTGTGTTGTAGTTTAGCATCTACTCTTGGCAAGTTTGATTAATTTAAGTAGTCAATCAATTGATTTCTAGCTAGTAAGCTTGGTTCGAAATACAGGGGCAGTACCCACAGGTTTGTTATATGCCATAATCCTCTTCTGAATCATTGAAAAATTTGTGAATGCTGATTGTTGTTAGACATAATTCCTTCACTTTAGCTAGCATCGTTCATATGGTTTAGAAAAATCCTTTGAAAGTGATACTAACATAGCATCATTTTTACAAAGAAGGATGATACTGAATGCACTTCTTCGTTTGATATTCAGTATCACCTCATCCAGTTTAATGAGAATTTTAATTAAGGCATAAGGAAAAATGATTTGACAAGGATGAAATTATGCATTATTGTTATGTTATCAGTACCAGATTGGAAGATACTCGTATTTCTGAAACAATAAGGCTCCTTCCTCTTATGTGCCTTACAATTCAGCTCAATTTCTGTGATTTAACGCCTCGCAAGTTTAGGGCTTTTGTTATGAGCATGGATCAAAACCAAAGCCAAGCCCACCTAGGCCCAGCCGCAAGACCCATTAGTGGCGGCTAGGGTTTGGGCAACCACCGCCGCCAGGATTTCTTAGAGAATAAGTTACTTAGGGGGGGAGTAGCCCCCTTTGATCATAACAGCTTTATTGAAATGGCATCAATAAATTGAGGGCATGCCTTATTTGACAAGTTTTCTCTATTTTATTTCATATCAACATCTCGAGATTTTTGGTTGTATCCACTGTACATACTTTCATGAAAATATTGAAAGATCCCTTGTTGAGAGGCTGACATATGGTGAAAGGAGTCTTGGCCTAGTGGTTAAGGCACCCGAGTAGCACCTTTGAGGTCCTGGATTCGACTCCCGGTGGGAGCGAATTTTCTAGGATTTAACGGCATTTGTGCTTTCAGCGGTAGGCGACGTGGCCGTCGACAGCGAGGCGCCAGTGGTGACTTCGTCAATTTGGAGGATTTGCCGGCTCAATCTTCGAAGATGCTCATCGGGGTAGGGTTTACGTATGTGCGTTCATAGGGGGTGAGTGTGCGTGCGTTGTGAGTGTCTGAGTTGTACTGTGTAATCTCAAAAAAAAAAAAAACAGAGGCTGACATATGGGATTTCAAACTGCCCGCTTGTATCAAAATTGCCATGAGCTGATAGCTTTTAGTTAGTTGTTTATATTCTTCATGAAAATATTGAATGAGGGAGAGGCTGTCAGAGTTTAATCAAATGAATCATTATAACAAATTTCTGCACCATAATTTCTATGGTTTTGCATACCAAAAATATTTGTTGCAGAGCTCTTTAAAAATGTACATGCTCCTATACGTTTGACTTTATTTAAAGGGTGCGTACGCGATGCATTTAATTATACCGTTAATGCTACATATGGCCGCAATTAGCTATACATACGGGAGCTGCGGATTATAAGCATATTTCGAAAGTGGCAGGTACCGTGTGAAAATGTTGTCTGTAACCCCTTATCCAAATTTCACAGTGATCATCTTTGTTGATTTTTTACCAATGTCAAATTCCAAGCTCATTTGTCAAGATATATGACTGCACAATTTTCCTCAGGCCACGCTGCCAACATATGGTCTCAATCGAAGTCCAATCAATAACCTTACTGCCTTGAATTCGAACAGGCAAGTAAGATCACAGAAGATTCACACCTAGCACCTAGCAGAGTTAGCAAAGTGAATTCAATAACGCTCAAACAAGAAGGGCAAGCAGGGATTTCTTACTTTGATACTAAAACATTTACTGGTTTCCAATGGGCCTTCACAGTATTCAGATCAAGAGTTCTTCAGAACTTCATGAATATAATAAACTTATACCGAGACCACTTTTACTTATTGAGCATATCCATCTAATTCTCAAACCCCTGGATCAATATATGTCATTGCGTATCACAGCGAAAAAGCTTACTACATTTGATTCCCAAGCAATCAACATAGGGAGTCTCCCTTGGTTACGGCAGGTGCACCAGCAACTACTCTCTGCAAATAGTTCTTCCTAGCTTGTTGTTGAGGCTATAGAGGCATGTGGAGCTTGTAAAGGCAAACAACCTTTTCTTTGCAAGATGATTTTTTATATTAATTGATTTCCTGCTACAATTAAGACGTCATTCTACAGCTCTGTTCTCTCATCTATTAGCTTTGTCGTGAATTTAAGTAGGTTTAAATGTTTTTTTTTTTGTTATGTCCTTTATAATTTTTGTTCAATGATTGACTGGTCTGACAACTTTTAAAAGATTGAATATGTAGAATATCTGACTTATCTACGTTAGATTTAGTAACTTTCTGCTTTTGCACTGTACAACTGTACAATTACAATAAGCGATGAAGGGTAACACAAGTTAATGTACAATAATAGTGCGATGTTCTTAACAAGGCTAAGGTCATTCAAAAGAACAAGGTTGTGGTCACTATTATATATATAAAAAAGTACAATTTTCCTATATAACCAAAAAATATTTAAAAAGCAGATGAGCTAGGCATTCATGACACAGGTGGGGAAGAGGCGCGCTATTTTTCTAGTGACAATCTAGCCAATCATCCATCGCTTCATTTCGCAGCGCTTCTAGCCTTCTACTACCAACGAGAGCTAGCGGGGCTGCCTATGTATAACGCGCGCTAGCGGGAGCTGATGTGCAGCGCGGCCCATACGGCCCACTACTACCGTGAGTGTTGAAAAATCGCCGTCGTCTTCTGCCTCCCGCATCTCCATTGTTTTGTTTCGTTTCCCACCCGCCACCGGCTCGCAGCAGCTCGCGGAGAAGGCGGCGCAGAAGCCATGTCGAGGACGCGAGTCTCCTCCATGGATCGATACCTCAGAACAATTCAGCTTTTTCTCAGAACAATCTAGCCTTTTCTCGGAACAATCCAGCTTTTCCCCAAGAACAATCGAGCTTCTTCCCAGAACAATTTCATCCTTTATGTGGAATAATTCATCCTCAGGTCCAGAACATTTCATCCCCATGTCTAGAACAATTCATCTTATGGCCAGAATAATTTTATTCTAGCTATTGGAATAATTGGAGCTGAGATGGATCTCGGGCAGTCGACCACTCGACGCGGCGCCGGGCAGGGAGACAGCTCGGCGGAGTGCAGGGCCAAGATGGCGTGGCGCGCGGCGGCGGCGGAGCGAGGCGTACGCAGCAGGGCAGGGCAAGGCGGAGCGGAGCGGGCACCGACGGCGACGGCCGGGGAGGCATGCAGAGCACGATTCAGGAGGATGAAGGAAGAAGAAAGCTTCGCGACCGTTGAATCCTATACCTGCACGAATCTTAAAGCGTGATATATGTCGGCTATCCGCAGCGCGCGCTAATTATAGGGAATCCGGGGGGGGGCCTATGCACAGCTCGCTCTACTTTTAAGCAACATGTAGCACAACCCATTAGGCCCATGAACTAGCACGCCAGCTTTCGCTCCGTTTCAGCTTCCGCATGCCTGGCGGCAGCCAAAATTTTCTTTCGCGCTCCCGCGCACATGTTGTTGGAACAAATGTTCCATCACCTAAAATATTTGTTCCAACAATAGAAAACAATTGTTCTATCATTTAAAATATTTGTTCCAACAATAGAGAACAATTATTCCAGTAGATAGAAACATTTGTTCTAGCAATTTAGAACAATTGTTCCATTATATGGGAACAATAGGTGATTTTCAAAAATTTACAAAATATATTCATACGGGATCTTGTTTTGTTGCATTAATTGTAAGGATCATCATGGTTCAAACGGATTTGAAAACAGAGTTACGGTTGATAAGAAAAATCATTTTAATGTTTTTAATCAAACTCGAATTCCGCGCGTCCAACCAGCAGCTGACACGTGTCCTGCTGCCGCCCTCTCCTTCCAACCCGCCCGCTTGCACAGCCACCGTTGGTTCCTTCCTCGCACCAATCTTAAAGCGTGCTATGTGTTGACTTCGCGCAGCGCGCGCTACGTATAGGGATTGCCAGAATATTGGGCTCCATCATCATGCCTTGAAAAGCCCAAACTTCAGGTCTGCTTGGTGGTTATGGGCTGCGTTAAGTGTGGGTCGCTAATTTCAGCCAGAGCCCGTAGAGCCCTCTTCTCCAAAGCCCAAACTCCAGGTCTGCTTGGGGTCACAAACGATCTCCCTCCCACAATCACCGAATCCTCCGTATATGGAGACCTGATCCCTCGTGTCAAAAGAAAAAAACAGAGAGAGACCTGATCCCTAACTCCGGCGGCACGGATACTGTCGATCCCGGACGTTGCAGCGGCGGCGGCGGCCGTCAGGAAGCGCGGCGGCTGGACCGGACAAACCGAGGTTGGGCTGCGGCGTGTGACTGACATACTGGTACGGCATCAAAGTTATTTGGGGTGGTCTAAGGTGTGTTCGTTGCACCTGTTTAGACCCCTCTAAAATTTAGCTCTAAAGAGAATCTTATTATTTAGGAGTATTAAATAAAGTCTAATGACAAAACCTTTTTACAGATGGGTACATCTTTACGAGACGAATCTAATGAGCCTAATTAATCTATGTTTTGCTACAGTGATGCTACAGTAAATATCGTCTAATCACGGCTTAACTACCCTCGTTAAATTCGTCTCGCGATTTAGAGGGGGGGTCTGCAGTTAGTTTTGTAATTAAACTTTATTTAAGACAAGATTCTTTTTGTTTAAACCCCTCTAAATTTTAGACTCTGAAACGCCGAACACACCCTAGTTTCCTCGTAGCCAACAGCTTTCATAGCTTTCCTCTCTAGTACAGTGGCGTAGCCAGAATAGAGAATCTGGGTAGGCACAACACCTAATTGGCAGTAAAAAAATGTTAAACAGTGAGTGAACAGTGCTTCACTCCAACTAATTTGTCCGATCGCCGGGTAGTCCTCGGGACTACCAGGATACCCTCTGGCTCCGCCACTGCTCTAAGTACTACCTCGGCTGTGTTGAAAATACAGATGGAGTCACACGACTGCACAAGATGCGGGTTAAGTGACTCGAGATACAGTCCTGTAAAATTCTATCACAGTAAATACATATTCCAAATAGTCATTATATGATGATATGTGGCTCGGGGAAAACTGTCGGGCTCGTTATATCCTGGTTGAGCAGCATCCTCAGATTCAAGATTTTGTTAAAAAAAAAAATATTGATGAAAGAGCAGGGAGGGGGGAAAGGAGTATGTACAAATAAACAGGGGCGGACAAGTACCTGTTACCGATCTTCTTTTGCTTTTCTGCTTCTGTGTATAGGATGCCATCTTTCAAGCAACAAGCTTCAAAGATTAGTGAATTTGTTACACGCTATCAAAAACTTGCTCTATTTTGATTTATTCTGTTTTTTTACTCTCTTTTTTCAACTATCTGAGCCACTGTTCCCAGATGCCAGTCACAGAATTACAATACTGTACTACCGCTGTCTATATCAGCTTTGACCGTGGTTGTGCCTTGCTCACTCCGGTTGACTGGTATGTCGGTTCTGCCTCCTTGCTCTTCCTTCCTTTCATCCTTTCCTGCACTGATATTTGGCTGAGGGGCCGTTTGGAATAAAGGATTTTCACAGGATTTATGGAGGAATTCATTCCTCTAGAAAGGAACTGCAGGGTTGCGTTTGGAATGGAGGAAAGTAACAATCCTTTCCTCAGGAAAGGAATTGTGGTCTGTGTATTTCACGGGAATGAAATCCTTCAGTCGAAGCCAAGGGAACGCTGCTTCGCTGGCCTTCTCTCTCTCTCTCTCTCTCTCTCTCCGGTTCCTCTCAAGGCTGATGAGCCTAGCTAGAGAAAAAACTGGTGCAAATGAATTGAAGGTGAAGAACCAGCAGCCAAAAAGCATCTCTGCCCAACGGAATCTGACTCATCCCCTTTTCTTTTCCGTTTTCCTCTTACATCAACGTGAAAATAAATATGGACTGAATTGATTTACGTAGAAGTGTCGTAGTTAGGAAAATGCTTGAACGTTCAAAAGTAAGGATTCCTTTATTTTTCATTCCTGCAATCCAAACATCAAGAATTCTCCATTCCTATGTTTTCTATTCCTGCGGTTTTTGTACTTTCTCCATTCCTGTGTTTTTCTTATTCCTGTGTTTTTTCCTGTTCCTGTGTTTTTCATTCCTGTGTTCCAAACAGGGCCTGAGTATTTTCTGTTCCTCCTCAATTGATCAGATTGGCCTGCACACAGATGAACCGCTCCAAGGGGGCAACAGCTGCCGGTGACCTTACGGCGGATGACCTTATTGTTGAGATTCTGTCGCGCTTGCCTGTGAGGTCGGTGTGCAGATTCAAGTGTGTCTCCAGGCACTGGAACGGCCTCATTTTCCATCCCGAGCACCGCAAGAAGCTGCCCCAGACCATCTCCGGCTTCTTCTACAATAAGTACAACCATGAGAATAATTTAGCAGTACCCATTTTTTATGGAATCTCAGCGTACAAAGAACTGTCATTCTCTGATCCCTCATTGTCCTTCTTGACTGGATACATGTCGATTTTTCCAAGGAGCTCCTGCAATGGCCTTCTTTTCTGCCTCTGCCGGAAGGACTCCCCAGAAGATTCAGGGCGCGTTCGGCGTTTTAGAGGCTAAAATTTAGAGGAATCTAACCAAAAAGAATTTTGTCTTAAATAAACTTTAATTACAAAACTAACTGCAGAACCCCCCTCTAAATCGCGAGACGAATTTAACAAGGGTAGTTAAGCCGTGATTAGACGATATTTACTGTAGCATTACTGTAGCAAAACATAGATTAATTATGCTCATTAGATTCGTCTCGTAAAGATGTACCCATCTGTAAAAAAGTTTTATCATTAAACTTTATTTAATACTCCTAAATAATAAGATTCTTTTTAAAGCTAAATTTTAGAGGCTCTAAACTGAAGCGCCGAACGCGCCCTCAGTCAATTACTACGTGGTATGCAATCCTGCCACTAAGGAATGGGTAGTCTTGCCCGATTCTGTTCACCACAGCTATACGTCCAATTACCAATTGGGTTTTGACCCGGCTGTGTCGCCCCACTTTCATGTGTTCCAGATGCTAGATCGTGGTGTTAATATCTATTCGTCAGGGACAGGATTGTGGAGTCACAAGGAAACTGGTTGGGGCAACAGTCAGATTCATGTCGTTGACACTAGGGTAGTCTTTCTCAACAGAATGCTGCACTTTCTCACCTATCAGTTTAAGATATTAGCAGTTGACACTGAGGGTAAGACATGGAGGACCATTTCTTTGCTGGAAGCAATGTGTATTCGAACTCATATGATTTGTCTTGCTTTTATTGGTCAGTCTCAAGGACGATTGTATTATATAAATACGAGAGGCAACGGTACCTCCAAACTATCAGTATGGATTCTTGAGGACTATAATGGTGATGAATGGATACTTAAGTACAATATCAGCACTTCACAGCTTTTTGGAAAGAAGGATCTCAGTTTTCAACAGGACTATGCTTTGATCGCAATCCATCCTGAATGCAATATGATTTTCTTTGTTTGGAAGTGCAAGAATATGTTGTTGTCATTAATATCATATGACATGGACAGTGGTAAAGTTTGTGTTATCTGTAGCCTTAAAGAGCATTCCTGTGAAAATTTTCCTCTATATCTTCCGTATGTTCCATCTTTCTCGCGCATTCGCTGACGAAGAGTGGAAACAGTACTGGGGAAGGCTAAAAGTTGTTACCGACAATTAGATGGATGGCTTTACAAGTGTTGGACCTTCAGTTACCACAATTAAACCATCACGCTACACAGCTTGGTCGAGCTCTAGAATGGCTTTTCTTTTTTTTTTCCACCTTTTTTTTGATTTTTTTCTTGATGCATACCTGATTTAATTTCTATGAACTGCCTGCAGTCATAGGACCCTGTAATTTGACTTTGCGAAGATTATTTACCAAGCCTTCTTGAATTGCACTGATTGTATGTGCTAAGGTATTGGCAGCCTTTCAGAGACTCTTTTCTCCTTCTCCAACATATGAATGGAATGTACTGGTGTTACACTTAAAAGCTTGGGTAAGATGTATCCGCACAAGGAATTATGAAATTATTTTGTAAGAATGAATCATCGCTTGATCGCGCCAATAAAGATATGGCGACTTGTAATGAAAAAAGGACTTCGGATCATGAGATGCATTGAGACGATGATTATGCGTTTCTGGGTGTTTCTATAATTTATTCTCAATCCATGAAGACCACATTTTGATTCTCTTTGTTTGATTTATGAGACAGATCTCGTCAAATCTATCTATTATATATATAATTGACGAGAAAAAAGAGCCACCACGTTCGCTCTAAAATGCTAAAAATTTCCACGTTAATCTGAGAAAATAAGAAGAGAAAATTACCTGTCACTGCCATTATGAAACAATTACTCACAAAACCCCTATAAATATTTACAAAATAGTTAAATTCGGAATAATAAAAAATGTCCAAAAAATACCCCTCGCACCTATTTTTAAATTACCCATCATAACATCATGAGTCAAAAAATAGATAAATTCGAAATAATAAAAAATAACTAAAAATACACTTCACACCTATTTCTAAATTACCCGCAATGTCATTATAAGTCCAAAATAACTAAATTGGGGTTATAAAAGATAGCTAAAAATATCTCTAATTCTTATTTCTAATTTACCCATCATACCATTATAATTCTAAAATAGCTAAATTATGACGTATTGAGTAGGCAAGCTGAAAAAAAGCTATGACGATGACCATTTTTTTCTTTTTGTGGGAGTTTGCTGATCTGACTTTAATTTCTTTTTAATCTTGGTGGATGTGCAAGAAGGTATTACAGGTACTGGATTCAAATGGAGCAAGCCAGTCAGGTCCAATCCTACCACATAAAACTATTTGAGTCATCAATATAATTGATAATTTCTCTATGATTCACAAAAGTGGAAAACATATTTTTATCTTTGTCTCAAATTGGTATATTGTTACATGTACGCAGTTCTCACCATATTATCCGGTTGAAAACATATATTCCTTAAAATCAGATGGATGTAGTGTTCTGTAACAAGTAAATTTTATTAGATCTGTGTATATTCATTCTTTTGAAATAAGTTATGAATTATGTGCACATGCATGGTTATCTATATATATACAGTCAATTTATGAGCGAGACAATTTTTCTAGGCATTGTATTTATCCATTGTGTTTATCCATACAGCTAATGGCATGACAAACAAAAGTGGGGTGTAAAAAAGGTAGCGCGTGGCGATCATAGCTCATAGCCGAGAGTAAGGGTGAGTGAAAACCCAAAAAAAAAAGACAGAAAGGATGACGGGAAGAGCCTTGAACGAGAGGGCGACGAACAGAAAATCTGAATAACAAGATGAATAACCTACCAGTAGGAAAGCGAGGGAGGAAGACGACGCGTGAATGTAGTAGTCTTTGCATTAATGGGCGACAAGTAGGCGGGGACGGATAGGGAGTTGGCAGAAGTACCATATGAGAGCAAGTGACCCGGACAACAAGCCAAGGTGACAACTAGCTGAGCATCATTACGAGCAGGTGAGGGATGCGACCGTAGGAGAGAGCATATACAAGTTTATTACAAAATATCTTGAAATACCTACATACAAGTTTATAAAATTTATACTATTATCGATATAAAAACAATAAACTCTAGCCGCGTAAATGCGCGGGTGACCATACTAGTGTTTCTTATACGTGAATCGTGGATTCATTTGCGTGTCCATAATTTCCATGTATGTTGACAAATTCTTATGTCAATTTCAGTAGGGATAACTTGACCTGCGTTGCCCGTCCCAGTTTTTGTAACCTTCATGGCGTCCTAATTAATTCCGTAGAAATTGCATCTGCAGTTGAACCCACTTCAAAAAAGGCGTCCTTTGCAAAATGTAAAGCCTTGGGGAAGAGAGTACGCATATAGTGATTTTTTTTAGTCTGTCTTAGCCTTAAATACTGATAGATGTTCAATTCAAAAATCCACGTGAACCCGAAAGATACGTTCGTTTCTTTTAGCGCTAAATTTTAGAAGCCTCTAAATAAAGAGAATCTAGTACTAAATAAAGTCTAATGATAAAACTTTTTTATAGATGGGTACATCTTTACGAGATGAATCTAACGAGCCTAAGTAAGCTATGTTTTGCTACAGTCGTGCTACAGTAATGCTACAGTAACCATCGTCTACCCACGGATTGCTTACCCTCATTAGATTCGTCTCGCGAATTAGACCAGGGGTTCTGCAGTTAGTTTTGTAATTAAACTTTATTTAATACTCTTAAATGATAAGATTCTTTTTTTTAGACCCCTCTAAATTTTAGACCCCCGTAAAACGAACACCTCCGTAGTTCTGTTCCAAACGGCCGGAAATGCTGTATGGCTTTATCCACTACAAATCTTTTGTCAAAAAGGTATTTCACACTTGTTGGGTGCTGCGTGCTGCGATCCATGATGTTGTGTTGCCAAGGACATGACAACGGCGACGGCCATCGTAGTACCGAGAACGGAATTTCCAACCTGTACGATAAAAAGTCGCCGTCCACGCCGTCCTCCCCGGCCCATCTACCACCCCTCTCTCTGCGACCATCGCACATGATGCGCAAGCGCAACACAATGATGCCCAAGTACCGAGCCCATTTCCGTCCATGTATCCTAGAACAGGGAACAAGCAGCTTGTCACCTTCATATCAGCAGCCGTGTTTAGCGTGTACTGACTGCTGCAATATTCAGCAGGAATGTTACTAAACAGTAGTACTAGAATGCAGTAAGAACGAGCAGTGATTTGGCATTGGCATTTCTTCACTGCATGCGACTGTTGTTTTGACGCTACACAAAGGCTCTGCAGCCGCGCGCTTTTGCAGGACATCCACGTCCATTCGGATTTGCCAAAAGCGCAGCGTTGAGGCCCGATGGAATGACCGCCTGAACTGACCTCGTGCCTCCCTTGCACATCCTCTTCATTTCGAAAGCAAGATGACTGATGCCTCGACCACATGAACCTCGCCAAAGACTCGTCTTTGCCTCGACCTGACAATTCAGTTCTTTTCATGTGGGAGTACTACTGGTAGTACTGCAAGAAAAGAAAGAAAAAAAAAAGAAAGCAGCAGATTCTCGTCTCGGTATCCGGGGTTCAAGTGTTGGCGATCATTGATCTGCCAAAGAGGGAGGATGCCCCTCTCCTTTTGCATCGGATCAATCAGATCCGTGTTCCAAAATCTTGGCGTCGCGTTACTGTATCTGCGTGCATCTTTGCATCGGATACGGCACTGTGATGTGTGCAAGTAAAGCCGGGAAAGATCTTTGCATCACCAATCTCGAGCAGGGGAAAAGAGCGGCGCAACGCACACTCATGAGCTGCGGCGAGCAGCTTTTTACGCGACGACGTTGAGCTCAAACTTTGGAGCAAAAAATACAGGATCGAGACGATACCGTGAGAAGCTACGTCAGAATCTTCAAACGCCACGTAACTGCATTAGAATGTACTAGTACAATGTTGGAGAAGGAATTCAATCGCCTGAATATCTAGAGGCTCAAATAATATGGTCCTCTGGGCACCAAAACTGCTCAATTATAAGTGGTCCTCGGCCATCTGAACTGCAAGTGGCGTCGTCCTGCAACAGTCGAAGGGGAGCGTGAGCGATCCAAACTCCCCGAAGAAGCAGAGAACAAGACAGTGGAGGAATCCTCTATAACCTTCAACAGGAAAAACCAAAAACAAAAAATCATCAGCGTCCAAAGCAGAGATAGGCCCCAGGGAATTCATGAGGCGACAGGCTCGCTGTTGCTGGGCCCTGCCTCAGCTATAGGCAAGCGGGGCAGATGATGTTGAAAGGCACGGGAAGAAAAACGCTTTTGCTTTCAGTCAAAAAGATTCTGAAAACGGCAACAGCCAACGGCGCCACTGTCAGCAGATCGCTGCACTTTCTTTCGTTCACGGCAAATACTAATCAAAATGTGGGAGAAGTATTGTGAACATTGCACTAAACAATCTGGGATGGAATGAACTTATGCTTCATTTACTAATTACTAAGTTACTCCTACTAACAGAGCAAAGCATTTATCTTTTCCTGCCACAGTTCCAGATAGACATCTGTACCTGTATGGCCACTCCCCAAATGAAAAGAAAAAAAAAAGAAAAGAAGCAACAACAAACACTGCCCTCTCTCGTTATGGAACCCCATGCATCGCATTCCCCACATGCACACACAAACCACACCGCCATTGATTTTAATTTCCTGCCCTAACAACAACAGCAGGAGCCCCCTAGCTACATAATTCCTGTGGGACACGAGCCCCATGCCCGTGTCGCTCTGTTGCCTTCAGCCTCACAACAAATCTACACAGCCTAGCAAACAGATGGGCACCCGGGCCGACACCGGCGTCGGCAGGTTGGCGGCGGTGGCGCCTGCATGCAAATCGTCCATCATGCGAGGCGCTTCCGCTCGCCGGCGAGGCTCAGCAGCCGCGCCACGCCCTTGGTCCACATCTCGTACTCCCGCTGGCTGGTGCACTCGAACTCGATCACCCGGTGCTCCGCCGTCCGGAGGCCGAAATACCGGCGGTGCTCGCCGTCCTCCAGCAGGTGCCGGCCTGGCCACGCCGGGAGGTCCTTACACACGTCGATCACCACACCTGCACAAGAAACATATGGATCAATACACCTGCAATGTACCATGGAGATGTTATCAATGCCGTGCTTGTTTTGTCACTTACTTTTCTTCTTTTTGGTGATGGTCCCTGCCACATGCCGGCTCTTCATTTTCAGCATTACCTGAAAACAAATAATACCGTTAATAAGTAACCGAAAGGTCGGCAAAAGTTAACAGCTACAGTTTAACAGAAGAAGCATTTTTACCAGGCCCATCCTGTTGATGTACACTGATACAACCTTCCAGTGCAGTACACCTGTAAAAAGATCGAACACGTAAAGAGAACATCAGTAAGCTGCTTTCAACAGCAAATCATTGACCAGAATGATCACCAAGACAGCACCTTTCCGCGTGCGTTTGAGGAGCTCAGTGCCGCGAGCAAGCAGCTCTTGGCTGCAGATGCCAAGGAAGTTGCTCTCCTCCTCGAGAGAGATGTCATCACTAATGCTACTGCCATTGCTCTCCAGCTTGCGATGCTGCTTCAGCACGCTCTGCTTCTGGTGGTTCCCTCCTCCTACTGTGCCCTTCTCGACCGGGATCACCGCCGCAATGTTCCACACCTCCTTCAAAGCCCTCGCCTTCAATGTCGCCGCACCTCTCAATGCTGCAATCAACAATCAGATACTAGTTATCCACAAGTCCAAGTATGGGTCAAGAGATATTGATTGTTTCATTTGGTGAAAATGACGGACCAGTGGCAGCAGCAGCTGTGACAGTGACAATGTCTCCAGGTGTCCTAACGTTCACGGCAGAGCCAACCACCGCCTCTAAGTGCTCACGCTCAGCCCCCATCGACTCTGCAGCTTCAACGCATTGCGCGGCCACAAGTGTTGCGGCGGACGCCACAGCCATGTCGGTGCGGGCCGCATGGTCATCCTTGCCTGATCCTGAGGCGGCCGCGGTTGCTGCGGCCACGGCTGCCACAGCAGCAGCCACGGCCGCTACCGAAACAGCGGCGTGGACCTGAGCATTGTGTGCCCGCGTCTCTTCTTTCTTCTTCTCCTTCCTGTCCTTGAGCCACCGTCCAACGGTCTTGTTGCTGGCACGATACGCCTGTGGCTTTGGCGTGCTCACTGCTCTGCAGTACTGCATAGTTTCAAAGCAGTCCAATTAGTAGAACGCAATGTTATCCAAAATTTAGCTGTTTTGTTTAGATGACTGATACTGTAAATCAAACAAATAGTTGCGCGTCCAATCAGTAGGCCAATGTGCTGCAAGTTACAAATTCATTACAGTAAAGGTGCTGTTGTGAATTGCAACAAGGCACCTTGAAGTGACAGAACGGTTCCAATTTTCACCTGTGGGTCCTTAACTAACAGTACTGATGATTAGATTTTTTTTAGATAATGGGAAAATAAAAGTCCCGGCACTGATGATTAGATATTCAAGTTAGAAAGGTGCATTTCATCAGCCAATACTCCTAGTCCTACTACAGATCACTATGTTTACACGATGTTATCCTCTAGCTTTGGATTGATTGATGAAAGGTAAAGCCTGCAAATATTCCATTTCATACAGTATTAAACAATGTGTAAGCGTCAGAGAAGACAATCGACACAATCATGAAGCAGTGGAGAACAATGTTAGCCCTAGATCAGCTAAAGAGGACATCATTACATTAGATTAGAAAGCCTGAAGGAATAACACTCGATTAGGGACCAAAAAGGCGCAAATAGCCTCATGATGCGGGAACGGCATGGACTGCATGCCAATGCCTGCAAGCCTGCTTTTAGCCCAGAGAGAGAAATGGGCAGAGAGCGAGTGATGTGGGCAGTCTGGACATGTTGCAGTGTTTGCTTGCTCAAGCAGGAGACCAGATGCCAGCGACAAGCACTGAGACAATAGAGAGAATCAAAGCTTCTTTTTAGGGGGTTTTAGGGGGTGTTCGTTTTAGAGAGGTCTAAAATTTAAAGGGGTCTAAAAAAAGAATCTTATTATTTAAGAGTATTAAATAAAGTTTAATTACAAAACTAACTGCAGAACCCCTGGTCTAATTCGCGAGACGAATCTAATGAGGGTAAGCAATCCGTGGTTAGACGATAGTTACTGTAGCATGACTGTAGCAAAACATAGCTTACTTAGGCTCGTTAGATTCGTCTCGTAAAGATATACTCATCTGTAAAAAGGTTTTATCATTAGACTTTATTTAGTACTAGATTCTCTTTATTTAGAGGCCTCTAAAATTTAGCGCTAAAAGAAACGAAAAGGGCCTTACTCATACGCCGAGCAAACAACAAAATCCATCGTATCATAGATCTGCTGTTAAGTTCAGAGAGCTACGATGGTACTCTATAAAATTATTACTAGTATGACACATCACAGGTTAGGGTGCTGTAGAACTGTAATTAGCACCTTATTAGGTGGAATGACCAGAGTGTCCTTGTGTATGTATTGCTTGCCTATCCTAATCGGATCTTTGACCTTGACATCTCATAAGCCTTTGTCTTTCTTGGGGTCTGGGAGCATGTGGAACAGCAGTGATGTGGGGTATTCTAGGGCCATTTCTTCCTTAAAAACCAAAATATTGGGGAGACAAGCAACAGCTGAACCTACGGAGGCATTTCACATGGCTTTATAAAATGAGCTAATAAAGGCTCTTTTCATGTTCCAAATCTAGCATTCGCCAGAGACGGGCCAACTGACAAAATGGTCTGTCTGGATTAAATTTGTCCTTGTGACTAAATATCCAATCAAATTAATATTCTGGCAACATTTTATGTTTTTGTTTGCAAAATCATTACTTCACTAGATATGTGAAAACAGATAAGGAAATGGAAACAAGCAATTATTGTTGCAGAGGACAAAGAGGGCAGTGACATCCAACTACAAGTACAGTGATCAGATGTACCAAAAATGAATGAAACAAGCATGAATAACATGAGCAACGAAAGGACTACTTGACAGATTATCACAAGGATCCTATATTTAGGAAAAAGGATGATTCTTTCATGACACAAAACTATTCCATTGTTCAATCATCCTCATGTCAATACTAGCCAATAAATATCATATATCAGTGTAAATTTGTACTAAATGTGAATTTCAAATGACTCATGTCTGTGTTTGTGGGCATAGCCAATGAGCAAGTTATATATTCATGGATCAGTTCCAGTGAGGAAGGTCGACATCTTCTTCATGCGACTGGGATAGAGACCTTAATCTGCAATGCAGGAGTTGTCGGTGGGGAGACGGAAAGAGACATGTCCATGACAGAAGATTACTATACACAATGGGCACCGCGATGTTGAGTGTTCACAAACTCTCGAGAGAGAAAGCAAAACGGATTGGGCAAAACGAAAGTCGTGGGGTAAAAAGCAAAGGTTTACGAGTCAGGAGTTTTATTGGAAGGCGAGAAAGGCATGCCTACGAGTAGCTTTGTTTTTTGTTCTCTCTCTCTCTCTCTAGAAATTTAGCGCACAGGGAAGGCTGCAAGACTGGTCTCTTTGTCCCAGGCAGACCCATAGCTTCCAATGGCTCTTCTCTTGGACAAATGGTGCTTGTGACCTTGGCTGTGCTTTACAACAGCGAAGTTCACACTCACATTCTCTACGGCAAAATCAGGCAGAAACTAACCGAAGGTGCGATGCCTATTATATTAATCTTCAGAAAGTTCAGCAAACTTTTTTTTTCTAAAATACAAAGTATATTGCATTCCTTCAACACACATATGGAGTATGCCACTGCTTATCTTCGCATGGTACACCGCAAAATTATAAGAACGCCCCCTATATCCTCCTGACAAAGAGCCACTAAAAGTACATACAAGAAGTACTAGTTCTCTACTACAAAATTAGAACCCAAAAAAGTAGCTCGACAGATGTTATTTCCTAGAAAATTTGTATGAAGTGTCTAAATTAAACAAAAAAACAGAAAAAGCTTAACACAAAAGCTTCAAAGATGATTTCCTTCCAGTAAGAAAGCACACGACCAGAGATATAAAGAATCCCACATCAAACACAAACAGTGCGTCCACCAGCCGGGCAGTAAAAGCGGTGCCTTGATTCTATCTGCGCCCTGATTATTTTAACACTTGAAAACTGCCTAATCTAATGGCTTCTAGTACTAATCAACGTTACAACAGCAAGGGAGCCAAAGAAATACTACTAGAAACTGCAGTATAGTGCCAGTTCAGTACAAGTCCAGGCATTAAAAAATTGCAGCGAAGGACTGGTATCTCGGTGGCGCAACAGGTAGGAACAAGAAGGTGACAAGGACGTACCTTTGCGTCATCGATCTCCGGCGAGACCGGCGGGCTGTCGGAGAGGGAGCCCCCGCCGTTGAGAGGGCCGCTGCTGTGCGAGAGCCGGCCGGAGGTGAGCGGCGCCACTTCCTGCTGCGGGTTGCAACGGAACAAGCATGTTTCAGACATCGTCAGGATTAATAAAGCAGTAAAACATCTTGTGGTTCCAACAGACAGAAAGAAAGGTATGAAAGCAGGCGACTGAAATTTTGTTTCGTCTGAAAAAGTTTTGTGACTGCATGAGTTGATGGAACTGAACGGGAGTCCCGATCATTAATTGCAAGTAAAGCCGCGCAATCAACTAAAACAAAGTTGATAATTACACTTCTGTTTCCGCCCTTGGAGAAAAATCTCACCTTTGGCAGTTTCTCCTTGTCCCAACATGGGTCAAAGGTAAAACAGAGGGAAAAAAGAGCTGATTGCGGTTTAAGCAGAAAAATAAAGTTTGAGAGAAGATCCAACAATTTCGAGTTAATAAATCAAGGGATCATCACAAAAACTGCAACGTAATGCCGCCACGAAATAAAACAGAAATCGGCAATAAAAAACGACCAAAGCTCAAATCTATATTCTGCCGTCAAAAAGTCTCCAGATTTTGCCGCAAACAGAAGTGAAATCTCCAGCCACATTGAAAAGAACAAATTGTGATTTAGAAAAAGAAACAACAGACAGACAGTTGGAGGAGGGAGGAAGAAGAGGCTCACCGATTGCGCGAGGATCCGTTCCATGATGAGCTGCGACGTGGCCGCGGACGCGAAGGAGAAGGAGCTGCCCCCGGCGGCAGCGGAGCCGACGGGCGGGAAGGCGCCGCCGTCGTCGAGCTCGCACGCGGCGTCCTCGGCGATGGGGCTGACGAGCGCGGCCGGCGGCGGCGTCGGCGGCGGGGGGCCTAGCACGCGGCCGGATGCGCTCCAGGAGCGGGAGAGGAACTCGAGAGGGTCGAGCGGCGGCTCCGGCGGCCGGAGGTCGCCGGAGGCGCGGGCCCGCGGATCGCCCATGCGCGCGTGGGTGGCGGAGTTAAGGAGAGAGAGGAGTGTGAGTGACGAGTGTGCGTTACAATTCGAGGAGGCGCGGCACGGCTGCGAGTGGAGGAAGTGGTGGTGCGGGTGGTTAAGTTGCGCGGTTTTTATAGACGCGCGCGTTTGTGCAGTTGTGCAAGGAATGCCACGATTAGTTCAGGAAAAAGGTGTGTACTGCTTAATGTATCGCACGTATTTATGCAGGTACTAAAAAGGATGTGTACTGCGTAAGGTATCACTGTATTGATACAGGTACTAGCTCTGCAATTTAAGTATTTTAACTAGTTATTGAGTCTCTTTTTAATGTGCGCATCATATATCAATTGTCTGAGGATGACACCTTGTGTATCATTTCTGTTTTCAATTCTGAGATGCCAAACTAATCAATTGTAATGCATTTTAATGATTTCGTAGCTGAGCTACCAGTAAAATTTTTTTTAGAAGTTACCTTACAGAAAAAAAAATTAAGTATCTAAAGGTGTAATGCAACTTTACATACATATGCAGGGTATATTAATTATATTTTGTGGGATGAATCACAATAAAAATTACAAGTCCCTTGTTTTGTCCTCGTCGGTGTATAAATTATAAATGTTACATTACATTTATTTATCCAAGTACAGTTATCACACCGTGTGATGACCTATCGGCACCTCATCTTGCAAGGTCGGGTGTGTTACAATGCTACAAATATTGCATTTCGTAGATGATTAAGACATATTATTATATAGTGAAGATCTATATTTTATATGGTTATATGAGTGTTACGACCTATTCTAGATTTTACTAAAAATGTAAACTACTTCTATAACTTAGTACCTTCCACCGAAATGTGGCTGGGGCACTTGATCTAATAGTAGCTCATTATTTTTTTCCTTGAAGAAATTTATGTTTCCAAAATGATAGCGTGCCTATATTGCCTTGTTACAATGGATAAAGAAGCAATTATGATCACAACAAAGGTTCATTATATTATTAACATAAAAAAAATTATTGAAGTACCTAAGTGGTTTGTATAAGCATAGGGGCATATGCCCACTATTTTTCTTTCAATCAGGGTCTAATCAACAAGTTAAATCACTAAATTGATTATTAAATGAGTAACGTAAGTTGTAAATATCTTTGATCAATATGTAAAATCACCATAGCCCACAACGCCCACGACTTCAAGTGCCGCAGCCGCAGCCATGCTGCCATCGGGCTGCGCCGCGGCTCCAAGAACGACTAAGTTGTCAATGACTATCTGCCTCATAGCCTTAGCCGCGCCAGCGGGTGCAGAGAAGGCGTTTTTCGGGGCCTCAACTCGGAGCTACAAGGCTTGAACGACAACGTTGTTGTATCCGCTCCACCGATGGACGGAGGGTGAACCGGTGAAGCGCCATCGGCACCCCCGCACACACCCAGGACCATCCCTTGATCCACATTCACCTCGATCATAAACAACTCTACGTGCTGCTTGGGGGATCCTATGGCGGCATTGGCACCATGTTTGTGTTAATAATGGTAGTTCTATGGCTTAGAAAGATGAAGATCATACGAGACACTAATGCCATGTTTGGGAGTGGTTATAAAAAATTTATTGGAATATTAGGCCAGTCTCAATGAGCCTTTCATCAACATTAAATAAGGTGCCACATCAACAAAACATATGACATGGCACATCAATTAAGATGAAAGAGGAGAAGTTCACGGTTTCATATATATGAAAGCTTATTGAAAGACCTATTGAGAGCAAAAACTTTCATCCTAACATGTTTTGACCAATCTCAATGCAAGAATTTAATATTATACTTTGCTTATGAAACCGTGAGATGAAATTGTGCATTGAGAGAGACCATTTCATTTATCATGTGAAAACTCTAAATCTGATGTGACACCTTTGAAAAATATAAAATGAAAGTATCCACCGAGACTGGCCTTAGAGTGAGTTTTATAAGCATAGGGCACATGCTTTTCTCTTTTTACTTTCAGTTATGATCAAATCAACAAGTTAAATCAATACATTTATTGTTGAACAAATACAAATAAGTTGTAAACATGTCTGATTAATATGTAAAATCATCAAATGTGAACCATCATTAATATCGTATAGTGGATAGGATGTCCACGTCACCTTGGGGTTAGTGCCTATATGCTCATATAAGTATTTGTCTTGAATTATGATTATCTCGAGAATTTATGTCAATCGAGTAATTGCCTAAGGGATCTCCTCCAAAAGGTTGTTAGATACGTGTGTGTGTCTAGGCTGTGTAGATATAAGAAATGTAACCCACGTTTTTAACCCAAATGCTGTTGTTTAGTACAGATGTTTACGAGGACTTGCATCTTCTCTTTTACAAACGTGTATGTTTTTCACAACAATTGTTTGTAAAAGACATGATAAAATCCGTACAGATTAATATGTTGATTGATAAAATGTAAACAGAGAAGGAAAATTTAAACAAAATTTTCTTTTCTGTTGGATGAAGCCATGAAGGGCCAAAGTTCATAATTGGTCTACCCCAAATGTGACGTGGAACGTCCTTATCTTTGACCGGGCTCTTTTCTCACCCTCGTGGTGTGAGTGCGTGACTCCCTTCTCCTTTTTGGAACGGAATTTGTCCCCTTCTTTCTCTGGAGCCCGTTGATCCTTGGTCTGCATGTCACACACACCACATGTGCACGGCCACGGGCCTGAAAGCTTGGCGCCTTCGCGGCATCTCGACTTGCTCTGTCCGGCTCCTCTGGCAAAGCTGCCTCTCGCTTCTTCGCTTCAGGGAAAGAGATCGGTTTTTACGATCAGGACAGGGTTGCTGATTCTCACGCTCTCACTGCGACGATACTCACTGTCAATGGGATGATGTGACAGTAGAGTGCGTAGACTGGTATTTGGGTGTGTTCGTTTCACCGTTTAGACCCCTCTAAAATTTAACTCTAAAGAGAATCTTATTATTTAGAGTATTAAATAAAGTCTAATGACAAAACCTTTTTACAGATAGGTACATCTTTACGAGACGAATCTAATGAGCCTAATTAATCTATGTTTTGCTACAGTGATGCTACAGTAAATATCGTCTAATCACGGCTTAACTACCCTCGTTAAATTCGTCTCGCGATTTAGAGGGGGGGTTCTGCAGTTAGTTTTGTAATTAAACTTTATTTAAGACAAGATTCTTTGTGTTTAAACCCCTCTAAATTTTAGACTCTAAAACGCCGAACACGCCATTTGCTCGGTTTGGCCATCTGGCTTCTGGAAGACTGGAAGCGGTGATTGCAGGTAATAACTCAAGTATCCGCCGTTTACTTTAGCCATAGCTGATGAGGACATCGACACTAGCAATGTAAACCGTGAACCCCCATCCGTATCAATAGCAGTGCTACGAATTCCATTTCACTGGAGGTGAAGTAGAATCAAAAGCGAAGCGAATCAAACGGCCATGGCTGAACGATGGCATGACCCAGATTGCCGGGGAGATCATCATTCTCCAGTTGTGTTGACCCAAGCATAGTTTGAACTCGGAAGTGGTCGCAAAATTCTTTGTCAACCGAACCCCAGTAAATACGTACTCCCTCCGTTTAATAATACATGTCATTCTAGTATTACCTACTTTTTTTAAATTACATGTCATTCCCACTTCCCAATGCATCTTTCACTCTTCCCGATATAATATTCCCTTCTTTCATTACACTTCTATCTCTATCTCTCTCCTTCTCGTTTTCAATGCACCCATCTTTTTCACTTCTCTTTAAGTCTCGTGTCCAACTCCAAAACGACGTCTAATAATGAACGCAGGTAGTAGTAAACAGGAATGCGATCAGTTGAAGCCGTGGACGGAGCTTACCCCAGCGCGCCCTGTTTAACTGCTTTGTCGCACACGGCCGCTGCGTGACACCTGACACGACGTTGGCCCACGCCTGCACGAGGTGTTAATTCAAGTACTCCTCCAGTAAATGCTTATGTACCAAAGAGGGCAAGTGCTCCGTATATTATACTCCTACCTGTATACTTCTTTTTTTTTTCTGCGGGGGGACTCCTACCTGTATACTTCTTCTTTTTTTCTGCGGGGGGACTCCTACCTGTATACTGTATACGACGAAATCAACGAGTCCAAGCAAAAACCGGGCAAAGCGCTCGCAACGTGTTTCATACCGTACGAAGGTGGCCGTCGCATGTAACGGCCCGTTTGCTAGCTACAGGTTGGTAGGCGTAGCCCCTAGCGGTGTCAAGGGTGGGCAGTGTCTAGTCCCAGCCGTACAGCATCCAATCCGCCCGTCTATCCATCCATACAACGACATGGCTACAGGTAGTACTCCTGTAGTAGGTAGGTACACGTACGTACGCGTACGCGCGCCGTGGCTCCTCCCTCCCCCATGCCGCGCGGTCCGGTCCTGCCGCGCGCGACCAGGGAGGCGTGCGGTGGCCGGCCGGCCCAGCACGGCCAAGTTGCCCGGCGGCTCGCTCGCTGGATTCGCTCCCCATCCCCCGCGGCAGCCGGCTTCTTCCTTCCTACCACTGTGTGCCTGTGTGCGCAGCGTAGGGCCCCTGCCGCCAACAGCAGCAGGAGGCTGGCTACGTGGGTCGTATCGAGGCGTGACCTCACAAGATCTGGCGCACAGTGCCCGGCATGCAACCATGGCAGAAGCAGCAGCAGCAGGCGGCGATCGCTGTAGACAGGCTCGGATAAGACAAGGTCTGGTGTTGCGGTGTTGCGCGCTGGTAGCCCGGTGGAGAGGCAATCCTTCCGTTCGCGCATGGCACGCTCGCTCGCTCTGCCCACGGACATGCGTCGTGGTCGATCCGGCGAGCTGGCTCAGCAATTGGCACCGTCGATCGCGTCTCGTCGCTAATGGAGTAGGAGTACTCCAAAATACCATCGCGTCGACGAGAACGTACGTATCCCTCTACTCTACTACTCCAGCGTAGGGCAGTGCAGCTACGGAGCTGTACTGCTCCTGCGACCAGTACTGTGCTGACCTGGTGCCGCATTCAAAGCCCGGACATGACAGTGTCCTGAGCTTTCCCGACGCCCGACGCAACAGCCAGGTGCGTGGTGTACCGCGCAGGAAGTGACCACGGCCGGCGCAGTGCTGCTGCTACAGATCACAGCAACCGAAGCTACGGTCACCGAGGTCCTGGAGCGCGGTATTGGCGCCTCGCCTCGCCCCACTCATCAGGTCATCATCCCGTCCATCAGTCGCGTCGCCGGCCAGCCGCCGGGTCCCCGTTCTTGACTTTGCGAACCAGAGGGCGTGGGCCAACAGTATCCGGCGGCGTGTGGGAGTGGACTTGCCGCCGCCTCCACTGCCCGTCCGGCGTGCATGCCAATGCTCAGCAGTGCTGCCCTGTGCCGTGCAGGATCGATCTCGCTCGTGTCAATTGCCCGTGGCTGTGTCAGAGCGTTCGTTTTATGGGGGTCTAAAATTTAGAAAGATCTAAAAAAAGAATTTTATTATTTAAGAGTATTAAATAAAGTTTAATTACAAAATTAACTGCAGAACCTCTGGTCTAATTCGCGAGACGAATCTAATGAGGGTAAGCAATCCGTGATTAGACGATGGTACTGTAGCATTACTGTAGCATAACTGTAACAAAACATAGCTTACTTAATCTCGTTAGATTCGTCTCGTAAAGATGTACCCATCTGTAAAAAAATTTTATCATTAAACTTTATTTAGTACTAGATTCTCTTTATTTAGAGGCCTCTAAAATTTAGCGCTAAAAGAAACGAACAAGGCCTTAGTAATGGTCAACGAATACCTGTTCACTTCACGCCGTCGTCTTGCATGCAGCGCTCGCCACACTTGCGACGTTGGATCGGTTTCATGCCAAGTGCCAACCCATGAACCTTTACACCTTCATATCCTCATTTTCGATTTTTTACCGTTCATGGATTCTCCTACTAGTATTTTTTTCCAGCACAGCCCTGTGCCGTGCGCATCAACACTTCGCATTGCAGTCCTGTCCACTCCATGACCTCCGTCAATTTGCCCCTGTCACTGTGCTCTGGTCAACGGACACTTGATCACGTAGGACGGAGTACTCGTACTCCACTTGCATGCAGCGCTCCCCGTAGTTGTGACGTACTGTAGGAGTATCATGCCGATCCATGAACCAATACAACCCCTGATCCTTACTTTCAATTTTTACCGTTCATGGATTTTCCTGTTGTAAAGGACATATACGAAGTTCTTATCAAAATTTATCCTACGTGATATTGTGCTCATGCATTTTTCCTCTATTTCAAAAGAGCACAAGGCCAAGAAATGACCTCCATGAAAGAATATCAAGGGATTTGCCGGGCACACATTTTTTTTTTAGAAAAAATAAATAGTTTCCCGCCTTTATATTTCCATTTTCCACACATAACGTTCCAACTTATTACAAAACTTTCAGCTTCCGGGTTGATAAACGAATTAAAGACAAAGTCTATTATTAAATTTTGCCGGGCACACATATGTCAACATAACACCAACAAGCTTGGTTTCCGGACCCATCGAAGTTGCTCTAAATAACAACAGCATGCCGGCATTGAAATTAGTGGAGTAACTGCTTCCATTACTGGGTCATGGTGAAGGTGTGATCAGAACGACATTGGACCATGAGATGTGGGTTATACTCTCAGTAGATCTGGACCGTACGCATGCGGGAGGAAACAGCTACTCCAGTCAGGGACCAGGTGATCCGAAACTTCTCATGCATGGGACCAAGGTAAGTACCACGTCCGTAACTAACAATGGTAACAGATGTCTGAATTGACCATTAGTGCGGTGGTAAGGATATTGAGGGAAAAAAATCTCTGCAGGAGGGCTGTAAACTGATCATTTACAGCCCTGCCCGGATTAACGCGACGTGTTCTCTCCTTCAGATCTCAAAGCTGATCAGGGGCTTCCGCATCGAGAGCCCACCGAGCCGACGATCGTGCCCCCACCGAGCCGACAATCGTGCCCAATGAGCCGGGAAAAAAACTTGCGACCTGTTTGACTGTTTCTGGCGGCGCTCAACGAAGCATCAGACCTGCCGCCGCTACCGCCGGTGAGCACGAACCAGCTGCCAACACCGTCGGTGTCGAGATCTTGCCCCATTTACTGTTTCCATCCTGTTGGGGACTACACCGAAGCCCCTCTGACCCACGCAAAGGTCAAACAGCCACCAGCGAAGGAAGAATAAAAGAAGTGGACGGCACAGGAGTCTGAAGTTTACCAAGCTAAGAACCATGCTAAAGTAGCCAATGGCACACTTGTAAATATAATCATCTCACCCCTTATAAATATGGAGGGAGATGATCCTGTAATGACATCTGTTTCTCGGGCCACGAGCCAAAGGAGGAATCATTCGCACTGCATTCAAACCTCTCTAATCACTCAACCCCTTCGCCCGGCATCGCGGGTGAAGAAAAACTTCGCGCAACAGACTGCAGGGAACCTGAGTAAGAGCACCTTCGTCCGACACCGCGGACTAGGAAGGAGGGCTTCGCTCCAACGAGAAGGCGGCGACGACGAACAAGGAGGGCTTCGCGAGGTGATTCGAAGGCGTCAACTACCTTCGAGGGCTTCGCCAGAACCAAGACGTTTCAATCAACCGTTGGAGGGCTTCGATACGTCCCACGAAGACCTTCGATCCCCCAACATTTGGCGCCGTCACGCGGGGTGAACCCACGACCACGATCAACATGGCCAAAGCAAAGCCGAGAACAAACGTCAGCGACACACAACGTGCAGAAACCGAAGCCGAAAATGAAAGGCTAGCGAAGCAAGCAGAAGTCAGAACAGCAAGAGAACAAGAAGAGCGGGACAAAGCTGCACGAGCAGAAGAAATAGCAAGAGCCGAAGAGGTGGCAAGAAAAGAAGAAGCTCTAAGAGCTATGCAAGTAAACAACGCTGAAACATCTCAAGCAGGAAGCTTCCAGCAGGAGGACGACGAAACACGCAACATAACCGAAAGGCTTCGCATCATAGAGCAAGAAAGAATCGAGAGAGAGAAGAAGTTGGCCATCATCGAAAAGACAGCGAAGCTGAAAAAAGACATGCTCGAAAAAATAGTGCAAGCCCAACAAGAGATCAACGTAATGGATAGTAAGTTAAACAAATACAATGAAGAAATGAAAAACCTGAGGAAGCAAGAACAAGACATGCATCACAAGACTCGCAAACAAACCGAGCACAAGATGGTGTACGAAGTAAGCAGCTCTGGCAAGGACAGCCAGCCATGCATCATCTATAACGAAAACTCTCCTTTGAGCGAAGAGCTACAGAGCGAACCTTGGCCGGTCAATTTCAAAATGCCGAAGATAAAGGCATACCAAGGAAAAACATGTCCGAGAGAGTTCCTCATGTCTTTCGAAGCCGCAGTAAAATCGGGCGGAGGATCAAACTCAACATACGCTAAAGCTTTGGTGATGGCAGTCGAAGGAGTAGCGAAGACATGGTTTTCCACTCTTGAACCAGGATCAATTAATTCTTGATCCGAATTGAGAAGAGAGTTCATAAACAATTTCCAAGGCTTCCAAGCATCAGAAATTCATCAGGGAAGACTATTTTCATGCAAGCAGAAACCAGACGAAGGCTTAAAGGAATACATGCAGAGATTCATGGAAATAAAATCAAGAGCAAAAGATGTAGGGGCTTCGACAGTTATTGATGCACTAACGGAAGGCTTGAGAGCTGGCCATTTCCATTCTGCACTAACAAGGAAGAGACCTAAAACTATATTCGCACTGTTGGACACCTTCGAGAAATACGCGAGATCGGATGATGAGTTCCGAAGGAAAAAAGAAGACGAAAAGAAACAATCCCAGCTAGTCAAAGATGAAAAGAAGTATAAAGAAGAAAAAGAAGCGAGTCGAAGCAGAAGGCACGACGATAACAGAGACAGTTCGAAAGAGCATAACAATCGAAGGATACACAACCTCGAAAACAGAGAAGAAAGGGGCGATGAAAAGAGAACCAAATACGATGAAAGAGGGAAAGAGCGAAGCAACCATGATAGAGACGGCGAAGACAAAACAGAGAAAACAATCAGAGAAGCAGTTCTCGCACTCCATACTGCGAGTTGCAGGGCGAAGGAAAAGGCCATACAACAAAGCAGTGCCGAAAGCTGCAACAATTCAAACAGGAATGGACCGCAGAAAGAGAAGCGAAGAAGGCCATCAGGCACACGAGTAACTATCGTGAAAACTGGTCTCAAGGGAACCCAATGTCAACATACCCTTCGCACTCTGTCAATCATGTTGTCAACTATCCAAGAGAAGCTTCGTATCAGGCGCAGCAGTATGCCTACTCTCAACCTCAAAGCCTGGCAGCGCTGCCACCGCCTCCAGAAATGAACCAGCAAAACAATAGAAGAAGCACAGAAACAAACTACACGTCTCAAAGACAAACTATTAACGCTATCTCCGGAGGATCGACCCAGCAACTAGACTCATGAAGGGCAAGAAAAGAACACATACGAAGGGTACATAACGTGACGTCAAGGGCTCCGTTTGTGAAAACTAAGTGGTCCCATGTCCACATCACCTTCGAAAAAGAAGACGCAAGGGACCTTGACCAACCCCACTCAGACCCACTGGTCATCAAGGCAAATATAAAAGGGTTCGATGTACTCAGAATACTTGTCGATGGAGTAAGCTCAGCTGACATCCTCTTCGCCTCTACATATAGAAAGATGAAGCTGGAAAACGAAACACTACAACCTGCAGGAATACCATTAGTCGGCTTCACTGGAAAGATTATCCAAGCATTGGGAAAAATTAACCTACCAGTAACCTTCGGCGAAGGAGACAACGCAAGAACTGAAGATGTGACCTTCGATGTGGTTGACATTATTTATCCTTACAATGCAATCTTCGGAAAGGGGTCCATTAACAAGTTTGAAGCAGCCATACATCAGGGCTATCTATGCATAAAGATTCCTGGTCCCATCTCTGTGATCAGAGTCCTCGGAGACCAACTCCAAGCAAGAAGTATTGAAGATGGCGAAACCCCTGGAAGGAAGAATGTCCACTTCATCCGAAGGAAGCAAAAGGCCCTAGTGCCCAAGACCATCGGACTAGAAAATTTGTCCATGATATATCAGAGATGCATGAGCCGTGACTACCAAGAACATCTCTTCGGTAGCACGCGCGATGGCCATATGTAAAAGCACAAAACTTGCGGGGTGTGCACTCTTTTTCCTCACGAGGGTAGCCCTGCGAAGGGTGTGAGGTTTTTTAACGAGGCACCCTCCAAGACTGTAACACAGTTTTATAATTACTTTTTTACCCTCGAAAAATTCCAGAGCAATTTCCTGGGGGGCGTAGAAGAGCCAAGGCTCAAGAAACGAAGCTTCGAGCTCAAAAACGATATCAGGCAAAAGCCTAGAGAATCCGAAGGTTACACCAATTGAGTATTTGGTGTAATCTAAGTTTGGATCGATGTATCACGAGGGATGATACAAAGACTCCAGACAAGAGCCGAAGGGAAAGATAAGCAAAGAAAGCCTAATCTACCCAAGTATTGGCAAACAAAAACCTTCGCAAAAGCAAAAAGCGCGATCCTTCGCATGAAAATGTTCAAATATCAAAGAACGAAAACACAAAAACTTGCATTCCTCAAAGGAAACACAAGGTCATCGTGCAAGAAGCATTAAAAGCTTCGGATGATATTGAAGAAATCTTCTCTCTGACAAAGACCTTCGAAAGACTACTTCAAAAGAAAAACTTTATTAAGCACATGACATCAATCAAGGAGAGCCATTGTCAGACTCACGCTTTACAATAAGGCCTAATTCTAAAAGCATTTCGCATACAATACTAAATTCATCAATATTATATCCATTCGAAGGAGAATAAGGCCTTTGAAATATGGGATCTATTACCCCAGACGAAGTCATTCGCTCAACATGCGAAGCTGCATCGAAGGAGGAAGACGAATCTAAAACGTCCCCTCCCTTCTTCTTCTTGGCTGCACCTCGGTGTGAAGAACTACTACCTCGTGGACAGCGACCACGAGGCCTTCGTTTGTTACAACCCCGACTCCCTTCGGGAACATCAGGCTCTGGGCGATAAACTCTCCCAATAGCCACAAGGCTACCAGGAGGAAAAGAAAAAGAACTTTCACCTCCCTCAACGGGTGACAAAGGACTCGAATCACTAGATAAATCAATCCTCGAAGGAGAACTAAAAACTTCAATTGGAGGCTCACGGCGAATCAAGCCACTAGAAGAAGGCTCTGGAGTCGCAAACTCGCTCGGGGAAACATTAGATGATGAATCCAGAGCAACACATTCCCCCGAAACCAGGTCAGAAGAAGCCTTCGAAGTAGCAAACTCGTTAAAAAAAATATCAGACGAAGCCTAAGGTCCAAAAACCAAGCAAAAAATTAATCAAAACAACATAAAGTTTACAACGATATTACAACAATTCTCATCAAGATACAAGTTCGAAGGAATGATGTAACCCCTCTCTCGAAGCAAAAATAAATTGTTTATACCTCACTCTGAGGCAGACGACCGACAGACTGCACCCAGTTCCAGAAGGATTCGTCAAAATGACCGGCGACCTTCAGGAGAGCTTCAACCACAGGACGGGGAGTAGAATCGACAGCAGAAAATTTGAAGTCGTCAGAAGCAACCTTCGCCAAAGCCTTACTCCCTTCGACATCAAGAGAATGGAGGAGATCCCGAACAGCCAGATGAACGGCATTGGTGGAGAAGGCCCTGCAAGCTTTCACCACGAAAGGAATATTGACAGATAGCCAAGACTGACGCTGCTCAGTCGAAGCGTTCTCAGGGATCTGGTCAGGAATAGTTCCAACCGAGATAAGAGCATCCTGAATGTGGCTGCAAAGAGAAGACAGGCGAAGCTCTTCAGCCTTAGCAAAAGAAGCCGCCTCCTGATCCGCGGTTTCAACTTTTCCGCGAAGGACCCTGTTGGCTTCCAAAGCCTCCGCAAGAGACGAATCAAGATCCTCCAGCTGTTTCTCTAGAGAAGCCACCTTCGCTTTAAAATCTTCAGTGGATTTGACGAGGGTCTCCTTCTCAACAGAGAGATCTACCACACGTTTTTCATTAAGAGCAAGAGCATCTTCTTTCTCCTTGATCTTAGATTCAAGAGTTGAAAGATCCTTGCGAAGCCGGTCCCGATCAGCCCTCGCCAGAGTCAGCTCATTAAACTGGCGAAGGGAGGCTTGGGTAATAGCAAGCGACTGACGAAAACAAGAGCGAAGTTAGAAAAACAAGCAACTGAGAAAAAACAAAAATTAAAACCACTTACCTTCATCTGCGAAGATAGTAAAGACTTGTACAGAGTATCACCACCCTGAAGTACGAGCTCATTCTCCACTTGGGGAAAACGAACCCTCTCTGCAGCAGCAACAAAGGGCGCAGCGGCCCTAGCACTCATAACGAAGGTATTCGAAGGCACCTCGTCACAAAGAGTTAAAAAAACCCCAGTAGCTTCGACTGAATCAAAAGTCATGTCAAAAGGGAGAAACTCTCCAAGCATTGCTTCAAAGACTGAGTGTAGGAAAAGATCACCACCTGCTGAGGGGCTAAGGGGCTCACGAAGCACAACACCTGGCTCCGAAGGTAGTTGAACCTGGGAGCGATCTGTAAGAGGTCTCAAGTTATCAGCAATTTGACGAAGCTCAGCCACACTAAGAGATGAGAGACAACCTTGAGCAGAAGCTTCGGCTACTCCTTCATTATGAACAGGGGCAACAGGAGGAACATCAGGACCATCAACACAGGTCTTGTCCTGAATCTTAGCCTTCGATCCGGACTTAGCTAGAACAGAATCAGCGCCCTTGAAAGCCTTGTCATGAATCTTGGCCTTCTCAGCGGCACTGCCATCACGAACGTCAACTGTAGAAGCAGAAATATCCTTTGCAACAGAAGAAGAGCCCTTCGAAATGACTTTCTTAGGGACAGACTGAGCTTTAGACCCAGAAGAATTACTACCCCCATCCTCCGGAATAGAGAACAAATCTAATGCGGAACGAATCACCGGAGGCTTCGCTGAATGTGAAGTCTTCGGCTGATTCGCCGAAGGAACAGCAGCACCCAAAGCCGTAACATTAGCTTCGCTGATAGCCTTATCGGAGCAGTCCTTCGACGAGGTCTTGTGAGTTTTCAGCTTCTTCTTAGCTTGCTCTTCGCTAGACCTTCGGCTACCAGACATCTTGAATAACAACGAAGGAAAAGGATCTCCTACTACGAAAGGGATTGGAATAGCCAAAGGAAAGAAGACGCGCAAAGCATGCGATTGAATGAACAGCGCGCCCACGATGAAGATATATAGAAGGAAAGCGACTATTGGGAACGGAAAAGAAGTACGGAATGAAAACGACAAGACACGTGTATGGGTCAGAAAGGCGCACGGTGCAGTCATAAATTGATAAATAAAATTGCTTCTGGTTTTAGTTATACTAATAACACATCATCAATTGAGGGCTAATGTTGGGGACTACACCGAAGCCCCTCTGACCCACGCGAAGGTCAAACAGCCACCAGCGAAGGAAGAATAAAAGAAGTGGACGGCACAGGAGTCTAAAGTTTACCAAGCTAAGAACCATGCTAAAGTAGCCAATGGCACACTTGTAAATATAATCATCTCACCCCCTATAAATATGGAGGGAGATGATCCTGTAATGACATCTGTTTTTCGGACCACGAGCCAAAGGAGGAATCATTCGCACTGCATTCAAACCTCTCTAATCAGTCAACCCCTTCGCCCGGCATCGCGGGTGAAGGAGAGCTTCACGCAACAGACTGCAGGGAACCTGAGTAAGAGCACCTTCGTCCGACACCGCGGACTAGGAAGGAGGGCTTCGCTCCAACGAGAAGGCGGCGACGACGAACAAGGAGGGCTTCGCGAGGTGATTCGAAGGCGTCAACTACCTTCGAGGGCTTCGCCAGAACCAAGACGTTTCAATCAACCGTTGGAGGGATTCGATACGTCCCACGAAGACCTTCGATCCCCCAACACATCCAACCTCACCGTCGTCGTCGCCTAGCACCAGCCGCCGCCATTGATGCCCCATTGGCCGTTGATGAGCTTAATTGATGATTTGCCGTTGCAATTCAGGCATAAAACATGCACAAAAAGTCGTGAACTAGAAGAACGCAGGATATTCCAAAACTAAAATAACGCATCAGCATAAATTTCATCTTAAATTTTTTTTTTATCATCCAAGAGGGCGTCGTGCTTGCAGTTGCTGCGTTGTCTCGGCCGGGTCTCCGGAGTCCGGACTTGTTGAGAGACGCTTGCCGTTCCCGACACCGGGGGTTGGAGCTGAGGTGGCAGTACGTGAGGGCCGGAGCGCCGCAACGGGAACCGAAGCTTAGCGATAGGCGACGGTGAAGGCTCCTCATGAGCGACTCTGGTGGAAGCTGAGCGTTTCAGCCGGCTGAGCTCTCGCGATGGGTAGGCTTTGCGGTTGAACCTCGGGAGCCCCTAATCTGCTTTGAGATCTGAAGGAGAGGACACGTGGCGTTAATCCGGGCAGGGCTGTAAATAAATCAGTTTACAGCCCTCCTGCAGAGAATTTTTTTTGATATTGACCGACCGTATTGGTAGCGTTTCTTTTTTTCCGGAGAGGCAGTACAGTAGTGTGTGTGTGTGTTTTGCGATTGGCAGACAGTAGTGTTAGCGACATAGCCATATTCGTGTGTGTGTGTGTGTGTTTGTTGATCCTACGTGTAAAACTTTCAGTGGACCACAGATACTGGTACTGTTGGGGAAAATACGATGTGCAAACGAAAAGGGAAGGGAAGGCATGAATGGTGCCCATATTGGTCTAGTCTCTGGTACTCCCTCTAGGTGAGCCCGATGGTTGCGTAAAAGTGGCGGCTACTTATGATTTCAATCCCTGCATGTTCCGGCCGGGATGCTCCGAGCCTCCGACGGAAAGCGAACAAATTTGAAAGAGCTTTCTTGCATCGTGCTAGCAGCACGCACGGGGGGCTATCCACTTTCAACGACTGTGTTGAAAACAACTCTTAAAATCTTCGCTAATTCATTCTGGCCGATTAAGGATTTCTGTAGCTGGACCAAGCGGCCGGAGCCTGCTTGTACCAAGTGCGCGTGCGCGCACCTGATCCGGTCGCTGTCAGCCTTGATCGTGCCAATTAGGGCGAGCTATAGCGCTATTGGGGCATGTGAGTGCATTCATGGCGTGTTTCCGCTGTCAATCTCCATCAACCACACCGACATCAAGTCGTCAGCAGCGAATTATCCCGCGCGTCTCTGCAGATGACCACCGCTCGATTCGATCGCTTCTGTTGGGGCACTAACACTGAAACAGGGTGAAAATGCACGGTAGTACGTAGCAGTAACAAGCTTTGGCAGAAACAAAAGCCTCACACCCCCCGGGAGCAGCGCCGGCGCCGGCGCGGCGCCAGGTGCCGCGACGCGATACAGACGGGCACCCCCGGCGTCCCTGTGTCGGAACAGTCAGGTGAGTGAGCGAGACGCCACTGCACCAAAACGATGGAACAAGCATGATCATGCCGCGCGCACTATTGCCTCTTTTTGTTCGCGCACTAGCCATGCCGGGTCGGAGCGCCGGCCTTTCAGGTCGAGACACGGCGGCAGGGGAGTCCACCGTGACCACCAACATCGATCGAGCTAGCAAAAGCTTGCAGCATAGCAGTGGCGCGACCGCGACGGCGACTGTACTAGCACGTCGCCGTCCACCGGGCGGGCACAATGATTCCGAGCAGCTCCGGTTTCTTGACACTACTCGAATCATGTCGACCCGTTTCGTCATCGGCACTGTGCACGATCGCGGCCATTGCCTGTAGCTAGAGCACTGGATCCAAGGTTTCCAAGAGGTCGCCGTCGCACCGGGCCACCCGGGAGAAGCTTGGATTTCTGCATGTTTTGTGTGTTCGAAGGCTAGCGATGGTTTCTTGCGAACCGGGAACGACACGCACGGTAGACGTACGGTAGCCAGGTGTACAGATTCGTCCAGACACACTCTAGATAACATGGCGACGGAAAGAGGTTAAGCGTTGCTTGAGAGATAGGAGTACACCATATACATAGCCGTTCCAGAGATAACCGTGCCTCTTGCCACCAGTTGGACGTTGGATCATTGTGGCGGTGGTGGCCCTCTCCCCGTCGCTCGTCGGCCCACCAAGAAAAAAGCAGCACTGCACGCAGGAGATGGATAGGAAGCAACGGCGAGCAGAGAAGACGGCTGAGCAACAACAGCATGGACTGATGACAAACAGAACAGAGGCTTTGAATGACAGAGGAAGAAGGGCCGGGGGCCTCACAGAGAGGCCACCTCGTCAAATCATGGTGTCCAAGCTTGGCTCCATTTCCTCCTTATCCCCATCAACACTCGCAATCTCTCCATTATGGGTCAGTGGAATTTAGCAGCGGCCAGTGTGTACTGCGTGCATGATGGATGATGCCAATAATGTGCAGAATATTCCCTCGCTCCAATTTGTGTTTCAGCGAATTAATGCATACTACATATTGTGCATTTCTTTTCTGTTGCTGAGTTTTATTGCTAATTACGGGACATGTTTATATTTTTGCAACATCACACATGACAAAATCAGTCCAATCTGGGAATGAAACCAAGCTTAGCTGGCTGCTGCCTGGCTGGTTGATATCTCTATTGTCCCTTGTCCGTGCATGACCTAGCTTGGCAACCTTAACCCAAGCTGGTGCTGGTCGACCCTGAACCTAATAAAACGTCCTTTTTTGTTTTGTGACTTCACCTGCCGGTGCGTGCACCTGGCAATGATTGGCGGGACACGCAGGTCTTGGTCAGGGTCAATGTGGCGGGCCGGTCTTAATCTAGAGGCTGTGCTTGACACGGGTTTATTAGAAGCAGGAAGCAGCTGTTGTGTTAGTACGTGCGGCGGGTGTGGTGCATCGTGTAGTTTGGTGCGTCGTCAATTGGCGGTGCGTCCGCCGCCGTACGCGCATAGAAACTTAACGCGCGTACTGTGTTACTCGGGTTCTTTGCGGTTCTTCATTGAGACAAGACAAGAAGATCGATCAGGGGCTGAACCTCCAAACTTTGGCCGTGGAGTGTAGATGGTTACGGCTCCAGAAAAGACGCATTGAACTAGTAACAAAACTGCACGGTCGAGTGAGTGGGCCCTCCGATCATCGGCCGGGACTGGTTCAGCGCGTGGTGCACACATCGCTCGCGGCGCCCCACTAGCTGTTGCAGTCATCCGTGCTTAATTAGCTGGGGCCGAGACCTGCGGCCGGCACCAACAGTGACCAGAGAGAGCTTCCGATCGGCTCCTTCCTTGCACGTGCGGGTGTGCCCGCCCGCACGAACGAAACGCTCAATTGCGCACGAAACCGGCCGCGCGCGACATCCTCCCTACGCCACCTGCCGTGCGTTACGTACCCTGCCATCGCAAAGCGCCTCCTCCAGTCGGTTATGCAAAATGCACCCACCCACCAGAACGAGAAGAGGCTAATGATCTTCAGGGACGCTCCAAGCTGGCCGTCAACGTCGATGCGTGCATCATTATATTTTGAGACTCGACCACGTACGGATGTAAGTCGTGCATGATTGCGCCGAATTGAATCCCCGTCACTGTCGGCCGAACCGGCGAATGTACGGTTTGTTCATCGTTTCTGCTCGGTTGCCGTTTGTTTCAATGCGCGCATGGGCGGGATGGAGGTGGGTCCAGCGCTACAGATTTTAATTTCGGGGGACATCGCGAAAGGAACAGTAGGATCGGAGCAGATCCTCACAAAGATCATATGCCTTCGCCCAACAATTCGCTTCTCTCCCACTGCATAGAAACGCATCTCAACTGGCTGGAACCGTGGAGGAGAACAACTAGCCGTAGCCCGAACCAGACCTGCCCGTTGATCGCATCGCGCGGACGGCGCGGCTCCGGGCCAGTTTTGGAACGGAGGACGAGGGCCCCGGGTGCGCCGGCCTGCTTGACGCGACAGCCGGTGCCGGGCCATGCATGCACGGTCACCGCAGGACGGACGTCACCCGGCAGGCACGGCGCCCAACAAAAGGCTCGTCGTAATTCTGCCGCGCGCCTGCCTTATTCCTGCAAGGCTGCGGGATGCGGATGCATGCGGAAAAGCAAGTAAAGGAATTGACTGGTGAACGCGACACCTTTCATCCTGTTGCTGCATTGCAGATTGCGGCAGGAGAATGGGAGATCCCGATAAAGCGCCACGGCGTAAAGGAACCGCTCCCGGGCCTGCTTGTCGCCTCGCTCTCGCGCGGCCTATGGGCCGGGAGACGTTGGACGGAGGATGGGCCATCGCGCGCACGCAGAACACCGTTGGATCTCGGAAATTCTTGGCCACGGCTAGGTGCTACTCCACTGACTGTTGTGTCGCGACGAGCCCCGTTCCCACCGTGCGCTGTAAAAGGCTGCGGCCGTGCGACAATAGAAGACGTCCATTTACTCTGCTGAACAATTAAAATTTTCTTTTTTTTTAAAAAAAAAACCTTCTACTACCTTCATCCAGCCGACCGGCCGCCTATCCCAGCCACGGCCATGGGCTGCGGCCATGCCTGCTACCCCGCTGCCTAGCCGCCGCAATCCCTCTCTCAACCGCATGTCCCAAGGGCAAGGGGGGGCACCTGCCCCACTGGATCGTTGAACAACGTATCCCATTGCATAGAAAAGACACCATGCAACGCTAGATAATGCGTGATATGATTCTTATGTAAACCCTTAAAGAACCAGTTGGGAGAATAATTATTTTCACTCTGCCATTTTATTTACCCTGCCATCTAAACCGTCCTGCCATATCGTGAGCCCAAAATCTAACGTACCAAATCATTCCACCCTATCCCGAGCGTAACGCCCCCTCTCCCCTTCTCTCACCTCTACGTTGATTTTCAGATTTGTTTGCATCACGTAACGCTCAAATCTCTGATTTTTTCCACCAAACAAAAGACAACACCTGGACCCACAGGATTGGATTGATTTTCGTTGCTTTCCATACAAGAGATTTCCGTAACTATTGCTTTCTATACGAGGGATTTCCACCTGAGGAAACAATTCAATCTTCAGGATGCTATTGCCTTCCATACGAATAATTGCCTGATTCCCAACTCCCTTGCAGCCTTCGTTTCCTGCACCCTCTGCGCGGCCTCTTCGCCGTTCGTCGGTCTTGGTCTCGCATGTGAGCAGCCAACCCTAGAGCCGGCCGTGTTGACACCGTTCGTGGCTCCCAAGTTGAGCCGTACTTCCCAGAACACAGCCGCCGGACCGTATTACAAGTGTGTTCTATGCTCCTGATTCATGGGATTGAATCAGTGTTCGTCCTTGGGTGTGGATCCGAAGTGCTAACTTGGTGTCGCCTTCTACCTCCCGATCCATTCCTTTCCCCTTCCTTTCCGCAGATCCCTCGTCGACCTGGACGGCGGCGCGCTTGTCGAACTCGTGTTGCCCCGCCCGGCCCAAACGCCGTGAAGGCGGAGCAGTTGCCGCTGGTGCGCATGTCTTCTGTCAGTCCCCAGACTCAGGCGCGAGATGGATCGGGGGTGGAGTTCGGCAACCGCACACACCTCCTCCTCCTCCCCCTCGTAACCCGCGTGCTTCTCCACCATGGTTAGTGAGCCCTCATTCCGTACCCAATCTCGATCCATCGATCGATCGGCACTGACCCATCTGTTTAAAAACTCGACCTGCCGGGGGTAAGACCGCCCCCGACGGCATTTTCTTAAGGAGAAGAGCCTCTCACGCAGTCCGAGAAAACCCCCGAACCCCCTCCCTGATCCTACACAGGGACTCAGCTGGCCGTTGTGAGCTCCGGCGCGAGTCTTTACCATGTGCTTTGACCCAGGGAAGGCGAGGAGATTTTTTTTTTTTGCGCACTGCAGATATTTCGCTACAGTGCGCACGCGGCACAGTACCGAGCTACAGTACCACGGGTGCCGCCGCTCGAACCCGGGCCGACAGGGGCAACGCCCCCGGAGCCTCGGCTCTGGCCACTCGGGACAACGAGCTTTGGCGACCCATCTGTTTGATCCGATTCGTTTCTTATCACTGCCGATCACGGCGTGAAGGCTGGCATAAGGAGACGTAAGCAGTCCTGGACTTAAGGAGAGGTGGTGCAGGAGCAAAATTGGTGGCGCAGACCTTTCTATTCATTCCTGCCTCCGAGTTCGTTTCTCTTTCCCATCCTTTAGATCGATTACCTTTCCAGTTTTCACCACCCCAGTAGTCAAGCCAAAGCTTCTACTGCAACTAAAATTTGACTGGTTTTCAACCATCAGATTGAGCAATCCAATCTGAGATTGGCGCCATTCCCTGTTTCTAAGGTTAATTTGGTCTATTTCATTGTGGTCTCTTTGGCGCAGAGTTTGGCCAGCCTGTTTTCAGTGGATTTTCCCAGCTGCGGAACTGAAGGCATGTTTCCTCAGCATGTAATAGTCAGATATCACAATATGTGGGATGCTTTGTTCCTGCGTTGAAGGATACCTGTATTGCGCTCATGGAACAAATCAGCTTTGCGAGTGCCTTACAAAAGCAAATGCTACTTAGCTTCTTTGAAGAAAAATAATTGGCGAGCAAAATATACTGAAACTTGTGTTGCATTCGTTTTGCTCTCTTACATTCTCTTTTGTTGGTTAATTTATATTATATTGCTCATCTCTGATCGTTTTTCATATCACGAGACAATTTTGCTTTGTCAAGGATTGCTTGCAGGATCAGTGATGCACTGATAAATAAATCTGAATCACTGTCCATGATGTCTGAAGTAAAAAAGTCCACACATTGATTGTTTTTAATAATTAAAATAGTACATGTTGTCCATGTCCTGTTTTTCCTTGGCTCATATAGCTAGATTGTCTTATATATTGTACCTTTTATTTAGGTATTATTTTATTTTGTTTTCTTCAGTTAGGTGGTGAGTTTAAAATCTCGTCTTACAAATTATTGTATTATCTTTTATGCATTTTCACCTGATTTATTATTACTTCCTTGGACAGAGTGAACCCTGCACCTAATCAAGTAAACACTCATTTTTGCATCACAGGATGGGTTAGTATGTTTAAGGATGGTCACATATGGCTGTTCTTATAGAGGTAATAGCAAATGCTGGGTGAGAGTGATATGCTCCCTCCACCGTTGACCAGTTGTGGTTGGATGTGAGATCAAAAAGTGTTGGAGGATGGAGCGCACGGGAGCGTAACAGCTCACCGGTAAGAACCAATCCCAGTTTCCTCACAAGGAGCAAGATCTGAAATAATATTGCCACTGCTTTTTTTAGTGGCTTATTGATTGTCAAGAAAGGAATATATCTTTCATTGCAATTGGTACTTGTTAAATTTTTATCCTTGAATAGTTCTAAGGTTTCGCGAGTACGAAGGGTTCCTAATGAAATTACTTGTATCCTTTATATTCCTGTGCATATCTGCCATATTTTGAACACCCAGATGGAAAAAACAGATACATTAGGTAGACGATAAATATCTGCCATTTTAGTTACATTTATGTTTGATAGCTTTCTCATTAGATGGTACCCTTTGTGTTTTATACTTTCCTTTCATGATACTTAGACGCTGATGCAGGAGAAACTCATCTGGTAGTGCAATTAAGTTTACCTGCTAATTAAAAAAATGTTTGTAGACAAAAGCCTCTAGGTTCGGTGCTGGGTACTTGACCCATCAATCGTCATCATGCACCCTAATTTTAAAATCTTATTACATATTTGTGAGATGCAAATTATTTTGAACAAAATTCTTTTATTGGGGTGCATTACGGATAATGCACAACTGGGCTGCAGAGAAAGCTGAATGCATTTTGTTGGCCTGACTCTGGCGTGCTTTGTTGCCTGCTCTTTTACACCACCAGATACATTCGATCCTTGCACACTTTGAGTTTCGGCATTTTGGCATTATTTAGTTGGACACCACAAGTTATCTATTTAATCTGGTACGAGATGGTGCATTCAGCGGCGTGAGTGTTAATATATTTTATCATATCAGTTGAACAAGTTGAGTGCCGATTAGATTAGGTTATCATTTACTTTGAAAAGCACTAGACTACTGTTTAGAGGATCAGTAATTGATGTTTCAATCAGAACCAATATGGGTCTTTTATATTTTGTATTCTGAACAAATACTTAGATCAGGTCACAAGATATTCAATATCTAGGTTGTGTGTGCAGATAGTAGTAGCCTCCATCGTGTTACATTATATTTCCGTTTTTAGCATGCTCTGTTTCAGCAACATCATTTAGGATTAATATTCTCTCGTTATTTTCGTTATTGTTACCATATCTCTTACATAATTAAGATCGGCTATTTCTATTGTTATGTTCATGGTCCCTATTGGTACATGAAACAAATTTGATTATTCTACAATTGAAAGTTGTGGTCCCAATGATTGCTCACATTTCCGTAAATCAGCAAGGAATGATTTCCATTTTTTTTTATCATGAATTCAGGAACGGGAGGGAAGAAAAGAAAGATCGACAATAAACAAAATGCTATTAATAGGTGAGGGAAGAATTAAAAGAAAAGCAGGGGAAATGGGAATTTTCTTAGCATTTGGGATCGAAATAGATTTTATGGATTGCATTTGACTTTCCCTTAATTAGAGTTGGGATATGCTGCATGTAACTGATTTGTTAGCTAGCTTGGATCTAATTCATAGGCCTGCCGTATGGGATTTTGCTGGAGCGATGTACTAGGAGATCAAGGAGACAAGGATGGAGCTTTCTTGGAGATCGAGGGCAAAAACTGGTATTTTCTTGCGCTGTTAGTTTTTAGTGTATTGTGGAAATAGGGTCCTAAAACTGTTTGCAGCAACATTAGAGTTATTTAACTGTTCTTTATTGCCGCTTTTACAGCAATGGTTGATGTGTTCCTCAAGCATGCACAGATGATGGGATAGTGATCGATCAGTCATATTTACAGCAATGGAGACGATTGATATAGTTAAAGTTTTCAAACAACAGTTGTGTGGTTCATGCATTGAGTCAGAAACTATATATCCAGCTAGAAATTTAGCTTGAAAAATGTTCTTCTCCAACCCATTGTGAAGATTGGGTTGTTGTTACACTTTTTCTTTTCTTGTGAAGCAATGAAAGTCACATGTGTAATTTTTTTTGCTAGCACTTTTACACATTACTTATCGTGAAGACCATATTTTGGCACCTCCTATGCATTGTGAGTATTTGTTCAGGCTAAAATATATGCGATGGCCCTAGGTGGTTTTTTCTAAATGAATTAAAAAAGGATAAGTAATAAAGTTGCATTCTGATGTTCCTGCCAAGTGATGTTTTTTTTTTTTTAATCACGTGCGTGGCGCACGTGCATTTTTACTAGTATACATGTTAAAAGGAAGAAAAAGGAACACTAGACATGGGGGGCAAGAACATGAAATTGATAATTGACGTTGTGGAGGAAGTTGAGCACACTGACGAGACCGGCAACCAGATGAACATGAACATGGTGGCCCTGAGCATCACACTTGGGCAGAAAGATGCTCACAATCAATTGCAACAACTTCGACATGCTCTGCCTCAAATCTGCAAGCTATTTGAAACCAAGTGTTATTTTTATTCTAAAAAAACAAATCTAATACTACATTAAACAACTCATTCAAGATGTGCTCGACCGACCAGTCATCTGAATTTTGTAATCAAATGGCAAGATAGTCACAAAACGAACTGTATTTGGTACAATAATGTCAATGCGCGAGGAGGATATGAGACAAATTGGTAACCTTGGAAGTTGGAACAACCATTTTTCATTTCCTTGATGGGGCAAGTGTAAGGAATCCGGCATGTTAGATCGAGGCATTACGTTGCAACAAGTCCGTGGAGATGTCGGCGATCTCCCAAAGAGACCATCCTTATCTCCCGGCAATAGTGAAGGAATTAAGCAGAACATGCGCATCGAGACAGGTGGTGATGTCACGTGCTACCCCGCATACATTTGCACGGCACAAACGAACAACATTTAGATCATTCGACGGATCCCCTAGAACACGCGACATACCAATCGAAGTTAGTGAAATAATAAGAAAATCTTTCCCCCGTCCATGCATTTCATCAAGACATCAACTTCTTGCATCTTGGAAACGATTCAAAATCATAAAAGGGAAGAACTGCATCCACACATTCTCCGCAAAAGAAGTAAACCAAGGCAAACAACTCCATGTAGATGAGAAACCAAGGCAAAACTATCACAACACTAAAGCTATAGAAAACTCACTGAGTCCCTGAATATTTTGACGAGCTCGACGGCGCTAATGGACCGGCCCTGAATCGTCGGACCGCTCGGCGTGCTTGCCCGGGACGCAGAACGAGAGCTCAGGGGCTTGTCGAACGTGGTGTTGTACGTGTCCACGCAAGGAAACGTCGCGGCCATGACGTCAACGCATCATTTTATTTGAAGACTCGATCGTCTGCAAACGGACGAATATCATGATATATTGCGCCAAGTTGATCAATCCCATATCTGTTTGAGGAACGGGCGAGCGTACGGACCGTTCGACCGCATGGTTGCCGTTGATTCAGTGCATGCATCATGGAACAGTTGGATCGCCTGCTAACAAATTCCTCACAAGACCGTACCGTACCGTACCCGTATCACAAATCGAACTGAGGTGAACTAGCCGTAGCCCGAACCTGATTAGCCAGCCAATTTTGTTACGGGAAGAAGAGGGGCCCCGGCCGGCCCGCCGGATCTCTTTTTTTTTGAGAAATTACACAGTACAACTCAGACACTCACAACGCACGCACACTCACCCCTATGAACGTACATACGCAAACCCTACCCCTATGAGCATCTTCGAAGACTGAGCCGGCAAATTCTTCAGATTCCCGAAGTCACCACTGGCGTCTCGCTGTCGACGGCCACGTCGCCTACCGCTGAAAGCACAAATGCCGTTAAATCCTAGAAAATTCGCTCCCACCGGGAGTCGAACCCAGGACCTCAAAGGTGTTACTCGGATGCCTTAACCGCTAGGCCAAGACCCCTTTCACCGGCCCGCCGGATCTCGACATCCGGTGCCGGGGCCAGGCATGCATGGCCATTGCGGCACGGACGCCACCAGCCGGGGCTGGCACGGCGCCCAACAAAAGCTCGTAATCCTGCCGTCTGCGAGAAAAAAAAAAAGCACGGAAAGGGATTGACTGGTAAAAGCACGGCTGCATGCGCCTGCGCTGCGTGCCCAGCACGTCCGTGGAATTTAGCAGTGAGCCGTGAACGCGTGACCAGACTGCGGCGCGCGGCAGAATGTTTGGGGCAGGCGGCGGAGGTGATCCCGATAAAGCGGCGCGGCCAAAAGGGACAGCTCCTCTCTTCCTGCGCCTCCTCGTCGCCTCGCGCGTCCGCGTTTGCATCGCGTCGCTGTTCCTGCGCGCGGCCTCTGGGCCGGGAGACGTTCGACGGAGGATGGGCCATCGCGCGCCGGCGGCATTCGCCTGTCCTCCCTGATCCTGTGATGCGTTGGATCTCGGAATCCTTTGCCCCGACTCGAGCTTGTCTCGGCTACTAGTCCATTTCCTGCTACGCGCTGTAAAAGCTGCCGCGCCATGCGCTCCTTGCTCGCGGTAAAAACTCTGTACCTTGTCCTTGAAGGCTTCAACTCAACCTGTCAATTGATGTATACGTACTAGTATTCCTAATACTAGCATACTCCCGCCATCATAACGTCATCATTTAAAGGATGGAGTGTAAATTTAGCTGCTCTAGTCTAGCTTACTTCTATAAAAAGGATGAATATGTGCGGGAGGCAACATTTAAGCAAAGTGTCTTTCATAAAAACATGAAAGTTTTTTTAGGAACCCCAAATGAAAGGGGAAAATTCCTTGGTGGCCATAAAAAAGGTTGCTCTTCCTTTGTGGCCACTGAAAATTTTCATTTTCCTTGATGGCCATCAAGTTTAACTTTTTTCCTTTCCTGGCCACTATCAGTCAACTCTTGGACGGATGGTGTTAGCTGATTTGAGAAAAGACAGATTTGCCCCTAGTTGATTTTTTTTTTTGACAAATTCCCTTATCAGCCACTTTAGTTAGCAAGAAGTGAACGTGAGATGCCCTTCCTAAACATTAATTTTTGTTAATTTCGGGCAGCAATATTCTGTACATTTTTGCAAGCAACAAGTGGATAATTTCAGGTCATAAAAACCAAAAGTTGCCTGCAGTTGTTTTTTCTCATTACCCGTTTGATGCTCCAAAGGCCACAATACTACCCTTTCCGTTTGAATCTACATTTTGGCTATGGTAAAAAAAAATAAATCAAATTTAGAATTTATTTTAGATTTACTGAAAAAGAGAAGGCATAGGAGTGCATGCACCCTGGGCCGTCCCGGGATTTTTGGGGACACTACAAGATAATCACCATTTTCCGACAGTGTTTCTAGTAGTGCCCAACAATTTGTTGATCTTTACTATTTTTTAACTGAGTGGCCGACGGTTACTAAGTATAATTGAATGAGTGGCAGATAGTTTAGTGCAAATCAGCCACAAGCTCATTCCCGACAACACTAACACCCACAGTAATCAAAACTACTCAGCCAAATATATTAGAACTGTAGGCCATTTGGTATTGAACTGTCGGGAAAAAATCAAATCTTGTAGTGAAATACTAGCCTAGGCCCCAAACTTAAGTCTAAAAAAACAATAACAATACACACTAAAAAAGGGCGCCGCTCACCCCCACATTCTTCTTTCTTGCGCCGTGCACCTCCCCCGCCGGCCAAACCCTCCCTGCCCCCGCCCTCAACCTCCTCCGGCGGCGCCTCGCCACGCCGCCCGCACTCACCGCCGCCGCCACGCTAACTCGTCGGGCCACGACGCCCCCGCTGCCGACCTTGCCCACCGCTTGCCTGTCGCCGCCGTGCCACCATCCACCGCCAGGCTGTCGCCGCCCCCCGGACATTTCTATGTCCGACGGAGGAGGAAGAGGATTCTCGGGGTACAAACCCACGTAGCTAAGGGATTCTACGACGATGGCGTCGGCGACTGCGCCGCGCGTGGCTTGTCGGGGAAGAAGCGGACCGGGCTCCGCGGGTGGGTGGGGTGGGGGGGGGGGGTTCGTTTTGCCGTAAGCGTCAGCGATGCACGCCCTTTGCGCGGGCGCTGCTCCTTGCCCCGTGACACCTTGGGACTTTGGTCAAGCCACTGCTCTCGCATCAGGTTTCCCCATTCCCGACCACTGTGAGGTCTTGCGGGAGTCGCAGAGAAGACATGAGTTTTGTTTCATTTGGCTGAAGGGGGTGCGTTCATATGACCAAGGGACAATCTGGTCATTATCAGAAATACCTGACATGTTTCAAGTGAAATGTGCTGACAAAAAGGTGACGGAATTGACGGAAGTGACTGGTAAGGAAACAATTTTAGACTTGATGGCCATCAAGGAAATTGAAATTTTCAGTGGCCACCAGGAAGAGCAACTTTTTGGATGGCCACCAAGGAATTTTCCCGAATGAAAGTGTTGCCCTTGTCCCACCGACCACCGTACGCGCGACCATGGTCCAAAAATGCTCTGAACTCCTTGGAATGACGGAACAGGCCAGTATATCGTGATTTTTTTTTTTTGAGGAACATGCCAGTATATCGTGATGGCCTGGCCTCATTCTCGCTGGGAGTAAATAAGGCCTTCTATATCGGATCAGACAAGCCAGACCGCCCGAGAGCAAGAATGGGCGGGCTATCAGAGATACAGCATCCCCGCGCGCTTTGTTCGTTTTCAGATATGGCCGTATGGGCCGTATCAACATTTGTGGGCTCGAAACTGCTTTGCTGCCATATCCAGACATATCATCATCCCCGCGAGTTCTAAAATCCAATGCGTTTTAAATAACACTCACGCACATAGGCAAACTTAGGGATGAAAGCAAAAACGAAATTTATCGGATAACCGAGGTTCGTTTTCGATTTTTCCCGACCGTTGTAGTTAGAAATGGTATACCGTGAAAATGGAAACAAAAATGGAAGTATTTAGTGGAAACAAAAATAAAAACGATTTTTGATTTTACCGATCGTTTTCGACAATTTCCGTTTTTAGCCAGAAATTACCGTTGATATTTTACCGTTTTATATTAGTCTAGCCAATCAAATATATATAATATATTCTAAAATAAAAAAGGCAATATATCGGAGTGGTCTAAGTCTGATCTTAACATTCCCTTCCTGCATGCCAAAAAAGATCGGCTTTACGGGGAAAGCCAAATGTAACGAGGGAAAGAAATCAAGCACCTTCCTATCACGACTGTGATTTGTGTTACCGATAATATCGATTCCCGATCGATTCCGCATATTTCTGTCGTAGTAATTTCATTTTCGATATTCCCGTAATACCGACACCGTATTTGTTTCTGTAAGTACCGTTATCGATTTCGCTATCGAGAAAAAAATATGAAACTGAAAACGATTTAGCCCTTTTCCGACCGTTTCCCGACCGATTTCATCCCTAGGCAAACTCTACCCCTATGAGCATCTTCGAATACCGAGCCAGCAAATCCTCGAGATTGACGAAGTCACTACTGGCGCCTCGCTGTCGACGGCCACGTCGCCTACCGCTAAAAACACAAAGCCGTTAAATCTTAGATATTCGCTCCCATAGGGAGTCGAACCCAGGACCTCAAATGTGTTACTTAACTCGGGTGTCTTAACCACTAAGCAAAGACCCCTTTCACCGAAGCAGGAGTACACATGACCGCTCCAATATCTAAGTTTTCCAAACAATTCGTCTTTGCCGATGAACTCAATATCGAACTTACAAGACATCGGCGAGCGCAATTTTTGGTTAGTCCACCACACTAAGATCTTTTTCTTGTCAGCGTGGAGAATAATCTGGTCAGCCAGCTGCATGCTAACAAAGTTAATTTTTGGTCTTCCATGAAACCTCATCCGTTGACCTTCCTCGATCTTTATCATTACTCGGCAACAAGATGCTTGCTTGATTCAACAGAACTATGGGCCACTCTTTCTATCGGCAGCCTGTCATGCAGAGGATAAGTCACTCATCACTCCTTTTACTCTGTGTACGTGTTGCTCTTGAAGTTACGTTCCTGGGATCGCCAACCATGCAAGGCACCCGCCATGTGGTCTCTATTCTGTAAAGTAAACAAACACATTCGTAGGGACGGAAAGAAAGGTGGAGGAAGCGAAGCACACAGAAAATGATCTGTACTGTGTTCCGAGACACTTGCAAGCTAAGCTTCAACCAATCATGACATGGAAAATGTACTCGTAAGGATCTACTATATATAACATAACAAATTAAACAACTTAATTAGCTGCATATACTAGTATTCAGAGATAATAGGCAGTAGGTGAAAAGAAGAATATAATCCTGAAGAAAGGCACGAGTTTCTTTTTGCATGTTCTTGTGTGAAAAAACCGACAATAAATTTTAAAACTTGTTCATGTGAATATCACCCATGCAGTGCTGGAATTCAACCAAATGAGCTGTGGTGGAATGGAGAATACAGTGGCTAACCAGCTCATTCCAGAGCAACATCGCAAGATAATTAATTCTGATTCTTCTGAAGAATTCCTCATTAACCCAGTGGATAGGATAACCAGCAGTCCAGCACAAGCCAATTGACGACGCGCGCTGCGCGAGATCCAGGCAGCACGTGCTCTCCAACATGACGGCCTTTCTTTATGCTGCTTAAATCATTTGGCCTTATTTTTTTTCAGCGAGTTCGATGAAGAGATATATAGTTTATGTTCCTGAAGTCAGATACGGATCATCAGTTCCGGACGACTGGTTTCTTATCGTTGTTTCACTAAAAAAAAGAGAGGTAGTGCTATATAAATCCACAATGTACGTACATCCACTAGAATTAAATGTGTTTCAGACTTTCAATTCATTTCATCATGATCACAGATATGCCGGGAAGAATGTTCAAACACCACATGCGCTCAACTTCAAAAATCCTGATTGATGCAACGAAATTGAAGGTCTGACGGTGAGCCAAACCAGTTCAAAACCCATGCATGCATCATGCACCCAATTGAGTATGAGATCTCACGGACCATGGTCCCTCCGTCCTGATGATTGTCCTGGCGTCCTGGCGGTACAGCAAAACAACTTTCAAATCCACGTTTTGAACTGAATAATGGAGTATGTCGAAAACGCCACAGATTGATTGCCCAAAATTGAATGAGAAATGCATGCTGCCTCCCGTCCTGGGGTCGTGCTGGCCCCGTTGTCTACAGGCATGGCCACTACCCCCTGCCTACGCCACAAAAATGACCGGGCCTGCACATTAATACCAGCCTGATCGTAGTCCCCCACCTGAGGCGGTACACCATACGAATCGTGGTACCGTACGCCGCCCCGCGCACTGTGTCCCCGGGGATCTGGAACGTCGATTGCTTCATCTGAGGGCCATCAGAGACCGGGCAAATTTCTGGCGGGAAGGGGGCAAGTGTCCCCACCTGAAATTTCATTGGTATTGGGATCGGACACAAGGCCCATCCAGAGGAAGTTGTCACGTTTCAGAACAAAAAAAATGCAAGATCACTGGTAGCATCAAAAGGTGTAAGTAGCTCCTGAAAAGAAAAGTAATTGGAAAGCCCATGTCGTAGTTGCCATCGGATCATGTGCAAGAAAGCTTGCCTATGGTGGTTAAAAAGGGTTCGACTTGATTTGACGCGGCTGAGTTGTGCCATGTGTGGCTCAACTCGAGCTGCCCCCGTCTCCGGTAGATAGATAACTTTGGAGACAGGAGGCAGGGTTGATTGCAGTACTGTAGTGGTAGTAATTAACTTGTTTAAGTGCTGTGTAGATTAGTCACCACATGCAGCTCTGACTTGCACTTGGATCCTGATTCTACTGTACTATAATTTAACGACAGTCAAGGCTATCCATTCTGGCTATGGCGTGGCGTCATCCTTATCATGAATATCAGTAAACTAAAGTTTGCCACTGCAACCAGAGATGCTCCTAAAGCTGTGCAAAAGAGTATTTGTTGATGCGCGCATTTTTTTTGGGTTCAATCCAGCATCGAAAATGTTGGTGAACGTGCATCCATGACCCTCAAGAGAGGAAAAGCTTGTCTGTTCTGAAGCCACAACTCTTGCTAATAGTACCAGGTAGACTGAACATTTCAAGCAAGCAATGCACTGTAGTAGAATGAAACAATCAACCCTTTTGATTGAGCAGCCACTCATCAGGGGTGCAGAGCAGAGCTCCGAAAATTCCATTGAGACACGCGCCAGAACGAATCAGAATCCGTGCGTCACGCGACGTGGACGTGGATACTGTCTACGAATGCCACCACTGCGAGGCTGCAAGGGCAACGAACGAACCGTGAGCGCGCCAGAGACGGACGGACGCAGACAGTAGGTCACCTGCTGTTTGCGGGGCGACCTTAGTTATTACGGGCGTGATCTGCAGCGCTGCGTCGCACATGGCGCTGTGCCCGCCTCCCCGCCCCTGGCGGTGTAATATATTCCCGTTTCCCGGTGCCCTCCACCGCACTCCTCCTCCTCCTCCCCAAAGGAACGTTGCAGCAACTCAGCTGGCATACCGGCACATGGCGGTGCCGTGAGACGAGGCGACGCGAGCGGATCGGTGGACTGGTTGCTTCTTCGCGTTCTGGTCCGCAGCAAAGCCTGCAATGCCGGGGGCGCGAGATCGCGACGCTGCGGAGCTGGTGCTGGTTCAGTGACTGAGAGTTTGTGTTTGTGGCGAAGATGGGCAAGGCGGGCAGGTGGCTGAGACACTTCCTGCCGGGCGGCAGGAGGGACAGGAGCAAGGACAAGCCGCTGGCGCCGGAGCCGGACCAGCCGTTGGTGCTGACGGCGACGACGCCCGGCGCCAAGGAGAAGCGGCGGTGGAGCTTCCGTCGCCCGGCGGCGGCGTCGCCGGGGCCGGGGAAGGAGAAGGACGGCGGCGGGCGCGTGGCGGCGTACGCGTTCCTGGCCGAGCCGCGGGTGGACCCGGACCAGCACGCCGTGGCCGTGGCCATCGCCACGGCGGCCGCGGCCGAGGCGGCGATGGTGGCCAAGCACGCCGCCGCGGCCGCCGTCCGTCTGTCGGCGTCCAAGCGCGTCGCCGTCGTCGGCATCGAGGACGCCGCCGCGATCAAGATCCAGGCCGTCTTCAGGTCCTACCTGGTGAGTGACTGCATGAGCGTTGACCGACCGAGCCTGATGGGTTCTTGGTTTCCGTGAGGCTGTGACGTGTGTGACTGATCTTCTTGTCTCTGTTCCTGTGATGTACTAGGCACGGAAGGCGCTGTGCGCGCTGCGTGGTCTGGTGAAGCTGCAGGCGCTGGTTCGCGGGCACCTGGTCCGGCGGCAGGCCAGCCACACCCTGCGTTGCATGCAGGCGCTGGTCGCCGCGCAGAACCGGGCGCGGGTGGCGCGCCTCCGCCTCCTGGACGACGACAAGCCCGCCGCCCTCCGCACGCCGACGCGGTCAACCACGCCGACGCGGCGCTCGCCGCACCACCCGCGCTCCACCCGCCACCACCAGCAGGCGATGGAATTGGAGGAGAACGTGAAGATCGTGGAGGTGGACACCGGCGTCGTCGTCATCGGCGAGGCACAGCACGCGCACGCCACGCCTCGGACGACAGCGTCCCGGCGCAGCAGCTGCTACGCGACGCCGCTGTGCCGCACGCCGTCAAAGAACGAGCTGTACCAGAAGGTCTCGCCCACGCCGTCCGCGCTTACCGACGCCAGCGCGCGCTCCCTCAGCGGCCGGTACGACGACTTCTCCTTCGCCACCGCGCGGAACAGCCCCTACCACTACGACTACTACGCGTCGAGGCAGCAGCAGCACCACCACCACGCCGGCGCGGGCGCGGACCACCCGCTCCTGGCCGTCCCGAGCTACATGGCCAACACGCAGTCGTCGCGCGCCAAGGCCCGGTCGCAGAGCGCGCCAAGGCAGCGGCACTCGGTGTCGTCGTCGTCGTCCGCGGCCGCCGTTGCCGTCGCCGAGGTGCCGTGGGAGCGGCAGGGCAGCGGCCGGCGGAGGGCGTCGCTGGAGGGGCAGGCTGCCGCGGCCGCGCAGCGCGGCGGGCTGCAGGTGCCCGCCAGGCGCGTGCAGCGGTGCCCGTCGCAGGCGAGCGCGCCGGCGTCGGCGTGCCCTTGGGGCGCGCGGCTGGACCGGTGGAGCGCGTCGGCGCACGACAGCGAGTGCGGGTCGACCAGCACCGTCTTGACAGCCGCCACCACCACCTACTGCTGGTCCATGGCCACCGACAACGCCGGCATGGCGTGACGGCCTCCTCGCGCGCACCGCAGGCTCCCACTCACGTGATTCTCTGAACCCGGAAGAAGAAATGCTGCTGAAGACTGTAGGGACAGCAGGTTGCTGCTGACACTGTTGGGTACTGAATTTGGTGTGATGCTAGTTAACTGTAGGAGAACCTGGGCTCGAACTCTGCCAGTTTTCCATGATCAGTGTGAGTGGTGTTTCTAGGATTTGATGACAATTCTTTGGTGTTTTTGCGTGCCAAGAACCAAAAATAGGACTCCTTTTTGTACAACTGCTTGTTTCTGACGGCGTTCTAGTGTGCTCTTCCAATCTGTCAAGTCCTGCTTGTTTCGGACTCAACTGAAGCAGGAAAAGGAGAAAGAAGTTTCAGTGTCCTGTTGCAACCAACCCTCTCTGTCTGAGCAGTGTATCCAGTGTCATGCTGCTCCGGAGTGAGCAGTGCCTACTGTAAGAAACTGTTAATAGCATAAAGCTGCTGATGACTGCTGTCTTTGAACAAAATCTTCTCTTTGCAATAACATGTTGCTGACGCGAAGCTCTCACAGATGGATGCAACGGCGCATGAGGTGCGTCGTCACTCTTGTAGCAATGCAAGGACCGAAATGTTGGACGTGTGTGTAGGCGTCGCAAATGTTGACATGCATCCTGCAGAAAGCAGAGGAATCGACAGGGAACGGCGAACGGCAGGCGACATGCCTTGCACCTCACTTCAGGGTTGAGCTGAGTAGCGGTATTATCGCTCTAATTAGAGCATGACGCACTGTGTTGCAAGGAACGAGACAGTTTACCTGTTGGTGCTGCCTTTTGATTTGGAACTCTCCAATCCAATGGATGGTAGGTTCAAAGTTTTTCTTGAACACGCGGAAGGAAAATGGTTTGAATGCAAAGGCACAACGACAGAACAAGGGAGCGGTGTTTCTCATCCGCGTGAAAAACATTTTAGATTGAACTTGGGGTCCAAATCCTGTGTAGTCACCTTATTCCCCATGGGAGGCAATGTGTCTCATCCGTATGAAAAGCATCATTAAGTGAAGAATCATCGTTCTGGATAGGTGCTTGTTCAGCCTGTTTCTCATGTTGGATTGATCTGTTAGGCCAAACAGTAGGGCCGGAGGTTCAACCAAAATCTAAGAGGAGCCGGTCTTCGTAAATTTCCCCCCAAAAAAAAAATGAACAATACTCCCTCTGTTTCATATTAGATGTAGTTCTAGCATTGTGAGGAGAAACCAAGGCACATCACCAAGTTACACTGCTACCCCTATTCAATGTACTCCACCCATGTGTTCACTCAGAAAGAGTACAAAAATGACATGCACCACTACACTGCCGCATTCACATCCACTGTTACTAGTCAGAGCATTAACTCACACCATTTTCCTCCAAAACCATGCAATCTGGCGCCCAAATTTGTGGAACCCGCCAAAGCAAACACAAATGACATGACTAAAATATTTGAGTTAAGCGGCAAGCTGAAATTTGAAGCCTGGCGCCACAATTTTACAACAAAGTGTCTATAAATATGGTCCCAGTAACACACTGCCCTATCCTCTTCTCACTATCTTTCCATTCCCCTGCTGCCACTCATAACCATGGAGTTCGATCTGAACATGGAAGCAGAAGAGGAACCGAAAGCTGCAGCCACTGTGGGCCATGCTGGTGTACAAGTGCCGGTGGTAGGAAGAGGAGGTGGCGTCCTTGACTTGAACATGGAGTCTCCACCTGAACATGATGAACTTCAAGAAGTGAACCAACCAGCAGGTAACAGTTTCAGATTTTCTTTCACTGTAAAAGTGCTACTCCTACCTTGTGCTGCAATATTTTGTTCTTGATTTATGGTATTTACATGTGTCACTAATGAACATGTGCTATGCAAAGTACTCCAGGTTTTCTTTCTCTGTAAAATTGCTACTCCTACCTTGCGCTGCAATATTTTGTGCTTGATGTACAGTATTTATATGTGCCACTAATGAACATGTGGTAGGCAAAGTATCAGATTTTCTTTTCTTTCTCTGTACAAGTTCTACTCCTACCTTGTGCTGCAATATTTTGTTTTTGATCTATGGTATTTTGTCCATAAACATGTGATAGGCAAAGTATGACATAAACTGCTCTGGTCACAAGTGGTACACTATGAGCTGCTGTTGTTTACTAAAATAATTTTACTCAAATCAACATGTGGCAGCCTATATGCTGAATTTGACCATATGAAATGATAGTACTCAAATCAAACCATATAAACTGGTGCAATGAACTGCTACTTACTTGACTCTTGTCATGATATGCATGTCACAGTTGAGAGAAGGGAGGCCATTCCAGACTTGAATGCACAACAAGCTGGGAGAGAGGACGACATCTGTGACTTGACCCTGCAGCCTGAGGAAGAGGAAATCATAGATGAAAATGAGGAAGAAAATTATGGAGCATGTACTAACTTTTATAAACCAAATAAACTGCTAGAACTAAAATCAAACCATATAAATTGTTGCAAAGAAGAATGAACTGCTACTTACTTGACTCTTCTCATGATATGCATGTCACAGCTGAGGGAGAGGACGACATCTTTGACTTGACCCTGGAGCCTGAGGAAGAGGAAATCAATGATATAAATGAGGAAGATAATTATGGAACAGGTACTTACTTTTATAAACAAAATAAACTAAGGTGTACACAACGCATATTAGATGTGCTAGTATTTATAAATGAATGTGTGACTTGCTTGGTATGTGCAAACATGGCAGGTGAACAGGTGCTTGGAGGAAATAATGCTCAGCAAGGAAGAAAAAGACAGACCATACCAGACAAGGAGCTAGATGCTGTTTACAAGGCCTTACTTGAATTGAGTAACAAAGGCAAATTACCGTTTGGCAGCACAGCTAAGGTCGGCAGAAAGTTAGGAGTCAACATTTGGACAGTTCAGCGCATTTGGAAGGATTCAAAAGAGCAAAAGCGAGCTGGCGTGCATGTGGATGTGTCGTGCAAGAAGAAATCTAGAGTTGGTCGCAAGAAAAAGGACATCGACTTTTCGCAAGTCCCACTGATTCCTTTGAATAAAAGGAGAACTCTAAGGGCCCTATCAAAAAAACTGCATGTTAGTGTGAGCACGTTGCACAGGAGGTTCAAGATAGGCATGTTAAAGCGCCATTCAAGCACTTTGAAGCCTTATCTGAAGGATGCCAATAAACTAGATCGTCTACGGTTTTGCTTTTCTATGCTGGACCAGAGCACACTATCTACTGCAGATCCAAAGTTCAATGATATGCATAATATCATACACATCGATGAGAAATGGTTTTACATGACGAAGAAGAACAAGACATATTACCTAGTGCCGGAGGAAGAAGATCCACACCGTACAGTCCAGAACAAGAATTGCCTTGGCAAAGTGATGTTCTTAGCTGTGTTGGGGAAGCCACGGTATGATGAGCATGGAAATGAAACATTCTCAGGGAAGATAGGTGTTTTCCCTTTTGTAAGTGAAGAGCCGGCTGCAAGGTCAAGTAAAAATAGGCCAAAGGGTACACTGATTAAGAAATCTGTAGTTGTCAATAGAGATGTTATGAGGGACTACATGATTAACAAGGTCTTACCAGCAATTAAAGCAAAGTGGCCAAACCAACATGATGGAAAGCCAATCTTTATACAACAAGATAATGCTAGGACTCATTTGTCCCCTACGGATCCTGCGTTTTGTGAAGCGGTAGCAGCTACTGGCCTTGACATACGTCTTATGCACCAGCCAGCTAATTCGCCTGACATGAACATTCTAGACCTAGCCTTTTTCAGCTCAATCCAATCATTGACAGATAATTGTAGCCCTGTGACCTTAGATGACTTAATACAAGATGTGGAAAGGGAGTTTAATGGCTATGATGTCACCTTGGTGAAGAAAGTGTTCTTGAGTCTACAAGCTTGTATGATTGAGACCATGAAGTGTGATGGAGGCAATAGGTACAAGCAACCCCATTTGCATAAAGATGCTCTTGAGAGAGCAGGTGCCCTTCCCTCACGTCTTTCATGTGACAAAAGCTTGTTTGAGAAAGTTAGACAGATTCTAGAAAGCAATCCCTAATCATGCTATGTCAGTTTATAACAGCATGGTTAATAGTAATAACTTTTGTGAAGCATGGTCAGTAAGAACTTTTGTGAAGCAATGGTCAGTAAGTATCAGTGGGCAGTAAGAGCTTTTGTGAATCAGTGGCATCAGCTTTTGGTAGTAGATTTTGTATATATGAATGCTTAAGGTTGTGTAATTATGCTTAAGGTTGTGTATATTTTTAATGCAAGTATGTATGAATGCAAGTACGAAGTCAGGTTTACTAGTGCTTGATTGCCACAGTGGAATTTTACAAAAGACTAATTCAGCTTTACTACAGCTTGATTAATGATTACCACAAATTTTACAAAAGATTAATTCAGCTTTACTACAGCTTGATTGCCACAAATTTTACAAAAGACTAATTCAGCTTTACTACAGCTTGATTGCCACAATGGAATTTTACAAAAGACTAATTCAGCTTTACTACAGCTTCATTGCCACAATGCAAGTCCTAATTCACCTTTACTACAGATTGGTTGCCACAATTTTGCAAAAGCCTAATTCACCTTTACTGCAGATTGGTTGCCACATTTTTCCAAAAGCCTAATTCACATTAACTACAGATTGGTTGGTACTGCATTTATACAAAAGCCTAATCTGCCGTCACCATTTTTAGCACAAACCACCAATAGACATCACTCAAACTTGCGCTTCAAGGATTTGCCCTTAAAACCTGGGATGCAGTCACGAAGGATGGTGAGCTCGTAATCATTCCAGTACACATCTTGAGCAGGATCATCAGTGTCATCGGTTTCGTTCTCGTCCTCAGTCTCGGCATCTGCAGAAACAACAACACTCATTTTACCTGTCTCAGTGCCGCTTTTAGGCGCAAACACTCCGTCCCCGCCACCCGTCTGCCCAGCAGGAAGGCTGAGCATGGCCATGGCTTCAAGGTCTTGCGGCTCCGTCTCCGGCACGAATTCATCAGCATAGGGGTCGAGGGAGAAGCTCTTGGCGCCATCTTCCTTGTCGGAATCATAATCCTGGCCCACAAACAATGCACCTTTTTTTTTGTTGTTGAAATCAAACACGAATTGAGGTCTCCACATCGAGAACTAACCCATCGATCTGCTGCGGCGTCACTGCTTGAACGACGACGGCTCCACTCTGTAGCAGCTGCTCCTGCTGCTGCGCCACCACCGGGCCGTCGTCCACCACGGCGCTCAACACCGCCACGTTCAGCGACGGCACGATGGTGGTCGAGGGCGTCGGCATCCCGCCCCGCGGCGGGTACAGCGCGCCGGCCCACGTCACCCGCCCTGACGGAGGCGCCGCGCTCAGCGGCAGACGGACAGGCGTCTCCGCCTCCGAGCAGGTCGCCGCCACCGAGCATGTCGCCGCCACAGAGTAGGTTGCAGCCACCGAGCAGGTCATCGCCACGGAGCAGGTCGCCTCCACCGTGCGAGCCGCGCAGGTCGCCGCCACCGCGCCGCTCCACCCCGCCACCCCGTCAACGCGGCTCCGCCCAGCTCTCCCCAGCGCGCGGCTCCGCCCGCCCAGTGCCCATCTCGCTGCCAACGCCGCCGGACTGCTCGCCAGGAACGTCACCCATCAAGTTCGATGAAAAATCACGGTGGGAGCAAGGGGATTTGGTTGGGATTTTCTCAGGAGAGAGAAGGAGAGAGACGAACAGGAAAAGGACGGTGGGAGCTAGAAGATGTGACCTGTCTGCTGGGTGGGAGAGATAAGGGGTAGTTTGGTCACTTTGGCCTCAAAGTTGCATTGAGAACTGAGAACTGCATCTATTTTGACAAAAATTTTGAATGCTAGAACTGCTTCTATTTCGAAACGGAGGGAGTACCAAAAACCACTGTTATTTAGTGAACTTTCAGCTATGCAAGGGAGAACCGGGCCGGGGGGGGGGGGGGGGGGGAAGCATGGTCACCGTTGGCTACAAGGAAGCTCAGGAAGCTCTGCCTAGGTCGGCGGATCAGGACCTTTAAGGGATCTAGATATTTACTTATGAACAAAGTCAAGCCGATTTTCTGACACTTTGAGGAGGGAGGGAGGGGGGGAGGGGGGGGGGGGGGGGCTTGAACCAACCTTGGTCTACAATTTCTCAAGAACGGTTGAATGGCTTTGCCACTTTATGCATTGAGAAGAAATTGTTGGACGAGATTGACATCGATATCAACGACTTCGCATCTAGAAAATGTTAGAAGAAACTTTTAAGGTAACAATTATGTACAAACAGTTCTATATGAATAATTTTGTGATACCTTTACTTGTAATAGAAATTTATACTTATATGTATGTGCGTGAAAATTTGATTCTTATATAGAGGGGCCCTGGCATTTAAATTTGCCCCGGCCCCCCAAAATCTCATGACCGGCCCTGTGTGGTGCGTGGTCACCCTTGTAACAATGCAAGGACAACCACGTTGGACGTGTAGGCGGCGCAAATGTTGACATGTATCCTGCAGAAAGCAGAGGAATCGACGGCAGGTAACATGCCTCCCGCTTGACTTTAGGGTTGAGCTGAGTAGCGGTGGTATCGCTCTAGTTAGAGTGTTACCGTGTAACCAACTTAAATAGCTTCTTCTACAAAGCTAAAAAAATTCTAACACCAGTTAAAAAAAATCTAACAAAAATATGGATGGATAGTTCATGTCAGATTCTTAATCATGCAAAAATTGTGGTGCAACAGATACTTGTACGAGATGTAACAAAAAAGAGTAATCAAGGTGTGGATAGTGCGGGTTGCAACTTTTCACAGGCTGATTTCTCCTTTTTGTTTCTCTTTGCACAATTTTCAGTTGTTTCTCAAATTTTGCATAATGATAGAAGGTTGCATGCTCTATTCATTCATATTTTTGTTGGAATTTTATATGCATATTTGGAGGAGGTACAACGATTGATAACACGGTAACATGCGAACCCGCGGTAACACTTGATACGTTCTCTAGTTAGAGCTTGAGGTACTGTGTTGAAAGGAATGACACAGTAAGCAGTTGGTGCTGCCTTTGATTTGGAACTCTCCAATGCAATGGATGACAGGTGCAAATTTTTTTCTTGAACACGCGGAAGGAAAATGTTTCAAATGCAAAGACACAACAACAGAACAGGGGGCATTGTTTCCCATTCGTATGAAAAGCATGCCTTAGATTTAACTTGCGGTCCAAATCCTGTTTAGGCTTATTTCCCATAGGGGGTGATGTGTCTCATCCGTGTAAAAAGCACCATGAAGTGAAGAATCATCATTCCGGATAGGTGCTGGTTCAACCTGTTTCTCATGTTGAATTGATCTGTTAGGCCAAACAGCAGGGTGGAGCTTCCATCAAAATCTAGGAGGGGGCCAGTCTTAGTAAATTTAGTGAACTTTGAGCTATGCCAGGGGTTGGTGGTGGTGGGGGGGGGGGGGGGGGGCATGGCCACCCTTGGCACAGGGAAGATCAGCCGGTGCCAAACAATAGGTCAACGGATCAAGATATTTAAGTGATCCCGATAGTTAGTTATGAACAAAGACAATTTATTTTGGGAGCCTTTGATCGGGAGGGGCACTTGAACCAACCATTGGTGCAGCCCCGATGGTGAGCAACGTCCTCTATAAATAGAAGAAGGATTCCTAGATGGAAACCTAAGCAACTAACGTTTTCGATCACCAATGAGCGCCAAAGATCAAATGCAGCCATCTCTGACGAACTCGAAGATGTCATCTCCATTGAGCCATGGCATGTCATCAACATTCACTACTATGTTTTGTAGTTCTATCGATATGCTAGTGACCCTCAAAACTAATATCTTAATCAGTATAAGATGAAACAAACATGTCTCAGATTATAATAATTAATATGTCAAATTATCATAATCCACTAAGATGTTTTCTCCCAACTTATAACTCATAAATTCTATAAACTGGATTATATAATCTATGTGGGAAACAAACATGGCTTAAGAGCATCTCCAAAAGATCCCCGTAAAACTGGCCCATAAACTTGTTTTTGGAACAACTAAAAAATTATGAGGGCAACTTTTCTTCTCTCCTCCCACATCTCCCCCTCCCCCCTCTAAAAAAAAGAGGCAATTGCGTTTTTGCCATCACTTTGTTGTGCCATTGTGATTTTACCCCCAAATCTGCGTTTTTGTGATTTTACCATCACTTTTTTTGAACTGAGCAAAGTGTCTACCATGAGTCTGTTAACTGCCCTTTGACGGTGTTAAATGGTGAGAGAAAAGACCAAGTTGCCCTTTTGTGATTTTACCATCACTTTGGACATGAAAGTCATATACAACAGAATTTCAATGTCTTTTTTGCTATTTTTGAATGGAAAAATGTAACAGATTCAAATATATTAACACAAATTGCAATTTTGACAAAATTTGGACAGAAATTTGACACAATTTTTGACAGAAATTTGGCAGCATTTCACCATAATCACATATGTCCAGCACATATTTTGACATAGACTAAATATTACATGTCCATGATCATCCATGACCAACAAAAGCACCATTACAAGGTGACCAAATGATGCACAAATAAGAAGAAATACAACTAGCAGAGCACACACACTAGCTACTGGTTGCACGGACACAAGCACAAGAGGATTGAGCAGCAAGCTTTAGACTTGGAATGTGAAAAACACATTGAACTATAGCTATGTGTCATTCGCTGTATGAAGCTACCTGTATGCAAACATCTGTTTCAGATGTCATCATCCTAGCCAGTAATCAACCATCACCAGCCACCATCTTCATCTTGTATACCTCCAACCCTGCAAGGAAAAACGCACAAGGATTGGAATTAAATACAAAACATGCAGAAACAGTTCACAACATTTTTGTAATTTTAGCAAGCTGAGTAGGAACTGACAGTGATTGTATTTTAGGAGCTATAATTATTTTTCAGAAGATTGCACAAGGATTTAATTGAACTAATTCTAATTTGTTTCAGCTAGCTAGCTTTTACCTGCTCCATGTTGGCGTCCCTTAAACGCCAAAAATCATATCCCAAATCCGGCAAATAAAAGACCGAAAGCACAAGGCATATGCATATTTGTTTTGTTTACTAATCTAGTTCCACAAGTTGTGTACCCGCCATTGTTTTGCAGAGCTGAAAACAATTTGACATGATTTCAATGAAGATTTGGTATAACCAAAACATGAGGACAAGCCAACACCAAGTGAAGAAGCCTATAGAGTTGGCCGAGGCCGGGGTGACATATTTCACCCCTGTCACCCTGTTCTAAACGAATTCCTTTGGTCATGGAAGTCATTTAACATGCTCAGTGTGTGCGGTAGGTGGTTTCGGTGGGTGCGGTGAACCTTGTGATAGTGAACTGGCACCACCTCTCTTTTATGGGTCGCTGCGTGACAGGGGCCCACCAACCAGTGAAGGTTGGGCGCCCCCGATTAGGGCGCGAGATCAAGGACTCCGACTCGGTCGTTGGACCGGGTCGGATGAGATCAACACTGACAAATACCACTCTCAGATTCAAAAGAAGTTAAAAGACAGAAGGCAAGGGAGAGGTATGCGCAAATGGCTAGTGACCGAAAAGGTGAATTTCTAAAACGGCGTCGTGAAACGTATCATAGGAAAAATGCAACCATCCTTCAAAATTATGAGAAACTTCTATCATTTCCATCTCAGAGTGATCAGACAGAATCAAAGCAGTCCAGACTACTCATTACTAGAAAAGGTGCTGCTTTTGCACAAAGAATCATATTACGTACATGTTACTTTTGTACATGCTTCTAATGCAGCATGTACTTTTGGATGCACACTGTGTTTATCTGCATAGTCATGCATTTCTGCATATGGACTGACAAAATGTTCATTTCTAGAGGGAGTCAGCATATTCATCATGGAAAATTTAAATCCTGCATGTGATCGCACATCAGCATCCGGAGAGGATTACAGAAATGAAAACAACATTAAATTCAGCAACTTCCGCAGCTATCCTACTGGAGGTAAGTACAATGCCATTAGAATTACCGTGTCATTTATTTACAAGCTAATGATTTTTTTAATTTGATCTTAAACCTATCTATATATAGAGACAAATGTATTTTTTGCAATTGGTTGGTCGAGGCATGGAGTCTGAGGTGCACACTTATTTCCTGTTCGTTTTCTGCCCTCTAAACTTTAGTCCTGTCACATCAAAAAGAATCTTTTCATTTAAAAGCATTAAATAAAGTTTAATGAGAAAACCTTTTTGACAGATGGATGCTAATAACGAGATGAATCTAATAAGCTTAATTAATCCATGTTTTGGTACAATGATACTACAGTAACCATCGCCTAATCACGGCTTAATTACCCTCATTAGATTCGTCTCGCGAATTCGACCAGGGGTTCTACAATTAATTTTATAATTTGACTTTATTTAATACTCGTAAATGACAAGATTCTTTTTGATATGACAGCTTTAAAAACAAGATTCTTTTTGATATGACAAAATTAATGTAGAGTTATAGTTATTGGGCCGGAGCACATATTACTTCATTTCTAAAGCATGCATGTGATTCCTTTTCAGGAAACAAGCGTGTTCATGATTCAAAACATCATCTTAGCGCAAAGGGTTAGGCAGGTAGTACGGGCACTCTGACTTCCAGCTATGTGCTGTGTGCGACTCCCGCGAAGCAAATGAAGGGAAGCTCTTCGAGCTTTCTCCGCCAGCGGCTTATGTAGTGGTCGGCATTCCTACGTGCTCCGAATCCCCACTGGAGATTATATGAGGGGTATTGGAAACTGTCGTGACGCTTTGGTGACGAAGGTTACCGGGGTGACTATGGAAGGATTCCGTGGTAGTCTCTGACTCCCTCCAACTCAATCAATATCAAGAACATGTCGTGAGCATGGGGGTTTGGCCGCTGAGCGAACATTCAAAAAATCGGGCTCACCAGAATACTTCTGTGCTGGAGTGAAGAAGCCACTTCTGTGCTGGAGTGAATGAAGAAGCCCCGGATCAGTACAATACCGGGGGCGTCAGAAGAACAAAAGCACTCGCAATGTTCCCCGCATTCAGTTGGGTCTTGCACTAATGGCAACTGCCCTACCCCTACTTTCCCTGATGAAGATCCACGTAGGCGACAGTTAATTGAAGCAAAACGTTTAAGGAACATGGCATACTATGCAAATATGACTCTTCAGCAGAGGCAAGTCAGATGTGAACGTTAGAGGATGCAATATGTATTGCGAAGCACATTACGTAAGGGGTGCGTCATGTAAATATGACCCCTGAGCAAAAGAGGGCTAAGATAGGTTGCCAAAAAGCTCGTCGTAAGTTGCAGCGAAGCACTTTGCACCCAGAATCTACTGCAATGGAGAATAATCCTATGTACAACACAACGGAATGTTGGCATATGTAAATGCTTAAAAATATTGATTAGTTTTAACTTTGACAGTACTACTGAGTATTTTGACATGATAATATGGATAAATGTTCCAATACACCATGCTTACAGTGTTGCAGTTTATCTATTATATATATAATTGATCACGAAACGGAGCCACCACGTTCACTCTAAAATGCTAGAAATTCCCACGTTAATAGGAGAAAATAAGAAGAGAAAATTACCCACCACCGCCATTATGAAACAATTAGACAAAAATACCCTATGTGTTTAAATAATTATGGCTGGATACGTGAGGAGATTAGTCTCTAATCATGGCATATACGATCAAACATGGATACGTACGATTCTCAACTTGAACATGCTTAAAAGTGCCACATGAAGAGATGTGTTACGTATGTCCATATGTCTCTCATCTCAATATCCCATGGACTAAATACATATTATATACCTCACCCCAAAACAGAATACATGTCGCCACGCTCTCGCCTTCGGCCAGCTAATGGATCAGCAATTTCCTTCAGTCGTAGTCTAATCGAGATTGAAAGGTTCGATGATTTCTTCCTTGCCGGTGTAGAATACTTGATGGGTTGGAACTTACTGGATTATTATTGAACAGCCTCATAGCGCAAGTCGCCGGCCGGAGCCTAATCGAGCAAGTGGCCAGGTTCAATCTTGCAGATCGATTGAAACCAGCTTCATCAAATAAGCTTCTGGTATGGTTGGCGTCCAACTGATCTTCTTCATCCAGTCTCATCTTCTTCCTTCCTGTTAGTGTACATGTACATTACAAACCATCTCAATTTAACTTCTGCATAAATGCTTAACTGAATACCAAATCATGGATATAGTATAGGTAGCCTTATTAACAATTAAATACATGGGACATCAATTGTGTAGTCTTTTTTATAATAATAATCTTTCTATAAGATTCTAGTGGCCAATTTAGCATATCTGACGTATATATATATAGAGAAAACATGTTCTCACAAATAAGGGTTATCACAGGAAATCTCTACTAGGGCTTGGAGTCTGAAAATTAGAAAAAAAAATTATTGTCATGCTTAAATGCATGCAAGAGACCAGGTCATCCAATTTCCAGAGATATAGCAACGCAGCATATGATTTTTATTCGGTTTATGACTATTGATTATATATATTTCTTTAATATTTAGGTACTGCAGCAACGGCATTAAAAAAGTTGAGTGAGCTGACAACAAGACCACCATGTACTATATATTAAAGTGAAAGTCACAAGTCTTTGAGATTCAATTAATATAATAGACCACCATGTTCATACAGATGAACGTATGAGCTTGGACATCATGCTAATTGACGATTTTTTTTTGTATAATGTCATTCTTCAACTATTTATATTCATATTTTTCACATAGTTATAAAAATTCCTATGTTAAAACAGGGAGATATAATTCACGCTACTATTGGGAAGAATTTGATTGATACTTACAGACCACAGATCAGACAGAGCTCCATATATGCATCAGCAGTTTCAGAGTCCAAGAATCCATCGAATATCGTCCAGTGAGCAATTCATCAATAATACGAAGGTGAAAGAAGTGAAAGAACCTTAAAAAGTTCCAGGAAAACTACTTTGAGTTTGCAACAAATGATACTTTGGTACAGAGAGAAAATAAAGAAAACAATGCCCATGCAATTTATCCTCATGTTTTTGAAGCTATTTATACGATATATTTTTGTTTTCCTCTAAATTTTCAGATGTGATTGGTTTACTTACCACTATTTCACCGGTTCGACAAAGGATAATAATGAAGGACACCAACAATCCACGTACTAAAGATATTTGTGTGATTGAATTCCTTCTGATAGAGTAAGATAAATTATGAATTATGAGTTATGTTGCTTTTTCTATGAATTATGTTGCTCCTTCAGCAAAAGATTTTTTTTTCACAATATCTAAATTCTGATGTAAAATTATTAACATATGAATGAAGATTCTGGCCAAAAAAGATTGTTCAGATCATGAGACCAAAATGACGCGCCATTACATGCAGTAAGTGATTCCATAGATCATTTGCTGCCCGAATAATGAGAAACACTCATTTGCTGCCCGAATAATGAGAATCAGAAATAAATATAATCATATAACTTCCTGATGATCTGTTGCTCTGCTGTGGTTCATAGTGATGCATCTGCGAAGTTGAAAAGAAAATAGGAAATGTCATGTCCTACCAGTAATTTGCTTGGCTACACACTTTTGAATAAATTCTACCATTTAAAAAAAAATGATCGATGAATCATTTTGCAAAAAAAAAAAAAAAAACATAGTGTCAGGGGCAATTCAACAAACACTTTTCAAGCACTCAATTCAACAAACACCATATGCTAATTCAAATCATATACTGTTTTTCTTCTCTCTTCGTTTTACCACACTATTCCGGTCCTCTGTTTTACCCAAAAATCCACAATTAACCTGAAAACAACATAATTTGAAAACAAACTGTCACCGACTAATTTAAAATAAAGAAAACAAAATCAAATTTAACAATTTTTTTAAAATAGTATAAAATTAATAAAACTACCCGCGCTAATGCGCGGGCAGCCTTACTAGTTATTTTTAATCAACTCTTCTGACCAACTGGTTGCATATAGAGTGTTTTCCTATTGTTAAAGCTAGAAGATAACATAAATATTATTTTATAAGCACTTACCATTTCATGATGGTGTTGAACTTCTATTGCAATAATTGTTTTTCATTTCGATCTGTTGTCAAAGCTAGAAGGTCCAACATGACGGTGTCGAACTTGCTGCAAAATGGTTGATTGGTCTACTATGTTTTGTATATGCTTCACCCAATCAATTGTATAGCTACAAAGGACATCATTCTGGGTAAGTTGTTACCTGAGTTATACGCAAATTATCAGCTTTTTCATGTGCCTCTCAAATTCCGGACACCCGTAGCAAATTATCATGCATTTGACTTTTCAATCAATCACCTAACACCGGAGAGCATGGTAAGGCGGCGAGGACCATGCCTTGTGCCCTGGCGTGGTGGCACCAACCAACTCGCCGGAGGATGCTCGGCAAAACCGGCGGAGCAGAACGATCAGATTGCAAGAAAATAAGAAAATGATCCGTAGACTAATCTATCTCATGCGAAATATTTTCTTTGTAGTCCCAGATACCGTCTCAGAATCTGTCCAAAAATCAAATTAATCCCAAATACCATTGCAGCTTAACAGCATTGGCCGGCCATAAATACTACTATGCATAAGTATGGGCCACCGGCCACCAAATGGAAACGTAGTTCAACACATGGGCTCTGTGCTAGTTCAGTCATCAGTTTTCTGCTCCGCCTGTCTTGTACGCGTCATCGTCTAGCTAGCATGCTGTAGTTGCACAACACGAGTGAATGCTAGCTAGAGTGATGCATATATTTATTTCTGTTTCCGAAATTTTTTCTATTCGCGGCCCTTTTGCAGGGGGCGGCGGCGAAGGAACAGGACATGTTCGGGTCATCAGCGTCCCTTGGCGCATGGCGGCAGCGGCGTCCCACACAGGCACTTGTTGTGCTCGTACGCCGCCGCCTTGAACTGCACCATGTGGCCGCCGGTGGGTATCTCCCCGCAGAGCTCGTTATAGCTAAGGTCCAGCACCGCCACCTTCGACTCCCGCAGGGACGCTGGTACGCCGCCATAGATCCTGTTGTGGCTCAGGTTCAGGAACAGCAATTGCCGGGGCATCTCCAAGCCGGTGAGGTTGAACCGCAGCCTGTTCCCGGACAAATCCATGGTCCCGCTCACCGTCTTGTGCGGGCCGAAGAGGAACGAAGCGTCGCCGGTGAGCCGGTTGTTGGCCACGCTGAACACTAGCATGTTCCTCTCGAACGCGTACGTCCAGGGGATGGGCCCGGACAGCCGGTTGCCGTCCAGCGTCAGGCCGAACGGCATGTCCGGCGTGCTGCGCGCCAGCCGCGGCGGGATGGTGCCGACGAGGTCGTTGTACGCGGCGTTGAAGTAGGACAGGTACGGCAGCTTCTCCAGCGACCTCGGGATCGTGCCGGTGAGCCTGTTGCGGAAGAAGGTGGCGGAGGTGAGGTTGGTGCGGGAGAGCGACGCCGGAATCGAGCCGGAGACGTTGGTGACCATGATGTTGAAGATGGAGAGGTGCCGGAGGTTGCCGTAGGAGTCCGGGATGGGGCCGTGCTGTGCAGGCCCGGCATGTTGATGATGCTCAGCGTCTCCAGCATCTCCAGCTCGGCGATGGCCGGCGGGAGCGTGGAGTTGATGGTGAGCAGGTTGCCGAGGAAGAGGCCAGTGACGCGGCCCTGCTGGTTGCACCCCGCGGGCCACCACTGGCCGCAGGACGTCGTGCCGGGCCGCCACCCCGCCAACACATCCGGGTTGCCGAACTGCTCCCTGATCTTGATAAGCGCCGCGAGGTCGCTGTCGGACGGCGGAAACTGACAAAGCGACCTCGTGATGATCAGTTGGAACGATAATAAGAGGAGGAGAACTTGGTGGCTGGCCCAGCTGGCCGCCATGGCGATCTAGTTAGTATATATCTTTTGAAGTGCTTTGAGACTTGAGAGGTGTGTGAGCAAGTGCATAATGCAGATGTGTATTTGTAGGCGCGCGCGCGCTGAGGCCGGTCACCTTTCGGGAGTTGACGTGTGATTCTGAAGGTATCCGTAGTTTGGATTTGGTCAAGGATTTCTGAGTCATTTGTTGCAGCTGCAAGGAAGAGGAACACGTACAATTCCTTGGCATGCACACTCGTCCAGCGACTTGTCACTAGTGGCGTGGCGATCCATGCACGGAAGAAGAGTTCTTTTTTTTTTTTAAGGAGAACACCACACTTTTTTTTAAGAAGAGTGAGTCCAGGGGAAAAGCAGGGTGGGCCACGTGTGTACCCAAGGCCAAAAGCTCGATACGGCCCGGATTAAGTATGGAGGATGCCTGGTGGCAGTCCTCCGTGCTGGTAGCCTGTGCTTGTAGTGGCAACCATGTAGGGCTGGTAAAAAAGCTCGAGCTTGCGAGTTAGCTCGGCTTTACCATAGTTTTGGCTCGGTTCGGCTCGGCTCAGTCTTCTAAATGAACCAAGCCGAGCCTCCATTCTAGCTCATTTATTAATGAGTCAGCTTGTGAGCTGCTCTCGCGAACAATTAGATTAGCTCGATTATATAAAATATCAAATTTAATTCGCCGATAAGATGGTAGTTTTTATGTTGGTTGAACCTCAATTTATCTTTCAACAAATAAACTAAGTTCACTATAGATAAAAATCATGTTCAATGTTGGGTTATGTTTTTTCTGTTTGATTTATTTCCGTCTTTGTTGACATAGCTTGATATTTTTTCTGCAATATTATTTTGTACTATTATTTTTGTATTGTTGACACATGCTAATAATTAAAAAAGCTTAAAATCACCTATGTTTTTATCATCAAAGTTTTAATATATTTGGCTCATGAGCCTAATGAGCCAACTCGCTATTTATAAATGAGCCAAACTGAACTTTCATTTTAGCTCGTTAATCTTAACAAACTGAGCCGGCTCGGCTCGTTATCGGAACGAGCCGAGCCTTAGTGAGCTGAGCTGGCTCGTTAGCCATCCCTACAACCATGGCCCCTCCTCTCAAAAGAAGCAGCCTTTTTTTTTTTCGTTGAATTACGCAAACCAAAAAGGAAGATCATGCTATAAGAATGTACATCTAGCTAGAGAACGAAACATCCATGCTTTATTAAAAAAAAAAAATTCAAACATATTTACTGTAACATACAGATCTCATGCACACAACACACATAAGAAAAACAATCCCATACACACCAATCTTAAACCGCTCCCGAATTCTTCCCTTTCTTTTTTGCTAATGAGGAGAGGGGTTTGGAGGTTTTCTCGACCTGCGTGAGAAGGTCTTTTTCTTAACAAAATACCGTGGAGACGGTTTGGCCCTCGCAGGTCGAGTTTGTTTTTCATGTTCATTTCTGCAGGAACTCGTTGAACCAATGAGCGGAGTTCTTGGAGTATCGCATCAATCCGTCGTTGTAGTCCACGAAGTTTAATCCAAATCGAACTGTACTACAACGCACAATGCACACGCTCAATGCATGCATGAACCTAGTTTGTCACTAGGTTCAACGGGATTCGGCCTTCTGTTCAGTCTCTTCAACGATAACCGCCTCCTCGCCGTGGCGTCGCAGCACTACGTGCAACTCCGTGTCCTCGACCTCCAGGGAAGCGGTGAAGGCCGTCCTGAACTGGCACCACACGAACTTCCCCATGGAGAACCCGATCAAGAACGAGCAGACGCATGCATGAGTTTAAGACATTAACTATAGACATTTTATTTTTTTATGAAGGAGTTTAAGACTGCAGGCCAACCATGAACTAGAAGGTAAAAAGATAGTTTGCTGACCAAAAAGGCATAGGAACACTTCAGGGCGTCAAGTTCAACTCAGTAACATGAATATCATTTTTTCATTACCTCGATTACATTATTCGAGTGACTTGCAGTTGAATTTTGACTTATCCTAAAAAAATACAATTAAAGAAAATAAATTACTAAATTTAGTAAATAGATCGTGAAATTAACCAAATTTTAACATGAAGTACACCGAAGTGTACAAGTGACAGGAAAAAAAATTGGTTGCCAAAACGTGAAAAAAAAACTTTTCCCGAGTGCATGATGATGGCACTCGGGAAAGGCCCCTCCCGCCGTCAACATTAACGTCCGCTCGTTGACGTGGGGCCCGCGCTCCACTTTCCCGAATGTCACCGAGCTAGACACTCGGGAAAAGTCCATTTTTCCCGAGTGTCCAACTTTTGCCGCGTGTATCGTACGTAGGGCACTCGGGAAAAGTCAGAAAAGTCAGTTTTCCCGAGTGTTATACTTTTCCCGAGTGCCTTTTGTTTGACACCTGAGTGCCCGATATATTACACTGGGGAAAGGCCGGGACACTCGGAAAAAAACCGATTTTTCGTAGTGTTAACCTATGGAAGAACCGTGTACCACTTATACTGGACATTTTTAACATGTATCAAGTCATCAAGTAGGTTGTGTAAGATGGTGATAATTGCATCCAGCAGTAGTATTTATCACTTTGTACCAACTATCTCATTTGTAAAAACAATAAAAATCTTAGAAAATTGTAATTGTAGTATGGCCACCCTTGTCTGTCATGCTTTGGTATGATGAAAACAGCAAGGATGGGTTGAAGTTTGTTTTGCTGACTTGATTTGAGCTGAATTATTTGTTTAGTTATTATACCTCTAAGTATTGACGCTTATTCACATGCCTCTTCAACGTTATCAACTCAGCCACCCGTAGCAACTCACGGACATAGTACTAGTACTAGTATATCACTATCAGCTCCTCGAGCTCGCGGCTTCTTCTCCCACTTCCTCCGCAGCGTGCTGAGCTTTGCGTGGAAGGGAGAGCACGGGGTCTTGCGAGGTGCTAAGCGTAATCTCCATGTCTTTGCCTTGGCCGAACCGATCAAAACGCGATGAAGAAGTACTTGTACCAGCAGGTCGCCGTAGATGACGGGTTCAAGGGATTCGGCAGGCACCGTAGCACGCCATGTAAGCCAACCGCGTCGAGCGCTGCGGTGGTGGACAGATGCGCCGGTTACCAATTGTAGCAATAGATCGTTTGCGTGTGTAAGCATTGATGCGAGCAGCTACAATGCTTGATTTACCATGAAAATTTTGATCAACCAAAAACACTCGTTAAGCTCTCTTTTTTTTTCATTTTCCTTGGCCGGTTTACTGGCTGTGTACATAATTGCTACCTAGCTTAATGAAAAGGCAAAACACCTGCCGTTTACTGCTAAAAAAAAGTCAAGATAATAAGAACTGAGAGCACTCACTAACATTCACGGAGCTATAGTACAATTTATAAAATATAAGCGTATAATACGAAATATCAATAAAGTAAAGATACATTACATGTCTTGTATAATTTTAAAAATATGCTTAAAATACTATCATTAATACATCTCAAATAATATATTCTAAAAAAACTTCACACAGTTCTAGTTGCTAACTATGCTCACATAAGACAACTCTACCGATCCAAGATATATCTTTCCACCTTCTCGTTCTACAACCTCCGTCGGTCTCACGCTCTTGGGACCCCTCATTGCTTGTATCTTTTCACCATTAGCGCCAATCCTAATTGCCAACAAGTGGCTATCCTTACCAAATGGGAGCTCGTACATCTCGCGGTGTAATGCCACCCAATACCCACCCTTCTCGTCTGGTCTTACATTGTCCGGGTATCCTGGGAGGTCCGCGAATATCTCGGAGGTATTGGCCTTTGGCCCTTGGAGCCAATACTTCATTAGCTTGCACGGACCGGTGAGTGCTACGACAAGGTGAGTCCTGTCGGCACTAATGGAGATGCCATTAGGGTATGTCACATTGGATTGAAGCACAGTGACCTCGTTGGTGAGAGGATCATACTTCATGATACGGCCTGTCGAATCTCTTGTGGTGGTCACCATTTCATGTTGCGCTCGCGAGTAGGTCGTACTACTTGATGTGAAGTAGACATCGCCCGTGACTTGGTCCACGTCCACTCCATTGGTGAAGCTAAGAGGCACGCCATCAGCCATTGTTGCTAGCACGGTCGCCTCGCCTCCGCTAGGCCCCACCCTCATGAGACCCATGTATGCATCGGCGATGTAGAGGTAACCGGAGTCGCGGTGGAACCGCAAGCCCAGCGGCCTGCCGCACGAGCCCTCCTTTGCAACAGTTGGGAGTTCAGAAAATGGCGGAGCCGAGCAGTTGTTCTTGACGTAGTTGGGGCTGTACGAGAAAGTCGTCCAGCCGGTGCTCTCGCCGCTGTACTTGAGTATACGCCCGTCGTTGACGCCCACGTAGGGCCCTGTGCCGTTCCCGTCAAACGCGACGCTTTCGGGGCCGTTTATCATGTCCGGTAGCTCCAAGTGCTGCGTCTGGAACGCATTGATGGTCTCTGCCATGCTGGCGCGTACACGAGCCGCAGCGGTGGAAGGCACCAGGAACAAGAGAAGAAACGAGACGGCGAGCAGGGCAAGCCTTGACGCTCTCTCCATGATGGCTAACACGTCTCCAATTGAAAGGTTTCTGGATCTCTTTGCTGCTGCTGCTGCTGCTGGTGGTTGATCGATCAATGCATGTTTCGGTTGTTTGACGATGGAGACCGTACTCTGCCTTACCTTTTATTGGGATGCGCGACAAATTTCAAGTCGGAATCGGCTCAGCAAGCAGCAGTCTTATCGGAGCCGGAGTCTCCCTTGGGAAAGAAACGGAGATGACTTCTGAACGGATCTGAAACGGGCACCGAGTCTGTATCGGTTTCATCGAAAAGATTTTGTATCAGTTGCGCGACGACCGGGCGCTTCACGCTGGCGCTGTACGCCGAGATGGTCCGCGTGATCGGCGTCGGCGATGTGCCGCGCAGGCAGGCGCTCGTGCTCGCCGCGCGTTCTGGAACTTGAGCGACACAGCTACGTACTGCCCGATGTTCGCGGCGGCCGGCACAGACGAGGCGCTGCTCGTGGCGGCGTGGGTGGCGCGCTTCCGGGAGAGGAGGCGGCATCACGAGAGCGAGAGATTCCGGGTGTCGCCTTACAGAATGCCCATCGAGCGAGAAGGGACAGCCCCGGCCGGCCGTACAGGCGAGTATAAAAGCTCCGTCGCCTTGAGCGCACAATCTTCGCCTGCTCCTCGTCTCTGCATCAATCTTCGCCTATGTATCAGGTAGTTTTTTTTTTCTTTTTCATTTCACACGCCTCCTTTCTTTCCTCAATCAATTGACCAGGAAATGAATCGATCGATCTCGCATGCAGCTTATGTTTTGTGCGGTCAATCTTCGCTCTCTCGAGTTCATAAAACTGGAACTCCAAACATATGAGCCTTTTTTTTTTTGCGAATGTCCAAACATACGAGCCTGCTGCGTTCTTTTGCTAGTCTCGATTTTTTTTTTGCGAGGATACTCTCGATTTGTTTTGTTTGTACGTGTTTCTGGATCAAGTTTTTATTTTGCTACATCCATCGTTCCGTAATATTTACGGGGCTTCAATCCGCAAGACTACTGCTCTGCTGGGTTCAGTTCGCGAGCGAGCAATACTGAGCCGAGCAGCTTAATTGCATAAACTACCTCATAAAGTCACTTGAAGCTTGAGACACTCAACCATAAACTAATTTGTTGCAAATCCTCACCCACCCACCAAGTGTTTTTTGCAAAAACCATCTGGACTTGCATATGTTTTCCCATGTGAGATAAAAAGGCACATTCTAACATTTTCTCCCATGTGAGATAAAAAGGCACATTCTGATCCATTATTTTTTTTTTCTAATTTCGAAATTCCTTCACCATAAATGTGTTTGACCCGCACCTTCTTTTTGGTATCTTTGAGAAGAGAAAGCAAGGGAAGAAAAATGCTGCATCTTTTGATGGTGAATACTCCAACCATGAAAACACAGTAAACTTATGATATTGAAATCGACGTTGGTGTTTCTTTGGACCAGAAAGAGGATACTCATCTTTTTTTTTTTGGCTGGTATGGACCAAGCTTCATGTAAGCCTTTATGATTTCATTTCTCAGATCAACTAGACTAGCCTAAATCTGACAACGTAGTGCTGGGTCACCTTTTACCAAATCTTGAGTACCAGAAATCACATTTCGTTGTTCAAATGGTGAACTTTGGCCTTCAGTGGAGTGCACTAGGATCTGGAGAAGGCATTGGCTCAACTGGTAGTACTCGCTGAGAATCAGATGCAAAATTGGTTCAAGATCTTCTTCTCCTACATAAGCAACTTGTTCTTTCTTCTTATAAAAAGAGTAAAGTGTTTTCCCCTTTGTCATGATTATAACCTAATAAAATTGCATAAGAAAAGATGAGGATGAGACATGAAAACTGAGATCACAGAAGGGAGGATCGAATAAGCTTGATGGAGCAAACCTGACTTGAATATTGCCCGGTCATGAAGAGGGATATTTATGAGGCCACTTGTAAATGCAACCATCCAAGGAACGCCTTTGGTAAATAGGAGTATAGGACATCCAACCAATGCCACAAGTTGGCCTCTAGCTCCCCAATCCTTTGCCATGACACTCATTTTTATGTCTAAATCAGACTTGGGCAGACCGAATGGCCCCTGTCCCTTCTCTCTCGGTCTCGTTTAATAACTAGTCATGGAAGGAAAGACTTTTTTTGAGATGATGGAAGGAAAGACTTGGCAGCTGAGAGAGAGAGAGAGAGAGAGAGAGAGAGAGAGAGAGAGAGGAATTTTTCAGTGATAGACTGCAGATATCATCAGGATCTTAATACCTTGCTGTAGAAACAATTGTTTTTTCCTGTCCTTTCTAGAACGTTGAAACAGGATTATTCCACGTTTAAGAATAGCATAAACAGTCTCTTGCAATGCTTCCTTGCTATAGGGACTTGATGAATAAGAATCCAAAAACAAAGATTGCAAAAGAATGACCTAAGTATATTATATATGTATATAATATACTAAGGGAGAAACCTACATATGTAACTCGGAACACATCTTTCCTTAAATTACAGTTAGTAGTCATAACATGTTCAAAAACAGCAGTGAAACATTACATATTCTTGGACAAGAATGTGAATCAGCACCATGTGGGAATAGATCAAGAAAATCCATGTACACAACCTCCAAGAACAGTAAAATGTGTACGCTTCTGATGCGATCTCTTTTAGTCAATAAAAAAGATACAACTTTATACTCCCTCCGTTTTTAAATATATGACACCGTTGACTTTTTTTTGTTAATTTAACCATTTGTTTTATTCATGAATATTTATGCAAATATCTAAATGTATAAGTTAATCTTAAAGTGCTTTTGATGGTAGATTTAACAATATACATTTCACGTTAAGCAACTTATTATTTTCATATATATTGTTGGTCAAAGTTTAACAAAAAAGTCAACGACATCATATAATTAAAAACTGAGGGAGTACAAAATATAAGTTCTTGGTTTGCATAAGTCAAGTTACAGCTATAATAAAAAGGTTTCGTCTTTTATCAAGAAAAATAATCCATGTTGAAGGGAAAAAAGTTACAAACATATATCCAATTTGTCGCACATTCACTATAAAAAGTGGATCACCAACCAATAGATAAAGAGCGCAATCAGATTGAACAAACTATTTGAATCGCTGAAATCATGTAACAATCGAATCGGGGTATCAAAGATTTGTATTAAGTAGAGGAGGTGTAGGGAAAATCTAGATACATTGCAATATATCACGCATATGAAACACAAGATGCTAGAATGATATTTTGTTAAAAACTCGCATCGTATGGTGTGCCACATCTACCAATTGTTTGACTTGCGGACTCACACATATTCTTCATAGCTACAACTCGCTGGGGTTTCTCCTAGCAACTAGAAAGTTTTCATGGCTAATAGCCGCGCCTTTAGGTCGACCTCATACGGGATGTAGAGCATGTTGCATCTCTTGGCCTTGCGCGTCTCTTTGGTATCCACGTCAAGGACGATGATCGTTTGTGTGTCCACGTCCTCCTCCAGGTTGTCGAAATAATTCCTGCTAAAGGGCCGTAGCAAGACGACCCCGCTCTTCACCCCCGAGGCCACGATCTGTAGCATGTCAGTGTTTGAAGATCGGACCATGGAGCGTACAGTTGCCTTCGTGTCGATCATCGCCTGATGCGTCCATCCGGCGGCGCTGCCGGACAGCAGCCAGACGGATATGGTGAGCTTGTCCACGACCAGCAGCCTGAGCCCTCCGTCCGGCGTCGACGTCAAGTGGATATTAGAGCATTGGTCGGGCAGGCCCTCCAATGGGAGCTGGACGGACCCAGCAGTCGCTGTGCAGACATCGTAGGTGACGATTTGGAAGTCCCGGTCATTGTCGTCGCACGTTAGCCAATGGATCAAGCTACCGATGACGGCGGCGCCGCCGCATTGTCTCCGCCGCTGGCCAGAATAGCTAGCGACGGTGATGGGGCTCCATGTGCAGCGATCGGAGGGCATGGTCCGGACCTTGAGAGAGCCATACATGGGCCCAGAGAAGGACGCGGCGAGGAGAAGGAAGGAGGAGGATGCGACGATGCCGTCCGCGGCAGTGAGCAGGACGTACTCGTAGGATACGAAGCGGCACTTGCTGTCCGGCGGACCCGGAAAGAACGTGCAGTTGCTGGTCATGGGGTCGTACACGCACAGGCGATCGAGCATCCTGCTGAGACGCAAACGGTTGAGCAGGACGAGGCCGTTGCGCGACTCCAGGGACGTGAAACCAACGAGGCCGCCGGCGGCGGCGGCGGCGCCGCTGCGGGACAGGAGCGGCGCGAGGTGCTTCTCGGAGAAGGACGCCGCCGCGGGCGTCGCCGGGTGCGCCAGGGAGAAGATCCCTTTTCTTCTGGCCTCGGGGTTCAGGTCGATGAACCCGAGGAGGGACGGGGGCACGATGCCGTCCGGTTCGCGGCAGACGCGGCGGATGAACGCCGGGTTGACGATGCCACGGCGGAGCGGCTTGCAGGACGCGGCGCAGCGGACGAGCGTGGCGGCGTCCGACCGCGCTACGATCTCAAGGAGCATCTCAGCCGGAAGCGAGCACCCACACATGGCGTCCGGCGGCGGCGCCGCTAACTCATGGGAGCGTGGAGGCATGGTTGCCCGGGCGTGCAAGCAACTGCGATGCAATACAATACAATATGAAAGTGGTTAGGATCTATATAGGCTAAGTAAATATATACGACGATAATCATGAATCCTCGTATGATACTAATTGGGGAAGATACGGATCGAGGCTGCTCCCAGCTGCTTGCACCGCCATCGATCTGTTACATGGGGAATTATGATGAGAAAATTCCCTCTATACCACTTCCAATGCCTTATATACCATCAAAAAATTACCATTGCCCTCTGTACCATTGGATGAAGTTTTCCAACCCTTGTGTACCATTCTCTCTTTTTACCGTGAAAGAGGGCGGGCCCACCTGTCATTTTCTTTCAAAATGACGATCAACGCCCTTGCCCATAGCATCCGTCGCCGTGCTCCTAGACCTCGTCTCCCACCTCCTCCGCCTCCTCGCCGAGTCCCTCCCGTCGCATGCCTCACCCGCACCTGTCCGGGCTGGCGTAACTCCACCTCCGCTAGTTCCCACGGCTTGCGTCCGCTCCCTCTTCTCTCGTCAGTTCGCGCTCCGTCCTTCCCAGCCGTGTCGCTGCCGCCCTTCCTGCGCCTCCACTCCAGATCCCCTGGCCTCCTCCCCCTCGGCTGCTCCTACCGCCACCACGACGGACCACGCGGCCAGCGAGCGGACCGCGCGTGGCGGCGGCCATGGCTCGCGTCCCTTGCCTGTTCGTCCTCGCGTCCCATGTACGAGACGAAGATCCATTATCTACATCAGGCTCAAGAAGCAGCGCTGCACGCGGCATCTGCTCTTGTACCACTCTCTTTGCCAAGTAATGAACCCGCAATCAGATCAGAAAAGAAAAAAAAAAGATTGTGCTGCATGCTGCCTTGCTTGATGGAACAAGTTACTACTTCCCGCTTAGCACTGATGCATCGATTCCCTGATGGCCATGGACGCTACGGCCTTGGCCTAGGCGGCCAGCTCCCATTTCATCCTCCTCTCGTCGCACCACAGCGCCGACACGCCCACGGAAACGGCGCCACCTCCGGCGTCAGGCCGCAGCCTCGAGCTCCGAGAGTGCAGCTAAAGGCAGTACTGCAGCTTAGCAGCTACCTGGCGACACCCTGCCTCCCATCCTCTTCTTCGAAGGCCATCGGGTCCGCCAAGCTGCTGCAGCGAGGACGACGCCTCTGTTTTCGTCTGCTTGGTCATTCTAGAAGGGCAATATAGTCTTCTCGTCTCACCGTTACTTCCTTTTGAGGCTCAACTTCACGGTAGTGGTACATAGGGGCAGAAAAAATTGAAAGGATGGTACACAGAGCACTGGAAACTTTTGGATGGTACAGAGGGCATTGTAAGTTCTTTCAATGGTATAGAGGAAATTTACTCAATTATGATAGGGCAAATACAAAACCGAAGGCACCGGATACTCCCGTTAGATCTGCTTCATGATTCGTACGGGCGCGGCTTCCCTGTCTCCTAGGCTGTGTGCCCATCCGTGTCTCCGCTAATTACGTGGACGGCATCCGTCGCTCCGTTTCAGGACCCGGTGGGCCCCTGTTTATTTTTCGTCCGCCGCCTAATCTCCACTCCGAGTCCTGTTTTCTTCTCTCTGTCTCTCCGTCCTGCCATCTTCAGCGTGAGCTTCCTCTTTTGGTCTGGAATTCGATTGCTCAAGCTCGGCGACGGCCTGGAGTTCGTTTTGCCTGGCAGTGATCTTCAATCTCTTTCGTTTCCTCGTCGGTTCCCTCCAATCCGAGGTCAGCGTGGGGCATCCTCGACCATGGGAGTCATCATTTTACAACTCGCTGTTGCAGCGTCTTCGCATGCGCCGGCTTCGACTTGGTGCCGATTGTGATTGCCGCCTGCTGCCGTGGACCTGAGAGCTTCACTTCATCGTCACATGACTTGGTACAGTAGCAAGCTCGTCATATCTTCCTCGTGAATTTGAAGGGTCTGGCGAGTTGCCTCATCTCGTTTAGGACGATCACATATCGTTGAAATAATAAAGCTTGCCTTGTTATGGACTGAACATAGTAACCATACAGTTCTTTTTTTTTTTGAGACGGAACATACAGTCCGTTTGTTTTGGGGTGTTCGCCAGCGAACGAAATATTAGGAACGTGGATGCTGGAACGGTGCGAGGGATGCGGGATGCCGTCCACGTAAGCGGAGACACGGATGGGCACACGCCTAGGAGACAGGGAAGCCGCAGCCGATTCGTACTAGGGGTCAAGAATCCTCAACGCCCAGGAGTCCCGATCGCTTCGAAAAATTCCATTGAGTTGGCAGTCATATAGTTTAGGGTGCCAAAAAAAATTAGCATTACATATTTTGAATTCCTGGTCTAAATCCTGGGCCCGCCCCTGCCTTTCCTGGTTCTTGTTTGTTGCTTCTTTCGGATAGCCGTTGTTGTATTCACGAATGCCATCTCCAGTTGCGTTGTGTTGATAGTATTTTGGCGACCTCTCTTTGCGTACCGATGGGGATGCTTAACGTACCTACGCTTTCGTGTCTCTCAGTGTGGTCAGCACTGGGTGTTTCCGAGCCGCGAGGCTTACACCCATTCGCATTAATTCATCCAAAGTTCCTTACCCTTATGCACGAATTTTGGTTCATCCCTTTGTTGAACCTTGGCGAACATATTTGACAGGAAAACATTTTAAAAGCAGAAAATCATCTGATCTTATCAACAACATAAATATTTTCTAGCTCTGTAGTAAGGTTTAGCACCCCCTTTGATGATGGAATTGTTTGAAAAGAATGCATATGGAATATCAGGGTACAGATAAATTACTCTTATGATTGTTCTTTTTTTTCTGGATATCACGTCCAAGCAAGCAACTAGAAGGTTTTCATGGCTGATAGCCGCGCCTCCATGTCGACCTCGTACGGGAAGTGGAAGTAGCTCCGCCTGTTGACCCTGCACATCTCTTTCGTCTCCAGTGGCGGAGCTAGGATACAAACTCAGGGTGGGCCGACAAAAAAAAATCGCCGCACAACAAACTTGAAGGCCAACATACAATAGAAGTTCAATGACTTAGATAAAATATCTTACAAACGTAGTAAATCAACATACAATGAAAATGAGCAAACAATCAAATAAGAGTCCATCACTCATCCTATTTATCAACTTATTCCGAACAAAATTCATCGCTGAAAATGCAAATCCTAATGGCCAAATGTGCAATCCAAATGGCCAAATGTCACTAATTTTCTTCATTCTTGGGCAAATCCTAATGTCAATTATGCAATTGGTTCAACTAAAATTGGATCGAATGACTTGAAAGCAATTCAAAAGGGCAGGGGCAGTACCTTGTCGTGCAGGGGAGCTGCCGAGCTTGGAGCACCGGAGCAGAGTTGTCGGCCGTCGCCACCAGACAGCCACGCCGCCGCCACTACCAGTCCACCACCGGAGTCGCCGCGCTCCCAGCTCAGGCGCGCAGCGCGCCGGGGTCGCCGCTGCCGCGCAGGGGAGGAGAGGCGGGAGGAGAGCCCGCCGCGGGGGACAGGGGGAGCCAAGGAGGAGAGGGCGCACGCCGCTGGTCGTCGTCGGCCCGTCGCCACCGAGTCGCCATCGGCGGCGGACGCGGCCAACCCTAGCTCGACAGCTTAGCTTCGTTCGCGCCCGCTCAATCGCGTAACGCTCTCGGCTCGCCCTCACGTTCGCACACACAGTTTTTCTTTTTTCAACAGGCCGGGCTGGGAACAGGATGGGGGTGGGCCGCGACCAAAATCTCAGGGTGGGCCGTCCACCCTGTAGCTCCGCCACTGTTCGTCTCCACGTCAAGGACGATGATCGCTTCTGATTGTATGTCCAAACACATACCGTCAAAGGGCCATAGCAAGACCACCCCGCTGTTCACCCCACTGCCTACTATTTCTAAGCCTAAATTGTTAGTGTTCGCGGATTGGAACACGGAGCGTACAATTGCCTTCGTGTCGATCACAGCCTGTCGCATCCAGCCAGAGCTGCGGGACAGCAGCCAGACGGATATCTTGAGGTTCTCCGCCAACAGCAGCCTCAGTGCTCCGTTCGGCGACGACGCCATATTGAGGCGGTGGCCTTTGGACCGCAGGGCCTCCATTGGGAGCTCGATGGAGCCAGCCGTCGCCGTGCAGACATCGTAGGTGATGATGTGGGAGTACTGATCCTGGCCGTTCTCGTCGCACATTAGCCAGTGGGCCAAGCTGCCAAGGACAACGGCGCCGTGGCATCGAAACTGGGGAGCCGAAGAACCGGCGGCTAGAATAGCTAGCTATGGTGACGGGGCTCCATGTGCAGTTGGACGGCATGGTCCGAACCTTGATCGAGCGATCTGTGAACCCGTAGAAGTCGGCGGCGAGGAGAAGGAAGTCGGAACCGACGATGCCGTCCGCGGCGGTGAGCAGGACGTACGTGTAGTATTGGCGGCCGCCGCACTTGCTGTCCGGCGGACCGGGGAAGAACGTGCAGTTGCCGGCCATGGGGTCGTACACGCACATGCGATGAATCAGCTGTCCGCCGCTGGTACACTTGCTGCTAAGCACGATGAGGCCGTTGCGCGACGCCTCGTGCACGAAACCGGCGAGGCCGGCGACGGGCGCGCTTCGGGACAGGAACGGCGCGAGGTGCTTCTCGGAGAAGGACGCCGCCGCGGGCGTCACCGGGTGCGCCAGGGAGAAGGACGTCGGGCGGGGCCATGTTTCGCACGTCGAGGTTCAGGTAGAGGAACCCGAGGAGGGACGAGGGAACGACGCCGTCCGGTTCGCGGCAGACGCGGCGGATGAACGCCGGGCTGATGATGTCGCGGCGGAGAGGCTTGCAGGACGCAGAGCAGCGGAGAAGCGTCGCGGCGTCCGTACGCGCTACGATCTCAAGAAGCAGCTCGGCCGGAAGCTGGCACCCCCGCGTGGCGTCTGGCGGCGGCGCCGCGCGCTCGTGGGAACGTGTTCGTGGCGGCATCGTAGATGCCTCGGTGTGTGCAAGCAACCGCGATGCAATACAATATGATAGTGAATCGGATCTATATATGTATGATGAAGATTGATTACCATGAATCCGTGTATGATACGAATTGTGGAAGATACGGGCTGCTCCCTTCGATAATGCACCACCGTCCTATTTTTGTAAATGCTACATGCAAAAAGGGCTAGAATCCATGTGTAGTACGTCTTCACAAATAAATTTGTTGTTTCACCCGGGAGAAGGGAGACGGGCGCCGCCGGTAGCCTGGACGCCCCACTCGCCTTGTCTTAGGCGTGGGGAAACTGTGGATGCACGCAGGCATGACACACCCCGGGGCTCATGGCAGACCGGCGTCACCGGCAGATGAAGTCTGGGCTGAGGATGTCGTGGCGGAGCGAACAAGCGTTGCGGCATCCGTCCGTGAGACGATCTCGTCAGACGGGAGCATCCTGGCCCCCGTGTCCTCCGGCTGCGACACCTCCTTGGGCCCATGTCAACGGTTGCTTGGCGACATCACCCGTCCAAGCGATTACAGGAATGATCTAGGTATTGGCCTTTGTGTTGCAAGGAACGAGATAGTCAAGCCGTTACAGCCGCGGTGCTGCCTTTTGATTTGGAACTCCAATGGATGACAACAGGTGTGGATTTATTTCTTGAACACGCTGAAAGACAATTGTTCACAAACCACCCCATATGTAAGTTGGAGTTTGAAATTCCCAGCCATAGTTCATTTGTTGCAAATGCACACCCACCCACTAGGTTTTGTTGCAAAACCACCCTGATTTGCACATGTTTAATAGATTAAATCCGTTTTTGTTCGTTTGGAGTAGTTCATGGTGTTCTTATCAAATTTATATAAAATGATTGATGATGATGAACTAGTATGGCTGCCCGCGTATTTGCGCGGCTAGACTTACTATAATATGTAAAATATTTTTATATTATTGCAGAAGTTTAAAAATAGTTTTTGTTATTATTTATTTTATACTCTATATTTATAAAATAGTAGAAATGGATTAAAGAATTTCTCGCAATCCTTCAATTTGAGTGTGAGATGAGCCATCATTTATCTTGGATTGTGTCTTAGCTATCATTGTATTTGATTTTGTTTTAGAAGTGAGGCTGGTTCAAACGTGCCATGCTAAACAATTAACATATATCATGGCAGGAAAAAAGAACGTGTCGTGCTACAAATAAATATTTTGAAGGAAACGTGTGATGCTAAAAATAAGAGAATGTGCTATGCTAGCTAGACATAAGGTGGTGTATTTTTATAACGGTTTATTTATAAATATGAGTTAAGCGTATTTTGGATATGTTTCTTATTCTAAAATTTAGCTATTTCGGACTCATAATGGTATAGTGAGTAAATTAGAAATAAGAATTATTGAAATAAGAATTTAGCTATTTTGGACTCATAATGCTATCTTTATAATCCGAATTTAGTTATTTTTTTGGACCTGAATTGGCGTGACGTGTAATTCAGAAATAGGTGTGAAGGGTTATTAGAAATATTTTTTTTGGTTATTTTCTTTTATTCGAATTAAGCAATTTTTTTTACTCATAATGGCATGGTATGTCATTTAGAAATAGGTGCGAGGAGTGTTTTTGGATATTTTTTTATTATTCCAAGTTTTGTTATTTTTTGACTCATAATGGTATGGTGGGTAATTTAGAAATAGTTGCGCGGGGTATGGCTATTTTTTATTATTCCGAATTTAGCTATTTTACAAATATTTATAGGGGATTTTGTGACAAATTGTTTCATAATGGCACAACAGACTAACATCAGCCCGTATCAGCTTATCAACTGCTTGTCGTGATCGGCACTCAATTCAGCTCTTCTACCTTCCACAATATCCTTGTTCGCCTTATTCGATAGCAAACCAGGCATTGACCTCATCATTGTTGTTCTTCATTTTTATATCAAATTTCCGTTTGTTGTATAACACGTTAATAAACTACTTCTTACATTCTCATTTATATGACGTTAGGACATGTTGTGTAGTTCATTTTTGAACTACGTATTCTGTCCTAATGTTAAATATATGAAAACGGATCGAGGAGTATTGTTCTTCACCACCCCAATTTAGTTGTGGCCAAAGTTGTCATCGTCAATGCTCCTTCATAATCCCTCCATGTTTTGAGACCTCCCTATACCTCATGTCCCTCACACCACCTCACTTCTCGATCAGTCACCATCCTTCTTTTCCATGTAAGTGGCCAGCAGTTATATAAAATTCCGTTTGCACATTCATTTTCATGGAAGACGACCCACGCCCTTGCATCAGATTGTTGCCAATAAGCCAATATCGTCCAGTGATCTGCCATCTTTCACATCGTCATAGTTGTATATCACCTCTCTCCTACTTAGAATTTACTTAACCTTAATCCAAACTAGAGCTCTAACTTGCAGGATGAAATTGACTTGTTTTATACAAAAGAATCATGTGAATGTGATACAACAAGTCTTTTTGCGAACGTGATATAATAATAAGTCTAACATGGGCAACAAAGAAATGGGTGATTCTTCAGGAATATGTTCTAAAGGAAAATGCCCTCTATTCCCAAAGAAAATCTGGGTATATGAATTCATAATAGGATGAACCTTGTTGTAAACCAAACGTAGCTTGATTGGTTAATTAGGCTTGTTCTAGAACAGATCTAGCAAGAGTTTGATCAGTCTCTGAATCTACACAAGTGCTCGCTTTTACAGCTAGCTAATTCTTCTTTCAGTGTTAAACAACATGCATTATAATAGAAAGAAATTAAGCTTTTGTTAGCATTCTTATACATTTTTTGTCACATGGGATTGTGTGCCAAAGTATAATGCCGTTGTGTTAGAGCCATCGTCGGGTTTCTTTGAGCTTTTTTTAGCAGAATAGCCAACAAAGATGGCAAGTGACATAGATGTAAAGTGGCTCTTGTAGTCTTGTGGATGGCTCTTGCGTTAAAGCATTGTTCAACATCTTCTATCTCCGTCTATATCCTCGTCAAGTTCTTCTTACAGATTGCACGTGTCACTGGAAAAAATCTATTTCTTATTGGATTGTTGGTACTAGTGAAACTACGAAAGGAAGAATTGTATCCATATGCATGTTTCACCGCTTATGTGCGGAGCCGTCAACTTTAAAATGGACGATTTGAGATCGACTACACTAGTGCCTTCTGTTGTAAAACTCTTAATTGGGCCAGGCCTACCTTCTAGAAGAAGGAGTCATCGTCCATGTGGGCTGCTTTATCGAATCCAGGCTCAACACGAAGTTTAGGTTCCCCCCTTATATAGTTGAGGAGACCCCCCCTGTAACCGGACATCAGAATTTCGCAATAAAGAATTTCGTCTCCTCTATTCCAGTTTTACTTTTTGTTATCTGTCGTGATCTACGTGTCGTCATTCCGCCGATAACCTAACACGTTATCAGCATGCTCTAATCGAGGTCGTCCAGAAGATCGGTGAGCTACGGTACGTTCTTGTTTTGCGTATGATTTTTGCTATCTTGACTCGTTGCAGCCAAGATCTGTCCAAAAATCGAAGAAAAAAGACCAGATCCGAGGGGTTTTTTGGCCCAAAGACGATCTGGATCTGAGAAGCATCGTCAAAAACAAGAAGAAAAACAGAAGCAAAACCTACACAACGATCAGATCTGTTCATGATGTGCAGATCTTGATCCGCGCGTAGAAGAGATCTGTTACATAACCCCAGTAACAGATCTAGATCTGGCGCAACGTCGCCGGGACGCAAGCCTCAGGTGCAACGTCACCGAAGTGCTCAGCTCCTTCGATCTACAGCGGTTCACGAAGAACCCTAACCCTAACCCTACCCGGCACGAAGTCCGGTATAGGCGCAAGACTCAGATCGAGGTCTACAGATACAAAACAGAGAACGGAACAAGGTGTCTAAACCCTAACCCTAGTTCGTCGCCGAGTTCGAGATCTACAAGAAATACAGAAGCAAAAGGGAACCGGGTTTCCAAACCCTAACCCTAGATCTACATCATCACAGAGCTACAAAGAAAAGTTCGTGAAGTGAAGATGAACTCGCCGAATCCAAGATCCAGATCTGAAGAGAAAACAAAGAAAAGCAAACGCCGCTCCGGGCCGACGCCATCGCGCGCGCCGCCCCGGGCGAGCCCTGGCCCGGCCTTCACCACGTCGCCTTGGCCCGAAGCCGACGACTCGACCTGGTCACCGCGCATCCAGAGCCCCAGCCCACGGTCACGGCCTTAGCCGCGCGCGCTGCCAGCTCCGGCGCGCAGCTCCGGCATCTGCGCTGCTTGGCCCGGTCACGGCACGCCGCACGGGCCCAGCCTCCAAGACGCCGCATCGCGCCCGGACTCCGAGCCGGTGAGCTCGACGCCGTGCAACCGCTGCGGGGCCTCCGGCCACCGCGCGCGAACAGCGCCTCACTCAGGCTCGCAGTGAGCCAAAGGAGAACGCGCCGCGTCGCCTTGGCTCGGCGTGCCACCGCGCCGCCCGTGCGCTCCGCCCCGGCTCGGCATCAGCACGCCGCCAGGGGCACACAGCGCCGCAGCCGCGCTGTAGCACCGGGGGCGAGCCGCCACTCCACCCCGGCACCATGGCCCAACGCCCCGGGTCCCACTCCCCTCACCGCACGACCGGATCTGGTGAAGAGAGAAAGAAGAAGGGGAGAGGAAGGAGAATGCGGCGGCGGCTGCTGGTGGCTGGAAGTGAAGAAAGAGTGAAGGGAGAGCTAGGGTTTCGCCCATTACATACTCCCCTCAGCTTTTTTTACGAAAAGACCCCCGAACGAAGTGAATATTATGAACAAGCCCTCCCGCAGTCCTGAAACTTACAAAGAAGTCCTCAAAATTTCAGAAACTCCGAGAATATACTCGGAAACTCTGAAAATTACAAAGAAGCCCTGGAGATTACCAGAAAAGTCCTCGGCGTATCAGAATATTATGAAAATATCCTCGGAACATCTGGAAATTACCAGAATATCCCTGGAATATCTGAAAATTATGAGAAAATCCTGTTAATTACGAAAATTTACAAGGATACTCCGAAAATTACTGGATTGTGTTATTTTTGCATATAACACCCCAGTTTTTGGTGATTTTATATAAAAACACCAGTATTATAACTTAAACACGCAGTTTTTGTTATACTTATGCTCTCTATTACTTGGATACATGAATTAATCCTTGCACATTGACATCATGCAGATGTCTGACCTCGTGAAGAGAGACTTTGAAGTCTTGACTCCTCATGGAAGCAACTACCTGTCATGGGCACTTGATGCGGAGATCCTCCTAAGCAGCAAAGATCTTTTGAAGACCGTTCTGCCTAAGGCGGGTGACACTGCCGCAACAAATGTGGAGAAGGCGCAGGCATTGTATTTCTTGCGCCACCACTTAAGTGCTACTCTGAAGAGTGAATACATGACAGAACGTGATCCAAAAGTCTTGTGGGACTCATTGAAGAAACGCTTTGAGCAGATTGAAAATGTCTTACTCCCCAAGATTGAGCGTGAATGGCAAAACCTACGCTACCAAGACTACAAGACTGTGGAGGATTACAACACCAAGCTTTATGGGATTGTCACACGCATGAAGCTTTGTAGCAAAGAGCTCACGCAAAAGGATCTTATTAACAAGACCCTCTCCACCTTTCACCCTAAGTTCACTCACGTGAGCCGCCAGTACAAAAAGGAGAATTATGAAACCTATGTCGCCCTGAGTAATGCATTGCAGCAAGATCAGGGGGAGGACGAATTGATCATGGAGAATCATAAGAATCGTCCTACTGGCTCATTGGCACCGCATGAAGCGAATGCCGTCTCCTTCAATAAGAAGAAGAAGAACAAGAATAATAAGGGTAAAGGTGCTCCCAAAGCGTCACCAAATGCACCTCCGAAGGCTCAAAACAAACCTAATGCTTTCAAGAAGAACGCAAAAGGGAAGTCAAAGAAGACACCTTCAGGGGGAGCGTATGGTGAACAGGATCAAGATTGCTATAGGTGTGGTATGCATGGCCATTGGTCCAAAATATGTGAAACACCACAGAAGTATGTTGACATGTACAAAGACCTCAAAAAGAAGCTCGTGCAGCATGAGGCTAACTTTGTTGAAGGCATGCAACCAACAACAAAGACACCAATGGGCCATGCATCACCAAGCAAATCCCCTGACCTGGAGTTGGACAATGATCTCGTGGATGAGGACATTGATGATGAGGAAGATATGCATGGAGATTCTGCGTAGTCATGAAGACTATTAAGAATTACTTAGTTATCTATTTGTAATAGGAGGGAAATAAGTTTAAATTCCTCGAAGGAATTAGTTCGTTTATGTAATCTCTCGAAGAGAAGACATTTGCTTTGAATAAATCAGTTTGTGGAAGTTTGTCATTATTACTCTCTTTGTTTATACATTTCTTATGTATGAATTATAACATTGTGGAGCAAAATGACTATGGAAGAGGAGCTCTGTCTCGTAGACAGTTGCACCACCGCTACTATTTTAAGGGATACTTTCTATTTCCAGACACTTCGAAAGTACACTGAAAATATTCTTACTGTTATTGGCAATAACAATAAGATTGTTGGCACAGGAATAGCCACATTTGTCCTATCAAATGGTACGCAATTAACAATCCAAGAAGCTCTACTTTATCCGGATTCAACTCGGACATTGTTAAGCTTTAAGGATATCCGAAGAAATGGGTTTCATGTAGAAACCAATGACGATGGAGGTGAAGAACGTCTTATCATAACCAAGAAAGAAGGTAATAAGAAGACTACTATTGAAAGTTGTCCGTCAGTCAAAGAAGGCTTGTACTAGACGTACATTAAGTCAAACAAAGAATTTGCAACGTTCAAGACAATCTTTACCAATCAAGAAGCATATAGATTATGGCATGACCGTCTTGGTCACCCTGGCCTTAATATGATGCAAAGAATTACGAAGAATGCCACGGGGCATAATTTGAAGACAAAAGATTTCCCAAATCAAGCAGATTTCTTGTGCATTGCATGCGCAAAAGGGAAGGTTATTACTCGCCCCTCGCAGCTTAAGATTCAAGCAGAATCTATGCCATTCCTTGAACGAATTCAAGCTGATCTATGCGGACCAATTAGTCCCTTATCAGGGCCTTTCCGCTATTTCATGGTGTTAATAGACGCTTCCTCGAAGTGGAGCCATGTATGTTTATTATCTACTAGAAACCATGCATTTGCACGATTGACTGCCCAGATCATACAATTGAAGACACATTTTCCAGATCATAGAATCAAATCCATTCGAATGGATAATGCTGGAGAATTTAAATCAAAGGTATTTGATGATTATTGTATGAGTATGGGCATCAAAGTGGAACACTCCGTACCACACGTGCATACACAAAATGGTCTCGCAGAATCATTAATCAAGAGAATTAAATTGATCGATCGACCATTGTTACAGAATTGCTTATTGCCTACCTCTTGTTGGGGGCATGCGGTGTTGCATGCAGCAGCACTTATCCAATTACGACCATCTGCTACACATGAAGAATCACCATTAGTATTGGTACGTGGTAGAATACCAAATGTTTCCCATTTACGGAGATTTGGATGTGTTGTATACATTCCAATTCCTCCACCTCAGCGAACTGCTATGGGCGCACAACGGAAACTCGCAGTTTATGTTGGCTATGAAAGTCCGTCCATAATCAAGTACTTAGAACCCTCCACTGGAGATTTGCATACTGTAAGGTTTGCTGATTGTATCTTTAATGAAGATCATTTCCCGGCATTAGGGGGAGGAAAATATCTCTCTAGAGAAGAATGCCGGCAAATAGATTGGGATGGTAAAGGAATCCTAGGAATGGATCCTCGCACTAAAGAAGCTGAACTCGAAGTTCAGAATATACTTCACTTGCAGAGAGTTGCTAATGAATTGCCTGAAGCTTTCACCAACACAAGAGACATTGTGAAGTCTCATATACTGGCTGTAAATGCTTCAGAAAGAATAGAAATCCCATTTGAAGTCACTATATGGTTTGAAACAATCAGGAAGCATGTGGTACAACAAGCTCAGTACATTTCTCTTGGAAAAGGGATTTGTGAAGAATGAAGATTGTCCTTGTGTATTCATAAAGAAATCAGAGAAAGGCTTTTGCATAATCTCTGTTTATGTTGATGATTTGAACATCATTGGTACTACAAATGAAATTGAAGAGACTTGCTCATATTTGAAGACTGAATTTGAAATGAAGGACCTGGGCAAGACTACATATTGTTTAGGTTTGCAACTTGAACATACTCCTGAAGGGGTACTCTTGCATCAATCAAACTATACCAAGAAGGTATTAGAGAGATTTAATATGCACGAAGCATATCCACTCCGATCACCTATGGTGGTGAGATCACTTGATATAGATCAAGATCCTTTTAGACCGAAGCAGGAAGATGAGGAATTATTGGGACCTCAATATCCATACCTCAGTGCCATTGGAGCCTTGATGTACCTTGCGAATGGTACAAGGCCCCACATAGCTTTTGCTGTTAATCTACTTGCAAGATCTAGCTCAGCACCAACTCGAAGGCATTGGAATGGCATCAAACAAATCCTCCGATATTTGAGAGGAACTGAAGACCTTGGATTATTTTTCAAGAAGAATGAAGAATTAACCCTTGTGGGTTATGTTGATGCTGGATATTTATCTGATCCACATAAATCAATATCTCAGACGGGATATGTGTTTTTATTTGGAGGAACTGCAATTTCTTGGAAGTCAACGAAGCAAACATTGGTTGCTACATCGACAAATTATTCGGAGATCATCGCATTGTTTGAAGCTGCAAAGGAGTGCGCCTGGCTCAGGAGGATGACAAGCCATATAATGAAGACCAGTGGAGTGGCGTATACTCCATCCCCTACTATTATCTATGAAGATAATAAAGTTTGTATTGCACAAGTACAATCGGGATACGTAAAGTCGAACAGGACAAAGCATATGTTACCTAAATTGTTCCACACGTATGAAATGCAAGAGCAGGGAGAGATTTTAGTAACACATGTCCGATCTTGTGACAATCTTGCAGATATGTTCACAAAGGCCTTACCTTCCCGCACCCTCGAAAAGTGTCGGCGTGGTATTGGCATGAGAAGACTTAGAGAAGTGCTTGGAACAGGGGGAGAACTTCCCTATGTACATCGCATTCCCGAATTAAGTGAGTTGTCTCGAAGATAATTCATATCAGTCATGCAGATTGATAAGCATTAATCATGAAGATTAAAACATTGTACTCTTTTTCCCTTATGAGTTTTTCACATGAAGTTTTCTCATTAAGGTTTTTAACGAGGCAATGTGTGCAATATGAGTGGTGGTAATATGTGCTCTTTTCTCCATTTTTCACACTGGGTTTTTAGGAGTTTTTATGAGGCATACTTATCACGATAAAGAGCCCAAGGGGGAGTGTTGTAAAACTCTTAATTGGGCCAGGCCCACCTTCTAGAAGAGGGAGTCCTGGTCCATGTGGGCTGCTTTATCGAATCTAGGCCCAACACGAAGTTAGGATTCCCCCCTTATATATAGTTGAGGAGACCCCTTCTGTAACCGGACATCAGAATTTCGCAATAAAGAATTTCGTCTCCTCTATTCCAGTTTTACTTTTTATTATCTGTCGTGATCTACGTGCCGTCGTTCCGCCGATAACCTAACACCTTCAACTGGCCTTGCTCAACGTGCAAACGGCCGCCGAACACCGGGGAGCGCGTTGCGTCCTCGGTCAACCCGTAACTGCCATCTTTGACGGCCGGGTTTAGTACACTGCTAATTTATCACTATGGCTATGCTTGCGATATCGGGGAGGACTGCACAAGATGGCAGTAACGGGTTGACCGAGTACACATATCATAGGACTGCACAAGAATTAGGACCTGCCGATCCAGGCAGGTCTCAACTGGGGAGAGTGTCATGCACCGCCAGGTCACTAGAGATACCGTGACGTTTGCGCGGTCCGCACGTGGCCGTGAGAGAGTATGGCAGTTATAATTGCACCACGGAGAAGCGAAGGCCTAAACATGACTTGGATTAAGAAGTTAATTTCACTGCTGTATCGCCTAGATCCTTCAGTCTATGCAGTCCCTTTCTCGACCGTAATGACGACATTCCTCAATAGCACAGTCCTTCCCAGCTAATAAATACTGGGTCTGGCCTCGCTTCTTCTTCATCCCAGTCCACTGTTCACCAGACACCACTAGAGCTCAAGTGAAGTGAGTGTAGTGTTTGATGATCCATGGACCCTGAGGTGAGAACCTTGTTCCCCGCTGGCGTCCGGGTCCTGCTCGTCGACGACGACGTGAGGTTCATCAAGGCGGCGTCCACACTGCTCGACCTCCTCAACTTCGAAGGTACATTTCGCTGTTTTGATGAATCGATTGCTTTCTTCGCGTTAGATATGGATGTGTGGTCTGTGGAGAGTGTGTGTTCTTTGGAAAGCTTTTGCTGTTTGGAGGAATTTTTCTTGGCATTATGAAGCCAGATCACGTTAGACCACGTTCTTTTTTTTCCCTCTAACTCGTCTTGTGATTTTCACGTTTTCGTCCACAGTATGAAGTAGATCACGTTTTTATGCCAAGTTTCTCCCCCTTCTTTCTTGGGGAGACTGATGATCTTCTTTCTTTCTTCAAGGTGAGTCTCCTTTCTGTTTATGCTCTTGAAGAGATTCAAATGACGTTTGCGCGTGCTCGCTCTCTTCACGCCTTTTTTTGAGTATCTCGATCGCGGTTAATCTTTTTAGATATTATTATTTTTATACTATAGTATTTTTTTTACCAATTGTTACTCACTTCGCTGGATTTTGCATGTCTAACAAGATTTTTTTTATTTTAATCTTTTCTTTGTACAACGTAATTTATTTACTGTATAACTTTTGTTATTACTTCAATCTTTTCTATATCCAACATATAATTACCCCTGGCACACTCTCAAAAGTCACTTTCCTCCCTGCAGTTTCAACATGCTGCACCCTTAGCTCAGCCCTCAGGTTCCTCACCGCGTCAGACAAGTTCAAGGAGATCGACGTCGTCCTCGCGGACGCTAAAAAGGCGACGACTTGCGGCTTCGACTTCCGGGCCATCGTCGAGCCAGATCTACACATCCCAGTCCTCTACTGTAAGCACACACTACCTGCCGATCCCACAAAGTACGATCATGCGGCCAAGCCGGAATCAATTCCTAACGTACTAACCATTTGCTATCTGTTTGGGGCCCGACCGGCCATGGTTGCACGCAGTCCTGTCGGAGAAGACCAGGTCCTCCGGTGACGAGGCGGACGTGTTGCTCCGGCTCCTGGAACTGGCCAGCTTCATCCTGAAGAAGACGCTCGAGGGCGACAAGTTGTGCGTCCTGTGGAGGGACATTGCGTGGCGCCAGCTCCAGCTGAAGGTCATGGCTGGCCTGGGCGCCGGCGATGCCGGGCAGGGCCGCAGCGGCGCCGGTATGCTGCCGCCGTCGCCATGGGCCGGAGCTCCCGGCGGTGGCGATGAGGAGGCACGCGTGCACTACAGGGTAATGACTGGTGGCCGGAAGAGGAGGGGCGGCAGCGCCGGGAACCCCGGCAGCGGCGGCGTCCCAGCAGGTTGGCCTAAACACCAGAAACACCGAATGCGTGTCTGTGAAAAGTTAGCAGCGTATCTTGTTTCCGGGAAAAATACTGACATTTGTTTTTACTCTTGTGTCAAGCACGGCGAGGCCGCCCAACAAAGAAACAGGAGCAGGATGTGGTGGCCGTGGCAGAGCAGCAGGAGACGGACCAGGCAACTAAGGTGACCATTTGTTTCATAGCATGACCATAAGATATGTGTCACATACTTTTTTTTAAGAACGTGTGGAGCATGTATTTAAGTGTTACGTACTTCCTTTAATTTACAATAGTATGAAGACATAAAAAAAAAAGTGAAAAAGTAATATTAAACTAGTATGGCTGCCCGCACATTTGCTCGGTTACACCCACTATATTATTGAAAATACTTTTTTATTATTGTAAAGATTTAACATAGTTTATTACTATCATTTATTTTATAATTTAAATTTATAAAATAGTAGAAAATAGATTGGAGAATTTCTCAACATCCCTCAATTTTAGTGTGAGATGGATCATAACTTATCTTAGATTGTATATTATCTAACCTATTGTATTTGATTTATTTTAGAAGTAAGATCGATTCAAACGTGTCATGCTAAACAACTAACATATGTCATGGTAGGAAAAAGGAATGTATCGTGCTACAAATACTTTTTTTTGAAGAATGTGTTCTGATAAAAATAAGAGAATGTGCCATGCTAGCTAGACATATGATGGTGTATTTTTTAACCGTGTATTTAGAAATAGGAATTAAGTATATATTGTATATTTTTATTTCCAAAATTTAGCTATATTGCACTCATTATGGTATGATGGGATATTTTTAAGTATTTTTAATCCGAACTAAATTATTTTTTGGACTTATAATGGCATGGCGGGTAATTTAGAAATAGGTGTGAGGGTATTTTGGTTATTTTTTATTACTCCAAATTTAACTATTTTTTGACTAATAATGGCATGGTGGGTAATTAAAAAAAGGTGTGAAGGGTTATATTTTTTTATTATTATGAATTTAGCTATTTTTTGACTCATAATGACATGGTGGGTAATTTAGAAATAGGTGCGAGGGGTATTTTGGATATTTTTTATAATTCTGAATTTAGCTTTTTATAAATATTTATAGGTGTTTTACGACTAATTTTTTCATAATGGCAGCGGTGTGTAATTTTCTCTTCTTATTTTCTCAGATTAATGTGATGGCTTCGTTTCGTGGTCAATTATATATATATAATAGATTCATTTTGGCGTCCATGTATATACCACTCCACATTAATATTTTTTTTTTCTCAACATGCATGTTTGACCATTTCATAGTAGCAGCAGCGAGTCAAATATGTTTTGCATGTGTTAGCACTTGCTGCTACAAAAAATATGTACTACTTTTTGGCAGCGTACTATATCTACAGTTAGTAGGTATAGTACTACTTTTTGACTCGACATGTAGTCAAACAATACTAAGTGTTGCTTTGTGTGTGTGTTGGTTCAAAAAAAAAAGTGTGTGTCACTACAAGAAAAAAGGCCTTCTAAGGACGTTTTTATAGATGCGCTTTTATAAACGTCAATACATCAGCACCTAAAGGCGCTTTTTGCCACGATATCGAGATCGTGTCAATTTAACACGTTATTAGATACGCTTTGATCGTCAATAGCCAAATAAACATGTTTTTGACATGGTTTTGACGTTAGTAGCCCTGTAAAGATGCTTCTTGACACGCAATGAGAAATTATATGATACTAGACGCGCTTTCATTCCGTTGGTATCCCACGTAAACACGTTTATGACGCGATATTGAGAACGCATCAAAATGATACGATATTAGTCATGCTTTAAACGTATGTAATCTCATCTAAAGACGCTTCTTAACACGCTATTTGGAATGCTGGAGACGTCAATGCATTTGGATAGCATGAGTTAAAAAAATACGTACCTTACTCTAGTCAAAGTTGCACATGAGATGAGTTGGTTAAAGGAGTTTGTATGAAATGAAGAGGTCACGGGTTCAACTCCTATGAATTGCACGAATAATACTTGCTGGGAGCATGAGGGAACAAAATATGTTTTTTTGCAATGTTCTAAATAGCAACACTTTAAAGCATTGCTAAATTCATAGACACGTGATTGAGCGCAACTATAAAAACATGTATAGGTTTGTAGATACGTATATAGCGCTGCTATAAATCGCGTTATTTCTGCTAGACACGCTTTTAAAATACATCACTACAGGCATATGACACGGCCCGTGCGGATACGCCCCCAACACGCTTTATGAAAACGTCTCTATATTCCAATAGACATGAAATAAACGTATCTACCGTGTAAATAAAGCGTATCTACAGGGGTGTTTTTCTTGTAGTGTGTGTTGGTGTTTGTGTGTGTGTGTGTGTTTATCAATGGTCATCTAGAAATAGTCCGTAATAGTATTCAAAAATTTGTTGGTAATATAAGTTCACCATCACAAATATTGTGTTAACTTTTGCAGCCTGCACCGAGGAAGGACCGCTGGAAGAAGGCCGATGCAAGCCCTAGCATGCCCGTGATACCCGAAACCATTATAGATGTTGAGACCTACCAGACAATCCGGCGGTCTGTCAAAAAGCAGCCATCCCAGGCCAAGATGCCGAAGCCAAAGAATAAGACGTCTCGATTCGTGCAGTCCTACCTCAAGACGCTCGACGTGCCGCCCTACAACCCCAGCATCTTCGCAGGCGCTGTCGAGCCGGGCAGCAACATCATCAACTTCTCCGGTGGCCCCGTCGAGCTGGCCACGGGCAGCGGCAGCAACATCATCTCCTTCTCTGGCAAAGTTGATCAGCCAGGCCGCATGATCATCGACTTCTCCGGCACCGGCAGAACTGCCACCGGAGCACGAGCACCGTCTCTGGCTCTGGTGAACCAAGCACCACAAGCTCCAGCATTGTCGGCTCTGGTGAACCAAGCACAGCAAGCTCAAGCTCCGCCTCGTCTTTCGGTGATCGAAGCGCCACCAGCTCCGGCGCCGGCCGGCAACATCGTCGCACCGCCGGCGGCAGCAACAACCATCTCCGGCAACCAGCAGCAGGACAAGGAGGCTTCCTTCTCCCTACTGCACGGGGCCTTCGGGCCCTTCCCCTACCAGGGCCCGCCGCTGCCGTGCAACTTCAACGCCGGGAACGTCCAGCTTCCATTCCAGCAGTCACCGCCCATCGTCGCCGGCGACTCTTTCACCGGCATGGCTGGTGGTGCTGGCACGGTGGCCATTGGAGGCGCTGCGAATGTCGTGCACGCAGGGAACTACGGCAACTCTGACACTTCACTCGTGCACCCTCTCAACCTTGGTGAAGGACCGGACGACGACGAGCTCGAAGCAATGCTGTCCATGTACGCCACAGGCGATCCACACCTGGTGCCCCAACAAGGTGATATGGCACCAATGGACTACGACAACGACGACATCAACAACGAAGCAATGTACTACAACAACAACAACAACCCTGATGCGTTCATGGCGTCTCATCAGGTCCTCGGCATGAACGACGCAGCATCAGCAATGGCAGGCGGCAACGCATTCAACAGCAGCGCTGAACCATTCATGGCGCCTGATCAGGTCCTCCGCATGGGCTACAGCGTGAACGAGCCAGCAATGGCAGGCGACGTCGACGGCAACGCTGCTGAAGCATTCATGGCGCCTCAGGGTTTCAGTGCTGCTCCGAACGCGATGAACCAGGTGGTCGTGGCAGATGCTCCTCCTGCAGTGTTTGATCCTTCTGTTGAGAATGAGGACGACTTCAGCTTCCCTCTGGAAGCTCTTCTGGGCACAGACATGCCACTGTACGACGACGCCAGAAATCTTGTCGGCCTGCAGGGTGCCGCCGCCGCCGCCTTTGATGCTGCAGTGAACTATCTGAACGGCGAGGATGGTGGCATGGAGGACGGGGGCCTGGTGCCTGCTGATGATGGAGCTGGCATCTTCGAGGACATGCTCATGGACAACCAGGTGCTCCCGCACTACATGAACAACGGTCGCGAGTAGTCCGTAGACCGTAGATGGAGTCCTCCAGTACTAATAATAGTAGTAATAAGTAAAAACCCAGTAATTGAGAGGGTGAGTGGGGGACAGAACGACAGTCAAGTAGGGATCAGTTTCCTCTCTGAAATAACCTGCTGTCTATAGAGAGTGGGTAGTAGTAATTAACCTAGTAGTAAGGGCATCTCCAATAGTTCTCAAAATACTTCCCAAGAAACCTAGCTAACAAATATTAGGAACTAATGGAGATGCTCTGAGAGAGTCTGTTTCGTCAAAGGACTGGAAGCCAGTAGTTTCCTGATCTCTGAATCAAAGGACTGGAAGCCAGTACTTTATCTGAACTCTGTTTCAATGTGTTTTTTAAGCTTCAGTCTAGCATGGTTGAAACAAAATATTTTGGGCCCATGTTTAATCCATGACTGGCAATTTCTGACATTCACGAATTGCTTACAAACATGGTGGCTCATTTTCTTGGTCAATTATATATATAATAGATAACGATTTCAAAGACTATTATCAGTTGAGTCCAGTCGATGAGCATAAGCCAATTTAAGAATAGTCTAAACAGTCTCTTGCAAAGCTTCCTTGCTATAGGGACCTGATGAATAAGAATCCAAAAACAAAGATTGCAAAAGAATAGCGTATATAAGGGAGAAACCTGCATATGTAGCTCGGAACACATATTTCCTTGGCAATTATTACATTATTACATATTGTTGTACAAGAATATGAATCAGCACTATGTGGGTGTAGATCAAGAAAGTCCATATACACAACGTGTATGTTTCTGATGTGATCTCTTTTGGTCAATAAAAAACACAGTTTCATCTTTATACAAAATATAAATCCTTGGTTGTCATAAGACAAGTTCCCGTTATAATAAAAATGTTTCATCTTTTAACAAGAAAAATAATCCATATTGAAGGAAAAAAGTTATAAACATATATCCAATATGTTGCATATTCACTATAAAAAGTGGAACCACCTAACAATAGATAAAGAGCGCTAGCAGATCAGACAAACTATTGAATTGCTGGAACCATGTAACAATTGAATTGGCTTATCAAAGATTTGTAATGAAATACGTAGAAGAGGTGTACGTAAAATCTAGATACATCGCAATAACGCGTATGAAACACAAGCTGCCAGAATGAGATTTTTGTTAAAAACTCAAGTCATATATGGTGTGCCACATCGGCCATTTGTTTGACTTGCGGACTCACATATTATTAGTCTCTCTTGCATATTTCTGTTGTTTTTTCCTCGTCTTCATAGCAAGTCCGCTACAACGCGCAGGGTTTTCTACTAGCAACTAGAATGTTTTCATGGAAAATAGCTGCGCCTTTGGGTCGACCTCATACGGGATGTGGAGCATGTTGCTTCTCTTTGCCTTGTGCATCTCTTTCGTCTCCACGTTGAGGACGATGATCGTTTCTGTGTCCAGGTGCTTGAGGATGTCGAAATTCCTGCTAAAAGGCCATAGGAAGATGACCCCGCTCTTCACCCCCGAGCCCATGATTTTTACCATGTCAGTGTTTGAAGATTGGAGCACGAAGCGTACAGTTTCCTCCGTGTCGATCACAGCCTGTCGCGTCCAACCGGCGTTGCCGGACAGCAGCCAGACGGATATGGTGAGCTTGTCGGCGACCAGCAGCCTGAGCGCTCCGTCCCGCGTCGACATCAAATGGAGATTAGAGCATTGGAAGCGGTCGGGCACGCCCTCCGATGGGAGCTGAACGGACCCAGCCGTCGCCGTGCAGACATCGTAGGTGACGATGTGCAAGCCCCAGCCGTCGTTGTTCTCACACATTAGCCAATGGATCAAACTACCGAGGACGGCGGCACGGCCGCATTGTCTCTGGTATCTCGAACGCCGGCGGCGGCCGGAGTGGCTAGCGACGGTGACGGGGCTCCATGTGCACCGATCGGACCGCATGGTCCGGACCTTTATAGAGCCATACGCGAGCCCGGAGAAGTCCACGGCGAGGAGAAGGAAGGCGGAGCCGACGATGCCGTCCGCGGCGGTGAGCAGGACGTATTCATAGAACACGCCGCTGTACCTGCTATCCGGCGGACCGGGAACGAACGTGCACTGGTTGTGGTTGGTCATGGGGTCGTACACGCACAGGCGATCAAGCATCCCGCTGGTAGGGCGCCAGCCGTTGAGCAGGACGAGGCCGTTGCGCGACTCCCGGGGCGCGTAAGCATCGAGGCCGGCGACGGGGACGCTGCGGGACAGGAGGTGCGCGAGGTGCTTCTCGGATGTGAAGGACGCCGCCGCGGGCGTCGCCGCCGGGTGCGCCGGGGAGAAGGACGCCGGCGGCGACCTGGCCCCGGCGTTCATGACGAGGAACCCGAGGAGGGCGTCCGGTTCGCGGCAGACGCGGCGGACGAACGCCGGGCTGACGATGTCGCGGCGGAGCGGCCTGCAGGACGCGGCGAAGCGGACGAGCGTGGCGGCGTCCGAGCGCGCTACGATCTCGAGGAGCAGCTCAGCCGGAAGCGGGCACTCCCGCGTGGCGTCCGGCGGCGGCGCCGCGAACCCATCGGAGTGTGTGCGTGGTGGCATTGCACGTGCTTGCAAGCAACTGCGATGCTATACAATATGCTAGTAATTCGGATCTTTAGCATTTTTGTATCCGCGTACGATGACGATCGATAACCATGAATCCGCGTATGAGATGAATTGGGGAAGATACGGGACCGATCGAGGCTGCTCCCTTCGATAATGCACCGCCGCCGCGTCTGTTACATGTGGGGAATTAAGATACGCTATATATATAGGACTATCGGTTCGAGGAGTCCTATTTGGGTAAAACTACACGAAAAAAAGGTACCACAAGGCCACAAGGACTAGAATCTATGTGTAGTACGATCTATCATAACAGTACTAAATAAATTTGTTGTTTCACCAGGGAGAACGGCGCCGGTGGCCTGGGCACTCGCCTTGTCGTGGGCGTGGAGGAAGCGAACGAGTGTCGCGGCATCTGTCCATGACACGATCTCACTCGAGCAGAAGGTAGGGCCGGCGAGTCCTGGCCAGCGTGTCCTCCGGCTGCGCCGCCTCCGTGAGCGCACGGAGACGTTTGAGAAGCAGATGGGAGCATAGCTTTTCTACTGTGCTTGGAAGGAACCCGCGGTTCCTTCCTCACGAATTATTCCCAACCGTCGATCTTTTATTGCTAATTAAACAGCCTAGTTTAACATAAACGGGGGCACTATAGTAATTGCATCTATCTACTTGGCCTTCGCAAGCTGCTCGCACAGACGCCCGTCCGCGTGCCGCCGGAAGTTGAAGCTGCGTCGCGTGCCGCCGCCGGAAGTGGAAGACGTGCTGTGCAGATTTCGTAAAATGTAATTACAGGCTGCCACAGCCCACTGCTATTTTGTTTGGACCAAATGGCTGCAAGAATTTGGGTCGATACGGTCAAATTTGAGCCTAATTCGCGTACAGAGAATATTTTCCATCATCTTTTGCCTCCAGCCGACCAGCTCTCCCCAATCTCTGTTCCATGGTTGGAAAACTAAAGGGGGGGGGGGGGGGGGGGGGGGGGGGGGGGTGGGGTGGGGGTGCTCCTCCTTCAGAACGGCACGGCATGCAGCTCCTCCTTCAGAACGGCGACGCACCGCGGAACGGCACGGAAGGGAAAAGCGACGCGCGTTGGAGGCCGCCGCAGCTGTGCGCCCGCGCGTGCGAGGTTCGATGAGGTAGAGGCACACACGAAGGGATGCGAGGCAGAGGCGCACGATGGATGCCGCCATGGCGGCGCGAGCTTTTAGGAGGCGCCAGCGACGGTGGCGACGGAGGGATTGGAAACAATCGCTGCCTAATACATGAACTGAAGTACTAAATTACCCTTTATCGATTAACGAAAAAAGAAAAGTAATTAGTACTGGGCCCACGTTATTTGGTACTGGTCCACAACTTATTATTCCTTTTACTAGGTTCCTCCCTATTTGTAACCTTTAGATCTGGCAAAACGAACGGTTACTATTAATTTCAAGCATCATAGAATTCCTCTACATTGATACGAACTACTCTATTGACTGAACATGTTTTTCTAGATGCGTAACCGGCCTGTCAAAACAGCACGTTGCTAACTACTTATGCTCTCTCACTGCATCAATTAGTTCCAGGTCTTCCAAGGATGATCGATGCTCCCCACGAAGAACTGCTTATATGCAGATCGCACCGTGCTCACACTCGAGGCCGAGGGAGTACAGGTGCGTTCATCATCCATCTCTGCCTGCAGCTCGGAACCGTCAGGCATATATCCCAGAGGAGGAGAGGTATTCATAAATTGCTAAATGGATAGAGCTCCTCTGATGTCCCCACCCAATCCTGAATTTGAAGCGCCTCATTCACCATTCTGCGTTTAGCAATCCTTTTCGGCACCAAACACAGTTGTGTGCCAACAGTACATGATGGATTGTCCTTCAATCCGTACATCAGGTGCGTGCTGTGAAGGTGTGGTGAATCAATCAGAAAAAAAAACATGTTATTTGATCAAATATGGGCCATGAAGGCATGCTAGCTAGGCCGAAATTTTGGCTGGGGATCTATGTGTTGTGTCCAAATAAACCGTTTCTTCTATTCCACTGTCCATGACTATATAAATAAAATAAATGAAATGTACAAAAAAGGTAGATTTCCATTAGTTGTTCCAGTCTCACAAAAAAAAAGGTTAATCCCAACAAGATATCAATCAAAGTATACCTTATAACGTTCCATACAAATAAGCTCAATACAGAAAGTTACGTCTTATGGAAAATAAGCTCCACACGCATATTTAATTTGTTTCAAATTCAACAAAAAGCTCAAGACATATATTTGGCTTGTTATGGATTTAACATAAAATGTTGAGTAAATTGCACCAATGGTACAACAAGTTGTGAGGTGGGTGCGTTTTAGTCATAGAACTTAAAGATTGCTCAATCATTTCAATCCATTCAAAAAAGTTCTAAAAGCATGTATTTAATTATTCTAATTTGAAGAAAAATCCTAGACATTTCAACTGCTATGCAATACAATACAATAAGATAATGATTAGGATCTATATATACTAAGTAAATATATACGATCATGACCGGTAACCATGAATTCGCGTATGATATGAATTGGGGAAGATACGGACCGAGGCTGCTCCCTTAGATAATGCATTGCCATCGATCTGTTACATGGGGAATTATAATAGGGTATATAGGACTATCGGTTTGAGGGGTCCTTTTCTACCATCCACCGTCCGTGGCTCGCTCTCTTCCTCCTTCATTCGCTCGCTTCTCTGGTTTGACTCAATCCACTTTTCCTGGGTGAGATGCTTTCTTCGTTCTTTCTTCCTTACCTGGTTCTTGTTTGTTGCTTCCTTGGATAGCCGTTGTTGTATTCACGAATGCCATCTTACGTTGTGTTGATAGTATTTGGTGTTGTGCATCCCTTTGTTGAATCTTGGCGAACATATTTGACAGGAACTCATTTTTAAAAGAAAAAAAAAATCATATGGCCTAATTAACAACATTAATATTAGCTTTGTTAGATATAGCACCCCGTTGATGATGGAACTGTTCAAAAAGATTGCATTGCATATGGACTATCAGGGTGCAGATAAACTACTCTTATGATTGTTTTTTTTTTGTGCATATCACGTCCTAGAAACTAGAAGGTTTTCATGGCTGATAGCCGCGCCTCCATGTCAACCTCGTACGGGAAGTGGAAGATGCTCCGCCTGTTGACCCTGTGCATCTCTTTCGTCTCCACGTCAAGGACGATGATTGCTTCTGATTCAATGTCAAAACACATACCGTCAAAGGGCCATAGCAAGACCACCCCGCTCTTCACACCACTGCCAACTATGTCTAAGCCTAACATGTTAGTGTTCGCGGATTGGAACACGGAGCGTACAGTTTCCTCCGTGTCTATCACAGCCTGTCGCACCCAGCCGGAGCTGCGGAACAGCAGCCAGACGGATACCTTGAGGTTCTCCGCGACGAGCAGCCTCAGCCCTCCGTTTGGCGACGATGCCATACGAAGACGGGGGCGTTCGGCCCGCAGGGCCTCCATCGGGAGCTCGATGGATGCAGCCGTTGCCGTGCCGACATCTTAGGTAACGATGCGGGAGTAATGATCACCGCCGTCGCACATTAGCCAGTGCACCAAGCTACCAAGGACAACGGCGCCGCGGCATGGAACCTGGGAAGCCGAATTCCGCCGGCGCCGCCACTGGCCGGAATAGCTGGTTATGGTGACGGGGCTCCATGTGCAGTTGGACGGCATGGTCCGGACCTTGACTGAGCATTCAGTGAACCCGTAGATGTCAGCGGCGAGGAGAAGAAAGGAGGAGCCGATGATGCCTTCTGCGGCGGTGAGCAGGACGTAAGTGTAGTATACGCGGCCGTCGCACTTGCATGATAGGCCGCCACACTTGCTGTCGGGCGGACTGGGGAAGAAGGTGCAGTTGCTGGTCATGGGGTCGTACACGCACATGCGACGAATTTGTTTGCTGGTACACTCGCTGCTAAGCACCATGAGGCCGTTGCGCGACGCCTGGTGCGCGAAACCGACGAGGTCTGCGACAGCCACGCTGCGGGACAGGAACAGGGCGAGGTGCTTCTCGGAGAAGGACGCCGCCACGGGCGTCGCCGGGTGCGCCAGGGTGAAGGACGCAGCCGGCGGCGGCCTGCTCTCTTTTCTGGCCTCGGGGTTCAGGTTGAGGAACCCGAGGAGAGACGCGGGAACGATGCCGTCTGGTTCACGGCAGACGCGGCGGATGAACGCTGGGCTAAGGATGTCGTGGCGGAGCGGCTTGCAGGACGCGGCGCAGCGGAGAACCGTGGCGGCGTCCGAACGCACTATGATCTCAAGGAGCAGCTCAGCCGGCAGCGGGCACCCCTGCGTGGCGTCCGGCGGCGGCGGCGCCAACTCATGTGTGCGTGTGCGTGGCGGCATCGTTGCTCGGGCGTGCAAGCAACCGCGATGCTATACTATATGATAGTGAGTCGGATCTATATGTACTAGTATATGTATGATGAAGATTGATTACCATGAATCCGTGTATGATACGAACAGTGGAAAATACGGACCGAGGTTGCTCCCTTCCATAATGCACCACCGACCTATTTTTGTAAATTCTACATCCAAAAGGGAACCACAACCACAAGGACTAGAATCCATGCATGTGTAGTACGTCTTTACAAATAGTAAATTTGTTGTTTCACCCGGGAGCAGGGAGACGGGCGCCGGTAGCCTTGGCGCTCCACTCGCCTTGTGGTAGGCGTGGGGAAACTGAGGCAGGTACGCAGGCATGACACACCCCCGGGCTCATGGCAGACCAGCGTCACCGGCAGATGAAGTTGGGGCTGAGGATGTCGTGGCGGAGCGAACAAGCGTCGTGGCATCCGTCCGTGAGACGATCACATCAGACGGGAGCGTCCTGGCCCCCGTGTCCTCTGGCTGAGACGCCTCCTTGGGCTCATGTCGACGGTTGCTTGGCGACATCATCACCCGTCCAAGCGATTACAGGAATGATCTAGGTATTGGCCACTGTGTTGCAAGGAACCAGACAGTTAAGCCGTTACTGCCGCGGTGGTGCTGCCTTTCGATTTGTAACTCCAATGCATGACAGCAGGTGTGGATTTATTTCTTGAACATGCGGAAAGAAAATTGTTCACAAACCACTCCATAATTAAGTTGGAGTTTGAAATTCCCACCCATAAGTTAATTTGTTGCAAATTCACACCCACCCACTAGGTTTTGTTGCAAAACCACCCTGATTTGCACATGTTTAATAGATTAAATCCATTTTTGTTCGTTTGGAGTAGTTCATGGTGTTCTTATCAAATTTATAAAAATTATTGATGATGATGAACTAGTGTGCTTGCCCGCGCATTTGGGCGACTAGACTTACTATAGTATTTAAAATATTTTATAATATTATAGAGAAGTTTAAAAATAGTTTTTGTTATTATTTATTTTATACTCTATATTTATAAAATAGTAAAAATAGATTAAATAATTTCTCACTATTCCTCAATTTGATTGTGAGATGAGCCATCATTTATCTTGGATTGTGTCTTAGCTATCATTGTATTCGATTTTGTTTTAGAAGTGGGGCGGGTTCAAACGTGCCATGCTAAACAATTAACATATGTCATGGCAGTAAAAAAGAACGTGTCGTGCTACAAATAAATATTTTGAAGGAAACATGTCATGCTAAAACTAAGGGAATGTGCCATGCTAGCTAGACATAAGGTGGTGTATTTTTATAACAGTTTATTTAGAAATAGGAGTTAAGTATATTTTTGGATATGTTTATTATTCCAAAATTTAGCTATTTCGGACTCATAATGGTATAGTGAGTAAATTAGAAATAAGAATTAATAATATTTTTAGCTATCTTTATAATCCAAATTTTGTTATCTTTTGGACCTGTAATGGCGTGACGTGTAATTCAGAAATAGGTGTGAAGGGTATTTTTGGTTATTATTCGAATTTAGCTATTTTTTACTCATAATGGCATGGTACGTAATTTAGAAATAGGTGCGAGGAGTGTTTTTGGATATTTTATTATTTCAAATTTTGTTATTTTTTACTCATAATGGCATGGTGGGCAATTTAAAAATAGTTGCGAGGGGTATGGCTATTTTTTATTATTCCTAATTTAGCTATTTTATAAATATTTATAGGGGGTTTTGTGACAAATTTTTCCATAATGGCAGTGCAATCAAACATCAGCCTGTCTCAGCTTATCGACTTCTTGTCGCGATCGGCACTCAATTCAGCTCCTCCACCTACCACAATATCCTTGTTCCCCTTATTCCATAGCAAATCGGCGTTGACCTCATTGTTGTTGTTCTTTTATATATCAAATTTCCGTTTGACGTATTACACGTTAAGAAACTACTTAGGACATGTTGTGTAGTTCATTCTTGAACTACATATTCTGTCCTAACATCAAATATATTAAACGGATCGAGGAGTATTGTGTTCTCCACCAACCTAATTTAGTTGTTGCCAAAGTTGTCATCATCAATGCTCCTTCATCACCCCTCCATATTTTGAGACCTCCCTATACCTCATGTCCCTCACACCACCTCACTTCTCAGTCACCATCCTTCTTTCCCATGTCAGTGGCCAGCAGTTATATGAAATTCCGTTTGCACATTCGTTTTCATGAAAGACGACCCACGCCCTTTGCATCAGATTGTTGCCAATAAGCCATTGTCGTCCAATGATCTGCCATCTTTCACATCGTCATAGTTGTATTTATATCACCTCTCTCCTACTTAGAATTTACTTAACCTTAATCCAAACTAGAGCTCTAACTTGCAGGATGAAATTGACTTGTTTTATTCAAAAGAATCAGGTGAATGTGACACAACAAGTCTTTTTGCGAACGTTATATATAATAATATGTTCTCTATTCCAAAAGGGTAACAAAAAATACAACAAGGGTAACAAAGCAATGGGTGGTTCTTCAGGAATATGTTCTAAATTGGAAAATGCCCTCTATTCCAAAAGAAAAATTGGGTATATGAATTCATAATAGGATGAACCTTGTTGTAAACCAAACATAGCTTGATTGGTTAATTAGGCTTGTTCTAGTAGAACAGATCTAGCTAGAGTTTGATCAGTCTCTGAATCTACACAAGGGCTCGCATTTACAGCTACCTAATTCTTCTTTCAGTGTTAAACAACATGCATTATAATTGAATAATATTTGTGATGGCTTTTGTCAATCTCAAATTCTCAATACTCTAGAGGCCCCACATCTCAGTCTACGTTCAAAGAGTCAGTGCCCACGGTCTACTCCAGAGACACCAGTGGTCGCGTTGTTGGAGGTCCCGTATAATCCCCACTTGGACTGCCGTCTGCGTCCGGATACCAGTGGACTGCGCCAACTGATAACTGAATTGCTCCTTTTTTTTCCCGATCTACCAACTGATTTGTATGCTTCTGCACCGCCAAACGTAGAGATATGTGCGATGGACATAGGCGCCGTCCGATGGAACCGCTCTACCATCGTACGTCTCACACATCAAGCATATTATTTATATGATTAAATCTTTTGGCTGCTGTTCGTAGGACAATGCCATCCTAGATTCCCCACGCCGCATCGACGGCCCAACAAGCGCCTCCCTCGTCGGACGGCTGCTGTCGCTCCACCGCGCGCTGCTACATCCAAACAACGTCAATTCGCCCTCGTGACTGCAAGAGCCATCGAGCGTTTCTTGTCCGGTCTGCATGGTCGCAGGGGTGATAGATAGACGGGGCCGTCCCTTGCGCCACCTTAATTCCAGGGGTGCTAGGGAGCGTGCGACGTGGATGATGCCATGCAGATAATCAATCGATATCTGCAGGAGTTGGTTGTGGACGCGGCTAAGGCTAAATTAAGCTTGTGTTAGCATTTCTTATACATTTTTTGTCACATGAGATTGTGTGCCAAAGTATAATGCCGTTGCGTTAGAGCCATCGTCGGGTTTCTTTGAGCTTTTTTTAGCAGAATGGCCAACAAAGATGGCAAGTGATATAGATATAAAGTGGCTCTTGTGGATGGCTCTTGCGTTAGAGCATTGTTCAACATCTTTTATCTCCGTCTATATCCTTGTCAAGTTCTTCTTACACATTGCACGTGTCACTGGAACAAATCTATTTTTTATTGGATTGTTGGTACTAGTGAAACTACGAAAGGAAGAATTGTATCCATATGCATGTTTCACCGCTTATGTGCGGAGCCGTTAACTTTAAAATGGACGATTTGATCGACTACGTACGCTAGTGCCGTCAACTGGCCTTGCTCATCGTGCAAACGGCCGCCGAAACACCGGGGAGCGCGTCGCGTCCCCGGTCAACCCGCAACTCCCATCTTTGACGGCCGGGTTTAGTACACTGCTAATTTATCATTATGGCTATGCTTGCGATATCGGGGAGGACTGCACAAGATGGCAGTTACGGGTTGACCGAATACACATATCATAGGACTGCACAAGAATTAGGACATGCCGATCCAGGCAGATCTCAACTGGGGAGAGTGTCATGCACCGCCAGGTCACTAGATCGATACCGTGACGTTTGCGCGGTCCGCACGTGGCCGTGAGTGAGGATGGCAGTTATAATGTCGTGCACCATGGAGGGCCCCTAAACATGACTTTAATTAAGAAGTTAATTTCACTGTAATTACATCCGGCCCATGATTTGTATCGCCTAGATCCTTCAGTCTATGCAGTCTCTTTCTCGACCGTAATGACGACATTCCTCAATGGCGCAGTCCTTCTCAGCCTATAAATACCGGGGCCTGGCCTCGCTTCTTCTTCATCCCAGACCACTGTTCACCAGACATCACCGCTAGAGCTCAAGTGAAGTGAGTGTAGTGTCTGATGATCCATGGACCCTGAGGTGAGAACCTTGTTCCCTGCTGGCGTCTGGGTCCTGCTCGTCGACGACGACGTGAGGTTCATCAAGGCAGCGTCCACACTGCTCGACCTCCTCAACTTTGAAGGTACATTTCGCTGTTTTGATGAATCGATTGCTTTCTTCGCGTTAGATACGGATGTGCTCTGTGGAGAGTGTGTTCTTTGGAAAGCTTTTGCTGTTTGGAGGAATTTTTCTTGGCAGTATGAAGCCAGATCACGTTAGACCACGTTCTCCCCCACCCCCCCTCTAACACGTTCTGGTGATTTTCACGTTTTCGTCCACAGTATGAAGTAGATCATGTTTTATGCCAAGTTTCTCCCCCTTCTTTCTTGGGGAGACTGATGATCTTCTTTCTTTCTTTAGGTGAGTTTCCTTTCTGTTTATGCTCTTGAAGAGAATGAAATGAAGTTTGCGCGCGCTCGTTCTCTTCGCCCTTTTTTTTAATATCTCGATCGCGGTTAATCTTTTTAGATATTATTATTTTTCTACTATAGTATTTTCTTTTTACCAATTGTTACTCACTTCGCTGTATTTTGCATGTCTAACAAGATTTTTTTTTACTTCAATCTTTTCTTTGTACAACATAATTTATTTACGGTATAACTTTTGTTACTTCAAAAGTCACTTTACTTCTTGCAGTTTCAACATGCTGCACCCTTAGCTCAGCCCTTAGGTTCCTCACCGCGTCAGACAAGTTCAAGGAGATCGACGTCGTCCTCGCGGACGCTAAGAAGGCGACAACCTGCGGCTTCGACTTCCGGGCCATTGTCGAGCCGGATCTACGCATCCCAGTCCTCTACTGTAAGCACACACTACCTGCCGATCCAACAACGTACGATCATGCGGCCAAGCCGGAACCAATTCACAACGTACTAACCATTTGCTATCTGTTTGGGGCCCGGCCGGCCATGGATGCACGCAGTCCTGTCGGAGAAGATCAGGTCCTCCGGCGATGAGGCGGACGTGTTGCTCCGGCTCCTGGAACTGGCCAGCTTCATCCTGAAGAAGCCGCTCGAGGGCGACAAGGTGTGTGTCCTGTGGAGGGACATTGCGTAGCGCCAGCTCCAGCTGAAGGTCATGTCTAGCCTGGGCGCCGGCGACGCCGGGCAGGTCAGAAGCAGCAGCGGCGGCGCCGGTATGCTGCCGCCGTCGCCATGGGTCGGAGCTCCCGCCGGTGGCGACGAGGAGGCACGCGTGCACTACAGGGTGATGACTGGTGGCCGGAAGAGGAGGGGCGGCGGCGCCAGGAACCCAGGCAGCGGCGGCGTCCCAGCAGGTTGGCCTAAACACCAGAAACACACCGAATGCGTGGCAGTGAAAAGTTAGGAGCGTAACATGTTTTCGGGAAAAAATACTGACGTTTTTTTTACTCTTGTGTCAATCACGACGAGGCCGCCCAGCCAAGAAACAGGAGCAAGAGGTGGTGGCCGTGGCAGAGCAGTAGGAGACGGATCAGGCAGCTAACACTACCAGGATCCCCACTTTTCTCGAGTGCCTGGGACACTCGGGAAAAGACGGAACACACTCGGGAAAAGCTTTCCGCTTTTCCCGAGTGTAGCACTCGGGAAATCTCACTCGGCGTTTCTGTACTCGGGGAAGCCCACTTTTCCCGAGTGTCTTTTATCGGGCACTCGAGAAAGACTTTCCCGAGTGTAAAACCGACACTCGGAGATCAAAAAAACTGACGGACGGCTGACTGACGGCGACCCACCTTTCCCGAGTGTAATTTGAATTACACTCGGGAAAGCCCCCCCCCCCCCCCCCCCCTTTCCCGAGTGTCTGTGCGCAGACACTCGGGAAAGCCTCCTGCCGCCGTCAACTCTAACGACCGCTAGTTGCCGTGGGGCCCGCTCCAACCTTTCCCGAGTGTCGACCACAACGACACTCGGGAAAACCTTTTTTTTTTCCCGTGTGTCTAGCGTTTCCCGAGTGCCTCGTCCATGGGACACTCGGGAAATGTTGTTTTTCCCGAGTGTATATGTTTTCCCGAGTGTATTTGGTTTGACACTCGGGAAAAATTGGCTTTCCCGAGTGCCCGATAAATTACACTCGGGAAAGGTATCGACACTTGGGAAAAAACGGATTTCTGGTAGTGTAAGGTATGATATGTGTTACATACTTTTTTTTCAGAACGTGTGGAGCATGTATTTGAGTGTTACATAATTCCTTTAATTTACAGTAGTATGACGATAGCAAAACTAGTATGGCTGCCCACACATTTGCTTTGCTACACCCACTATATTATTTAAAATATTTTTATATTATTGTAAAGATTTAACATAGTTTATTACTATCTTTTATTTATAATCTGTATTTATAAAATAGTAGAAAATAGATTGGGGAATTTCTCACCATCCCTTAATTTGAGTGTGAGATGGGTCATCATTTATCTAGATTGTGTATTAGCTAACCCATTGTATTTGATTTTGTTTTAGGAGTAAGATCGATTCAAACGTGCCATGCTAAACAACTAACATACTGTTATGGTAGGAAAAAGGAATGTATCGTGCTACAAATAATTTTTTTGAAGAATGTGTTATGCTAAAAATAAGAGAATGTGCCATGCTAGCTAGACATATGATGGTGTATTTTTTAACGGTGTATTTAGAAATAGAAATTAAGTATATATTTTATATTTTTATTTCCAAAATTTGGCTATATTGCACTAATAATGGTATGGTGGGATATTTTTAGCTATTTTTTAATCCAAATTGAGCTATTTTTTGGACTTATAAGTTCATGGCGGGTAATTTAGAAATAGATGTGAAATGTATTTTTGGTTATTTTTTGACTCATAATGGAGTGGTGGGTAATTAAAGAATAGGTGTGAAGGGTTATATTTTTTATTATTTCCAATTTAGCTATTTTTTGACTCGTAATGACATGGTGGGTAATTTAGAAATAGGTGCGAGTGGTATTTGAGATATTTTTTATAATTCTGAATTTAGCTATTTTATTAATATTTATAGGGGGTTTTGTGACTAATTTTTTCATAAGAATCCAAAAACAAAGATTGCAAAAGAATAGCGTATATAAGGGAGAAACCTGCATATGTAACTCGGAACACATATTTCCTTGGCAATTATTACATTACATATTGTTGTACAAGAATATGAATCAGCACTATGTGGCTGTAGATCAAGAAAGTCCATATACACATTGTGCATGTTTCTGATGTGATCTCTTTTGGTCAATAGAAAACATAGTTTCATCTTTATACAAAATATAAGTCCTTGGTTAGCATAAGACAAGTTCCCGTTATAATAAAAAAAAAAGTTTCATCTTTTAACAAGAAAAATAATCCATATTGAAGGAAAAAAGTGGAGCCACCCACCAATAGATAAAGAGCGCAAACAAATTGAACAAACTATTTGAATCGCTGGAATCATGTAACAATCGAATTGGCTTACCAAAGATTTGTGTCAAAATACGTAGAAGAGGTGTACAAAAAACTATATACATCGCAATCACTCGCATGAAACACAAGCAGCTAGAATGAGATTTTGCTAAAAACTCAAGTCATATGGTCTGCCACATCTGCTAATTGTTTGACTTGCGGACTCACATATTATCAGTCTTTTTATACATATTTATGTTATTGTTTCCTCGTCCATAGCTAGTCTGCTACAATGCGCGGGGTTTCTACTAGCAACTAGAATGTTTTCATTGCTAATAGCCGCGCCTTTAGGTCGACTTCATACAGGAGGTGGAGCATGTAGCTTCTCTTGGCCCTGTGCATCTCTTTTGTCTCCACGTCAAGGGCGATGATGGTTTCTCTGTCCAGGCCCTTCAGGTCGATATTCCTGGTAAAGGGCCATAACAAGATGACCCCGCTCTTCACCCCAAAGCCCATGATTTCTACCATGTCAGTGTTTGAAGATCGGAGAACGGAGCGTACAGTTTCCTCCGTGTCGATCACAGCCTGTCGCGTCCAACCGGCGTTGCCAGACAGCAGCCAGACGGATATGGTGAGCTTGTCCGCGACCAGCAGCCTGAGCCCTCTGTTCGGCGTCGACGTCAAATGGCGATTAGAGCGTTGGAAGCGGTCGGGCACGCCCTCCGATGGGAGCTGAACGGACCCAGCCTTCGCCGTGAAGACATCGTAGGTTACGATGTGCAAGTACCGGCCGTTGTTGTCGCACATTAGCCAATGGATCAAGGTACCGAGGACAGCGGCACGGCCGCGTTGGTTACTCGAACACCGCTGGTCGCCAGAATAGCTAGCGATGGTGACGGGGCTCCATGTGCACCAATTGGACTGCATCGTCCGGACCTTGATAAAGCCATACGTGAGCCCGGAGAAGTTGGCGGCGAGGAGAAGGAAGGAGGAGCCGATGCCGTCCGCAGCGGTAAGTAGAACGTATTCATAGGGCATGCCGCTGTACTTGCTATCCGGCGGACCGGGAACGAACGTGCACTGGTTGGTCTTGGCCATGGGGTCGTACACGCACAGGTGATCAATCATCCCGCTGGTAGGACCCCAGCCGTTAAGCAGGACGAGGCCGTTGCGCGACTCCCGGGGCCTGTAATCATAGAGGCCGGCGACCGGGGCGCTGCGGGACATGAACGGCGCGAGGTGCTTCTCGGTGAAGGACGCCGCCGCGGCCGTCGCCGGATGCGCCAGGGAGAAGGACGCCGGGGGCAGCCTGGCCCCTTTAATGGCCGTGGGGTTCATGTTGAGGAATCCGAGGAGGGACGAGGGAACGATGCCGTCCGGTTCGCGGCAGACACGGCGGATGAACGCCGGGCTGACGATGTCGCGGCGGAGCGGCCTGCAGGACGCGGCGCAGCGGACGAGCGTGGCGGCGTCCGAGCGCGCTACGATCTCGAGGAGCAGCTCAGCCGGAAGCGGGCACTCCCGCGTGGCGTCCAGCGGCGGCGCCGCCAACTCATGGGAGCGTGTGCATGGCGGCATCGTTTGCCCGGGCGTGCAAGCAACTGCGATGCCTATACAATATGATCGTGATTCGGATCTATATATACACAAGTATGTATACGGTCGATAACCATGAATCCGAGTATGATATGAATTGGGGGAGATACGGACAGAGGTAGCTCCCTTCGATAATGCACCGCTATAGTCCTATTTTGGTAAATGCTACATGCAAAAAGGTACCACTCGCCTTGTCGTAGGCGTGGATGAAACCGAGCGAACGAGCGTCGCGGCATCCGTCCGTAAGACGATCCCGTCGGACGTACGGGAGGTCTTGGCCCGCGTGTACTCCGGCTGCGCTGCCTCCGTGGGCTCATGGAGACGGTGGCGTGGCGACATCACCCTTGCGTCCAAGTGATTGCAGGAATGATCTATGGTATTGGTCACTACTATGTTGCAAGGAACACGAGACAGTTAAGCCGTTAGTGCTGCCTTTTGATTTGGAACTCCGACAGGTGCAGATTTTTTTTCTTGAACACGCGGAAAGAAAATGGTTCAAATGCTGGTTCAACCTGTTTCTCAATCACATCGAGCTGGGATTCGGGATGATTGAATAACGATTTAAGAGACTATTCTCAGTTGTGGTTGAGTCCAGTCGATGAACATAAGCCAATTTAAAGAATAGTCTAAACAGTCTCTTGCAAATAAGAATCCAAAAATAAATATTGCAAAAGAATAGAATATATAATATAACCTGCATATGTAACTTGGAACACATATTTCCTTGCAAATTACAATTAGTAGTCATAACATGTTCAATATCAGATGAAACATTACATATTCTTGGATAAGAATATGAATCAGCACTATGTGGGTGAAATCAAGAAAGCCCATATACACAACCTGCAAGAACAGTAAATTGTGCATGCTTCTGATGTGATCTCTTTTGGCCAATAAAAAACAAAGTTTCATTTTTATACAAGATATAAGTCCTTGGTTTGCATATAAGACAAGTTCCCGCTATAATAAAAAAGTTTCATCTTTTAACAAGAATAATCCATTTTTTTAAGGAAAAAGTTACAACCATATATCCAATTTGTTGCATATTCACCATAAAAAGTGGAGCCACCTACCAATTGATAAAGAGTGCAAACAGATCGAACAAACTATTTGAATCGCTGGAATCATGTAACAATCGAATTGGCTTATCAAAGATTTGTATCGAAATACATAGAAGAGGTGTACAAAAAATCTAGATACATCGCAATCGCGTATGAAACACAAGCTGCTAGAATGAGATTTTGTTGAAAACTCAAGTCATATATGGTGTACCACATCTGCCAATTGTTTGACTTGCGGACTCACATATTATTAGTCTCTTGCATATTTCTGTTATTATTTTCCTCGTCTTCATAGCTAGTCCGCTACAACGCGCGTGTTTTCTACTAGCAACTAGAATGTTTTCATGGATAATAGCCGCGCCTCCAGGTCGATCTCATACGGCATGTCGACCTCATAAGGGATGTTGAGCAAGTTGCTGCTCTTGGCCTTGTGCATCTCTTTCGTCTCCACATCAAGGACGACGATCGTTTCTGTGTCATTCAGGATGTCATTCCAGCTGAAGGGCCATACGAAGATGACCCCGCTCTTCACCCCCGAGCCCATGATTTTTACCATGTCAGTGTTCGAAGATCGGAGCGTACAGTTTCCTCCGTGTCGATCACAGCCTGTAGCATCCAACCGGCGTTGCCGGACAGCAGCCAGACGGATATGGTGAGCTTGTCTGCGACCAGCAGCCTGAGCCCTCCGTTCGGAGTCGACATCAAACGGAGATTAGAGCATTGGTAGCGGTCGGGCACGCCCTCCGATGGGAGCTGAACGGACCCAGCCGTCGCCGTGCAGACATCGTAGGTGACGATGTGCAAGTTCCGGTCGTTCATGTCGCACATTAGCCAATGGATCAAGCTACCGAGGACGGCGGCACGGCCGCATTGTCTCTGGGAAGTCGGACGCCACCGCTGGCCGGAATAGCTAGCGACGTTGACTGGGATCCATGTGCACCAATTGGACTGCATGGTCTGGACCTTGAAAAAGCCATACGTGAGCCCGGAGAAGTCCACGGCGAGGAGAAGGAAGGAGGAGCCGATGCCGTCCGCAGCGGTAAGCAGGACGTATTCATGGAATATGCCGCTGTACTTGCTATCCGGCGGACCGGGAACGAACGTGCACTGGTTGTTCGTCCTGGTCATGGGGTCGTACACGCACAGGCGATCAATCATCCCTCTGGTAGGCCCCCAAAGCAGGACGAGGCCGTTGCGCGACTCCCGGGGCGTGTAAGAATCGTCGAGGCCGGCGACGGGTGCGATGCGGGACAGGAACGGCACGAGGTGCTTCTCGGCGAAGGACGCCGCCGCGGGCGTCGCCGGGTGCGCCAGGGAGAGGCACGCCAGCGGCGACCTGGCCCCGACGTTCATGAGGAGGAACCCGAAGAGGGATGGCGGCACGACGCCGTCCGGTACGCGGCAGACGCGGCTGATGAATGCCGGGCTGACGATGTCGCGGCAGAGCGGCTTGCAGGACGCGGCGCAGCGGACGAGCGTGGCGGCGTCAGAGCGCGCTACGATCTCGAGGAGCAGCTCGGCCGGCAGCGGGCACTCCCGCGTCGCCGCCGCGAACTCATGTGAGCGTGGCGGCATCGTTAATTGCCAAAGCTTATATACCGCGCGCGCGGTGATACTTATCTACCGCGCGCGCGGTTTGGGCCCCTTTCAGCGTTAGTTTTGGCCCAAAAATCAAACGACTATCGGCATCTTCTTCCTCATGTCCTCTGCCTCCCACGCGTAACTGCTCGCGAGCCGCCCTTCTCCGAGCACCGCCCTCGCCCCGCGCCGGCTTGCTCGCCACCCCGCGCCCGCACTGCCATGGCCTTGCTCGTGCCCCGCGCCTTTGGCCGCCTGCCCGCGCTGCCTGGCCCTTGCTCGTCGCCCCGCGCCGCTCAGGCCCGTTCGCCGTGCTCTGCGCCACCCTGCCCCTTGGCCGTGCTTCTGCGCACGCCTGGCCATGCCCATGCCCATGCTCCTACGCCGCCGTGTTTTTGTGCATTGTTCCAGCTGTTAGAACGATTTGTTCCAACGCATTACTTCAATTGTTCCAACCAATTGGTTCCATTGTTCCAACTAATTGTTTCCATTGTTCCAATCAGTTGATTCCGTTGTTCTAGCAGTATCTTTGATTGTTCCAACCCATTGTTTTCATTGTTCCAATCAATTGTTTCCATTGTGCCAATCAATTGTTTCCATTGTTCTAGCCGTATTTTTCAATTGTTCCAACTCATTGTTTCCATTGTTCCGGGCATTTGTCGAATTGTTCCATTGTTTTCGTGGCTGGAGGCTATGGTGCACGGGCGCGGCGCGGCGGGGCGTTGATTCCGGCGGCGGCGGGTGCGACGCGGCAGGACGTTGATGCCGGCGGCGGCGAGCTCGTCGCAGCGCTGCTCGGCAGTCAGGAGTCGCGGGGCTCACGCTTTGTGGGCTGCTGCTCTGCAGTTGTTTATGGGCTGCTGGGCTTCCTCGCGCGCGGTAATTTCTTAATACCGCGCGTGCGGTGTCGAAACTCCCCGTCGTTAATTTGCCCGGGCGTGCAAGCAACTGCGATGCTGTGCAATATGATCGTGATTCGGGTCCAATATATATATATACAAGTATATATATATATACGATCGGTGACCATGAATCCGCCTATGATATGCATTGGGGGAGATACGGGCCGAGGCTGCTCCCTTGGATAATGCCCCGCCATAGTTCTATTTCGGTAATGATACATGCAAAAAAACCAGGCACCACAAGACTAGAATCTATGTGTAGTATCTGTATTTCTAATAGATTGGGGCAATCATGCTAAGCTATGATACTATCAAAAGCAATAGTTTATGCACCCTTAATCCATCGCACCCCCATGTTGCCGAAGGACATTGCATGATCTGAAGTCCAAAAGTAGACTAATGACACGGTCATACAAGATATCGAGACGACAAATTAACCTACCTCATGTAGCACCCAAATTTAACTGTCAAAGGGTCAAAACTTTATCTCAAAAGGTACTATAGTATCAGCTGACATTTTCATTTTTACTGTAATATGAAAGGAAAATGGACAAGGCCAAATGAAAACAAATGCAATAGACTGAATGTTAGCAACAGAGAGATTTTGAGCTAAAGAGCATTATATTTGATCTGCTATTTAATTTATGTAACAAATAATTCCTCTGAACCATGTACTTCTTTTTCTCCTTAAATGAAATAGCAGTGCTCCTGCTCATTGGTTCGAAAAAAATTCCAATAAAGAATCGGGAGTTGTTGATTTTCTGCAGCCTACTGGCTGGCCTTTTTAACAACTAAATCCAAATCTTGTGGTCTTTAAGCGTTAAATGAGAAGTGCCAAATGCTCCGAACATTTGGTTGAAACAGAGGAGAAAATCGAAAAAGAGCCACAGCTCACTCATATGAACTTATAATCCATGCACAGTGTTCATAAAATTTATATGATATTCTTTCATGTCTTTCAGTATATTCTACCAAATAACTAAAGATCTTACTAGTTCATGCTATCAAAAAAAAAAAATCTTACATAGATTAATCGTTTGTGGTGATCTCTCTGAGATTAAGGACAGATAAAGATCTATAATGCACCTGTTTTCAAAGAAAAGAAAGATGTAATTAAACTCTTACGCCCGCCATCCCTTCAGTACTGTTACAAAACATACTGAAGTACAGCTTATAGGCTTAAAACCTTAATAGTTATTAGTATAGCCGACAAAAACCTTGGACTCATACCTTTATTGAGCTATTGAGTCTTTTTGGATACATAAAAAAAAAGGAATACGGTTGGGCAAATGATAGACTAAGAATGAGACACATATGGAGCCTAGTAGAAGCAGCGATCTTCAGCTACCTGATTATGAATCAGGAGGTTCTTCCAGACAATTCATAGCTTTGAGCCATATCCCCACCTGAATCGTCTCCTTGTCATGTATTGGAATGTACACTGTAATTTTACATTCATGGAGAATATTAATTAGCCAGCCAAAGCCAATGTTTTGTACTACTTAAATTCGTTCCAGAAATGAGCACCGGAGCTGGCAATTTCTGTACGCCGTATAATTGAAGATATGATCGAATCTTACAAGCTGCATTTTTTTTTTTTGCGATTCTAATTAACACGCTGCATTTACATACACAGGATATATATAATTTCTAATCGTTTTGGATATGTACTACATACTATAGATGGTTTCTCCTTTAAGGTGTGGCTTTGGCGGCTACCTGAATTGCACAGCCAAAAAAACACAAGGTCTCATTGTAAAATGGCAGAGATGATGTACTTCTCCTGAGTAGCGGATGTCTCTAGCCCCTTGTGGGTTTTTGCCCTTGAAAAAATAAAATGGAGGAAAAACAGATATAAAGTGACAGAACAGAGAGCCAGCCATGCACACATCATAGTGTAATCATTTTTTTTTTTGTTAAAAGGGGAAGCATAACGCACAGTACATCATAATGTAATCATCTATACACAGCTGCTCGATTTCGTTAGCCTGGTGTCCAGCAAATATACAGGCAGCTAAACTAAATCCAGGTTAAATCTAATTAAGGGTATACTCTTAATTAAGCAAACAACCCCCTGGCAGTATACACGCAACGCTCCAGCCCAGGCAAACTCGTATTAATGGACAGCCAAGCACATGAATCGTCTATATACAGCTGCCCCAGGCCCTGCCCACAGGTCCTCTATATCATCACGCACCAATCACCTTGATTTGAAATACATAGAGTAGTAAGCTCGATCTAGCCACCATGGCGTGCTCTCTCTCCACCCAAAAGAGGGGGGCTCGATCCGCGCAAGCGCAGGCTCCAGTGGTGCCCGACTTGTCCGCGCTCTCCGAAGACCTCATCCGCCACCTACGGCTTCCTGGCAGCCCGCGGGGACTTGGATCACTACACGAGCTTCCGCGGCGTCTGCACCAGCTGGCAATCCGCCACCGCCGACCCCAAGAAGAACGGCTTCACAGATCGCCACTTCCTGCCCAGCAACTGGGTGTTGCTCAGGCGACACCACCAGGATTCCGACGGCGTCGCGCTCGTAAACGTCAAGACCGGCCGCTTCCTCGACAAATCGATGCCAATGCTTCGCAAATACTACTTCGGCGCCGCGGGCGGCGGCCTCTTCCTCCTCGGTGAGCCGACGCATCCCCACAAGTCTCGCGTGCTCAACCCCTTCACGGGTTCGGTTGCTTGTTTCAAGGCGCTCATACCCGTGGGAGGGGTTAGGTCGTTTGTTGCTGTGACGGCGACATCGCCCGTGATGTTGTTCGTCTCTAGCAAGCAGGAAAGCAAGATCTTGTGGGCGGATCAGGAGAGCGAGTTTTTCCAGGAGGTTCGGCCTAATCATCCTACAACACGGATTTTCTCAGCCTAGCTGGAGCTCCCCACCCTTATTCAACGGCTGGGAGCCTGTGAGGTGGAGATCTGACGGCTCAAATCATGGAAATTTTAACAACTTTGCTGAGTTGGAAATCTAACGGCTCAGATCGATGGAGTGCGAATGTTAAAGCATGGATGAACGGTAGATAATCATGTGGGGAGCTATGGCTAGGCTGAGAATCTCCTTTTGCAATCATCCTATGATGTCCATCGCTTCCATCGCAAGTGATGTCTTCATCACCAACCGTCATGGATCCATCGTCTCTCCGACTGTAAATATTGCCGTCAACGACGACAGCATTCCTAGCCTAGTGGGGAGAGCTAGGCATTATCTCGTGGAGTTTGGGGGAAGACTCGTTGTGACCAGACCATGGGAGGGTATGCCATGGGAGCTACTAGTCCGTACTCCGTAGGGTGGACACTGTGAGGAAGGTGCTTGAGCCAGTGAGGAGCATCGGCAACCATGCGCTCTTCATCAGCGACCTGAGGTGCCTCGCCGTCGATGATGCCAAGTTCCACACCGTTGATGGCGGGTGCGTCTATTTTGTTGAACCAGTCATATGTAGCTTACCCACCAGGCAACTACGAGCTTTCACTCATGACTATTATTTGTGTTGCTGACGGAGTGGAAGACTATATGCTGCTGACGGGGGCTCTCCGCCCATTTACCCTTGCCAAAGTTTTCGCGGAATACTGCACTTCCATCCACTATTCTGAAATATGCCAAACAAACGGAGATTTCTAGTATGACTTCCAAGAATCTGACGAATATCAGACGAGTGAGGAAGGCTATGCAATTCTACTCTGATCAGGGAAGATTATTTCTGAATTAGTCTCATGGTGTTCAGTTAGCCAGTTTAGCAAAAAAAATTTAATATGTAGTAGGGCATTATACAATGTTGAGTCGTGAATTATTTGATGTTGCAGCTTGTATAGTCTCTCGTTTGGGACTGAAATCGTGGCTCAATGTATTGACCTCGAATGTATCTTAGTTCTTGCAGTATCATATTTCATATGACATGGATTCAAATTATCTCACATCGCTGTTGGTTTGTGCATCTATTGTTGAAACTTTGAGGTCTAAGCGACATCTATCTTCTCGGCTTGAATGAAGTGTTCAGTGTCAGTTGGCACTGACTACTGAGTGCATGCATCCTATCTCATGAAAAGTGAAACTGATCATATGTATTCTGATCTTAGTTGTCATATCGCGTTGTATTAGCATGCACTCTGTGAGGAATTTGCAGCTCTAGGCCATGCTCTTTTTTAAGAGAATGGAGCTTCTCTCGATTATCTGGTTCTACACTCAGATGTGAGTGGTGCCTACTTTAGACAAAATAAGAAGAGAGAACTGATATCTTCTCATAAGATCTCTAGGCATTGTCTCATCTGAATATATAAGTCACGACCGCTTTTTCCCGAGTGTCCGGACCTTTGCCGAGTGTATTATTTCGGGCACTAGGCAAAGGGGACCTCTCCCCTTTGCCGAGTGTCAAGCAAAGGTAGAACACTCGGGAAAACGGACCTTCGCCGAGTGTCCTCTAGCCAATACACTCGGCGAAACGCGACACTCGGGACAAAAGGGATCTTTGCCGAGTGTCCCGAGAGAAGACACTCGGGAAAGGGGCCGCACATGCTCCGTGCATGCGCGTTGCCGTTTGCGTTGAAGGCGGAGGGGGTTTTGCTGGGACACTCGGCAAATTCTAGTTTTTTCGAGTGTCCGCACTAGGCACTCGGGAAACTTTGTTTTTTTTTCACATTTTGCCAACCAAAATTTTTTGTAGACCTACACATGGTACTTTATGTTGAAATTTGGTTAATTTCACGGTCCATTTACTAAATTTTGTTATTTATTTTCATTTATTGTATTATTTGGTGATAAGTCAAAATTGAACTACAAGTCATTCGAATAATGGAATCGAGGTAATGAAAAAATTATAGTCATGTTACTGAGTTGAATGTGATGCCGTATCCAGAAAATGAAATGAAATTTCCCAAATTTTGTTGATGAAATATGATTACGAACGTGTGACCGTTTTGTTTAAAAATTCTAAAAAATACAAATATTGTTGGAAAATTCCGAGACTTGTCCGGGTGTCACGATATCATACGAAAATGTTGTGATAAATAGTAGAGGATCATTCGCGCAAGTTATCACGTACATTGTTCACAAAACGGAGAATCTCCAAAGAGAAGACATAGAGTTTGGAATAGGTCACTAAGATATGAAGACAAATGGGTTGTTGATTTTGAATTTGACTTCAAACCTAATTTGTATAGACAATATAAGATCATATAAAAAGTGTAAGTTCTCAACAAATCTACTTTCGATTAGTCAATCTTCTGCATCAAACCCTCTAATCTTGTTCCTCGTTGGCACAGAGAATTTGTTCATCAATTCTGGCGACGATCAAGGAATCCTATTTCGAACGAAATTGACACCCTACTTAAACAGGGTGCGGGAAGTGGAAAACCCGATTTCATTTCTTGGTTCAAAAAGAAGGTACTGTCAAACCGATTTATCTCGTACTTAGTTTGACATGCGGTACGTTGCTCTTAATTGATGACCTATCCTGCTCTATCTTGCAGGGCCAAACCGATGAGTCCATGAATGTCGAGTTGAGACAAATTTCCAACGGCTGTGACTATAGGGTCAGGTCATTTAACGGTTATGACGTCATACCCGTGCCAAACCGACGAATGTCTCCAAGGTTAGGATGTTGTGTACAAGGTATCGCCACACGGTAAACTACCTGTCCCAAACGATGCCGATTATTACACCATAGACCCAAACACATATGAGGAGATGACTTCTTTCAAGACAATGGGCTGGAAGGGAGTTTTGTGATAGACTTAACTGAAGTGTTCGGAATGGAAGTAGACAATGAGGATGCTGGAGATGATGTTGATAATGCGAAGGACTTACAACTTCTTGAGCGATTACATCTGGACAGTGATGACGACATTCCTCCTCCTTTAGAGAACCTGCATGATTATGTCAACATGCACGATATTGATGATGAGACTAATGATCCACCTATTATCAACGATGATGATTATTTCTAATACATGTATGATCCGTACTAATTAGATTGCTGCTTCTAATACTATGTGATTTCGGTTTTTGTCTTTCTTTATTTATAATACTATGTTATCTCTTTTAAAATATGCTGATTTGTTGACTTGTTTTAATCGCAGGTGATTGGAGAACGATGGTGGGCGGCGTAGGAAAAGCTGTGACCAAAGCTATGATGAAGACCTTGTCCATTTTTTACCGAGATGACGCCGAGGGTAGTGAGCGGAGAGGTGCAAGCAAGGGTGGAGGGAGAGGTGGAGGCAGAGGTGCACCGAGGTCACCGTCGCCTGAGGAGGAGCACGAGGAGCAGCAGCAGTCTGAGGAGTCATCTGAGGAGGAGGTGGAGGAGCACGAGGACGGGGAGGAGGAGCGCGAGGACGGGGAGGGGGACGAGGAGGAGGAGGGCGAGGACGACGAGGACGAGGAGATGGAGGGCCAGGCCCCTGCACCCCGGTTGCGAGGGTCGTCCCAATTGCCGAAGCGACCAATACCTTTGGACCATCGTCCGATAGTTCGCCCGATCCTTCCCCGGTAAGTTACTTTCGATGTTACCAATACACTATCATTTCATTTGTTTTAAATTACAATTGATACTAACACTTTATCTTAATGATTTTGGCAGGTCTTGGGGTCTGGCCGTCGGGGGTTGTCACAAACGCAAGGTCAACGGCATCCTGGGTCTTTTGTGCAGGCAACACTACCCTGGCATGGTGCTGATTGTGGGGAGAATAGAGATGGCTGACACGTTTGAGCACTATGCCGCCGTCAACGACGTGGAGGATCGAGATGGCAGGATGTTCCGCAACAAGATGGAGCGGGTGGTCATGGAGCTGTGGGTAAGTCTTCCTCACTACATTGCTCAACACATCGCATTTTATTGATCATTCTTGAAATAATGGTTCGATACACCGCATTTGTATGCAGGATTTCTACAGAATTGAAGAAGGATAGGAGCACCTGGCGCGGCAGGTGGCACGTACAGCGTGTCACAAACTTGTGAAGGACATGATGTACGAGGCGCGCACCTAGGCCATCGTTGATTTCAACGCTGCCAGGGATGTGCGGGTTAAGAGGAAGGACGCAGTAACGATGAGGCTGATGAAGGAAGAATACTTGGAGGTAAATATAGAACAAGCTTTCATGAGATTAAGTATGTTTAATTTGATCCTCTTATATGTCATATGCTTGATGACGTGTAGGCGATTCCATGGTGGATGGCAGCGCATCGCGAGTGCTGGAAGGTCTTGGTGGACAAGTGGTGCGCCGAGGACTGGGCGGCGATGCATGAGGCTTGCCGACAGCGTCGGTTGATGATGCAAGGTCCATCACACCATCAGGGCAGTCTTAGCCTCAACGAATATGCGGCCAAATACGTATGTCAAATCATTTCTTCACTCTAACTTTTTATAACGCATAATTTCTAATCATGTTTCTTTCATCAATCGGCGGCTCGTGGTGGCGAGCCTATCAACACCTTCGAGGCTTTTTCTTTGTTCCACAAGGGCAAGGCGACGGCGGACATCCACTACAATCCGAGGACCCGCCCGAGGCGTACAGCAATCTGAGCATCCATAGCTGTCTCAGTTCATACTCAGAGGTGGCAAAGGAGGTCCACGGGCAAGACTATGATCCAAGGTCACACGACCTCGATAGAAAAGTCGTCATGAGGGCTGGAGGAGGCAAGAAGCATGGGCGGTACTATCTCGGTGACAGCGTCATCGACACGGCGAGTACTCCCACGCTCTCCCAGATTCACGCACAGAGCGTTAGCGATGGCCCGAGCATACGCCAACGACCGACCGCTACACAGGCCCTCCAGGTTATTACTGTCACATTGCTCGTTCGTTTAATTTTTTCATTTGATTCAATATTGCACTCGAGTAACATTTGAATCAATATTGCAGGCCCAGCTTGAGGAAGAGAGGATCAGGCGGGAGCAGCTCAAGGCGACTTTGGCGTAGCAGGTGCAAACGCAAGTGCAGGAGGTGCAGGCGTAGATGCAGATGCAAGTGCAGGATATGTACGCCTTCTTTCAAGCTCAGTTCGCGGCGATGGGTCACCAACTGCCACCACATCCGACATGGGCTCCTCGTTCTCCCATTTCTTCTCCGGTGAGTCTCTTGGCAACCTTACACAACTTAGAGACTTAGAAAACATAGACAAACTTACAGACTTAGAAAACCTAGAGACTTAGAAAACTTAGTTTTGCTATACATATTGTATCACAAATGTTATGTCTTCCTTTGTGCAACCGATGCCTAGGTCAGCGGGGTGGAATGATGGGGCTGGGGCTGTGGTGCAAGACGTGGACCTATCGGCAACTCGCTATCTTTTCCCACCAGCACCCCCACCTTTTGATCTATGATTTGTGTTTTGTGGACTATATGTGTGGCTTGTGAGTGTTTGTGGACGATTTGTGGACTTGTAATCGTTTATGGACTATTTGTGGACTTTTGAACACTTTGTGGACTATATTGGACTATATGTGTATTAGTTGTTGAATTATGGACTATTTGAGGATTTGGATGTGGATGTGGTTGTGAAATGGATGCATATTGTCATATATATTAAATGCATGTGTGTTTGTCAATTGGATATGTGGAAAAAAACAAATAAAACAGGTTCTGGAAAAACCGCTTTGCCGACTGTAATTGCACTAACACTCGGCAAAGGGGGGTACCTTTGCCGAGTGTAATTGCAAGGACACTCGGCAAAGGTACCCCCCCCTTGCCGAGTGCCAGAGTGCAGAACACTCGGCAAAGGGGAGGGACCTTTGCCGAGTGTCTGAGAGCAGGACACTCGGCAAAGGTGTCCACCCTTTGCCGAGTGTCTGCCCTCTGTGCACTCGGGAAAACTTTCCCGAGTGCCCAGTTTGACACTCAGGAAAGCTTTTGGCCGCCAGGTCTCCGTCCGTCAACTTTTGTTTCCCGAGTGTCCGGTTTGACACTCGGGAAAGCTTTTGCCGAGTGCCCGACAAAAGACACTCGGCAAAGGGGGTATTCGCCGTGTATACCCTCGCCGAGTGCACTTTCCCGCGTGCTACACTTGGCACAGCCTTTGTCGAGTGCCTCAGGCACTCAGAAAAATAGGGGATCCTGGTAGTGAGTGAAACAATGTGCCAGAGGGTTTTGTGTTGTGTGTCTATATATACATCTTGGAGCAATGCAATGTCGCTTCAGTCTGAAAGCAAACAACAAATCTGCAATGAACACACATTATATTACTCTTGTTGGTTAGGGCTTCCCAATTCCCCCACGCAATTGTAATTTGAGTAGTGAATAGATTGAAACCGATATTTAGGTGAAGTCAAATATATTAATTATCTCATTCCAAATTAAGTGAGCTTTCATAATAAACCAGCTAGATCACATATTACAAAGCATGTGCAGGATTGAATTAACTCACGTTTGTTTTCTACTATATAGGTCTAGTTGAATAGTACATTACACCACCCAACTCCATATATAATTGAATTATGCTAGATTCGCAGAACGGCCTTTGGGTAAATATTAGGTTTTTACTATTTGAAACGTATAACACTGTAGTACTATCTTTTCTTGTGTATACAATCTACACAAGGCCGTAATTGTACTGTGCAGAATTGATTATCGTTTGCTATGGTATAAAACAAGGGTATATTGTGTGCATAATTATATTTTTAGGACAACAGCTGGCAAACTGCCAAGATCACAGAAAATATGAAAACATGCATCCATGGGCCTTCGTTATATGGATCTGTCCATGCATCATGATATGTTAGAATCATATTAGCCAGGGTGAAGATGTGTAAATTAACATTATTAGTTGTAATGATATGCAATTATATAAGTAGGTGACCTGATGGACAAGGGCAAAGTGACAACCTACGACATGTTGTTCGGTTTAGCTAAATTTATCTGACTAATAGTGTAGTATTATTTTGTGCTTATAATATATATACATGACGCTTCCGTCCAGAATCCACATGCTGGATTTATGCTAAGAACTTTTGGAGCAAAATATATGTTTTGGTTTTGCATACTTGCATGTCTAACAAAACCAACATGATTACAGCCTCCCCATCCAGGCTAAACAAAACACCACTGAAGAATTCCAATATTCACAAACTTGCAATAATGCATGCCGCCCACCTCTCGGTAGCACACAAATGGGTCATATTTCTTGGCAACTGTTTGGGTTATAATTACACTTATAATGGAAAAAATGGATGCGAATATTTTATTAATACAAGAATTGAACGGACAAATAACTTTGGTGAAATTAATTCGAACAAATGAGGTTTTCACCATTGAAATGGAATACTGTGAGGTTTCATCAAAAATATCAAACAACATTATTTTTGAAAAAATGAAAAGAATTTAACTCAGGTGTTTGTTTTGTTAACTCTAGGTTTGAAGTCACAAGAGTTGATAAGTTTCAATTAGATTTGTCAAATCAATTTTTGGAATAATAACCAGTTTACACAGTTCACCTTCTTATACGAAATATCATAGAAACAATATATAGCAGTGCATGTTTGCGGGGGAATTCCATCATCCAGCTATTACAACATCATATAGGAATATATTGTGTGTGCTTAGTTAATTACAGAGTTTACCTCGGCTATGAAATTGTATAAATAATTGTAGGGCCTTTTTAGACACACAAATGAAAGTTCTCGTCTTTTCTTTATTTAAAACAAAAAAAAAATTAATGGCTTCAAGTGCTCTGTCTACAGGACAAGAAGAATGTTGTGCTACTGAAGCATTGCTAATGTCAGCTAACGACCTACACTGTTTTGCTTGAGTCTCTTTCAGTACTTCCCATTATACAATTTTGTTGAGAAATTTTGTTTAAGACTCCATGTTGAATAGTAGTACCAGATAGGGCTAACGAGGGTACATTTTAACACTGATACGTACCAAGGTACGTTTAATTTGTAGCACTCTTGAGAAATTTTCATGGTATAAAGGTTACTTGTCGACTTTTTTCTCATGGTACCAAGGGCTAACAAGAGTACTTCGCTTGCTATAATTTTCTTGTTAGCCCTTTACTGGCGATGATAACACGTATACAGCTGTGAAAATTATGTATTTATTCTACACACAATACCAACCGGCGATATAGTTTGTATGCATGGAAGAATGAGGCCTCCATGTAATTAACGACCTTCACGAGATGGATGGATTACAGCAGTACCAGCATGGCGCACTAATTCACTACTGACAATTAATCTACACAAAATTTTCAGTGTGTGAGCACCTGAACATTCTTAGTAAACAATTTTTAGGTTATGGAGATTGTCAGAGAGAACGAGCTATCCAACAAAGTTGTGGTTTTACATGGCCGAATTGAGGTGCACATGCTTATCTGGTCTCTGTTTTTCGTGATTATTTGTGTGTGGCCAAAGCTGAGATCAAATCCGTTAATCATAGTCCTTGAATTGCTGTCGTTTCGTCACCTTAAAGTTCATCTTCAAGCTGTTAACTGCCCTATGCAATGTGACATACTCTAGAACTTCGAATGCAGGATGTCAATATTGAAGAAAAATTAAGTTGATGTCATCCTATCTGAATGGATGGGTTACATGCTTCTCTACGAGGTATCTATTAATGGCTCTATTATTTGGATAATTTGTCTAATTCCATGCTCATTTTACGCCAGTGCTATTCATCTTTCGAAATTCAGTCCTGTTGATGCAGAGTATGTTGGGAAGTATAAGTTTTGCTAGAGAAATGGCTTAAACCTGGTGGTCTTATTCTTCCATCTCATGCATCGGTACAAGTTCGAGGAACATACTTCTATCTAACAATTAACTAGCTGATCATCTGTGAGCAATTTCTATTTTAGGACGTCTGACATAAAAGACATATTTTTGTTGCATCTTTACACGGCACCTATTACAAATTATCAGAGATATCATGATAGTATTTACTTCTGGCAAGATGTTTATGGCATTAAAAGTGAGTTGGAATTTTCATGGCCCTCTCCTTCTCTTTCTCTCTTCAACTAGTGTAGATTCCAGAATATGAGGAGGCTTAGTTATTTGGTAGTGACTTATTTATTATTTGCCATTATGTATATTAGCTTCCTGCGTAGTATTTCCCAACCTAGGGTAACATGTTGTTTGTTTTGATTACTCTAGTGTCCTCTATGATGCCTCTTGCAAAACAATGTGCGTTCATGGAACCATCTGTTGAGACAATTAGCGACGAAAATGTCTTGACATGGCCAACTGTGGTGAGTCCCATTTGTTTCATCTGGCATTGTGTATTCTTGTCTGCTTGATGACTCTCAGGCCTCTGCTTATAATTATAGTTTCTTTAATCCTTCGTTTTATAGCCTTCCAAGTGTAAAGACTAAAGAATCTTAACTTTTTGTCCAAAGCACAACTTACGTTGGTCTTTTGGACCAGGTGGCACAGGTGGATTGTTATACCATACAAGCTCTGGAGCTTGAAATCATCAGTGCTGCCTTTAAATTTACATCAATGTTGAATGGTAAGTTGTGATAATTTGTTCTTTTTACACACGATGGTATATATGGTGGAAGGATATAATGATTGATCTGTTAGATTAGTTCTGCGATTTTCTTGGCTGATAAATCTACCTTTTATTGGATATACTTTTTTTTAGATGTACTTAGATAACCTAGTACGATATTTTGATTTAAACCATTACAGCTTTCCTATCCTAGTTCATAAGGCATATGGGTTAAGTGGTACTACATTCTTAGTTTCTTATCATAATCAGAGGCTTATTTTTTGCTTGCAACACTCTCAATGACAATTTTTAGCAGCCTCAGGTAGTCAGCCAGAGCCAGTTGTACAAGCCTATGTTAGTGTATTATTCAAAATTTGGCAGTTCTAGCTTTTCTTTTCTTTTATTGTAAAAGGAGTGAAGGATCGATTAAATGTCTCATTCTGATCCCTTTTATAAATGGTATTTTGACAAGAAAGGTTAAAACTATCTATGATTGAGGAAAACGGAAAAAGTGAGTGATTAGCCTGCCCTTCCATCAAGTTATTTGGAAAGATAGGAAATAATGGATCATGCTTGAGATAGAATGGAAAAACAAGGGCAAATGGATAAAAAAAACTAACATTGAATCCGTACGTGTGCCTTATAAAGATGGCATTGAATCTCATACTTTTCTGATACCTTGGCAAGTGACTGGCTCGATGGGAGTCATTTCCACCTATGGTTGCATGTTAGCGTGCTAAATTTGATGTTTGCTCTACTATGTAAATTTTTATTCTTTGGTTGGCCTTCTTCTACAGCCATGTCCTGGACTGCTGTTTTCTTCTATCGATATTCTGGTTACTCACATTGTCTTTAACTTCCCCTAGTGAGTGGCCACCTGTAGTTATGTTTATTTAGCATGCGCGATCGCTGTCAATTTTGTGTTTTTATGTCATGTTACTCGTGTGAATGGGAACATAATGCTAAGCTTCCTCTTTATTTCTTGTGTTCTTTTTAGCTCCATTGCATGGTTTCATTCTGGTTCGATGTTGAATTTAATGGACCAGTTCGCCAGAAACCCAAGAAGCAAGCAACCCAATCAATGGATGGGAGCACCCAAAATGCCAGTCCGAGCAGTAAAAAGAAAAAACAAGATGTCTCCATTGTTCTCTCAACTGCATCAGAGGACGCCCCTACTCACTGGCAGCAGGTGATTGTTTTCAGTTTTCTACAGAACCATAATGATTTTTGTTTATGTTTTGGTACATACGATTTGATTAACATATCCATACCACCCGATTGTGAATTCCCTTTTTAGAGACCCTATTGTACTTATTTGAGCCTATAGAACTAAACAAAGACCAGAATATTGAAGGCTCTGTTACCATATCTCAGAGTCAGCAACATGCTCGCTTCCTAAATATCTGCCTTAAATATTTGTGAGTCTCCGAGTGCACTTTGCCAAGTGTATTGGGTGCAAAGAACTGATTTCTGGTAGTGTTTGTAGCACTCTTGAGAAATTTTCATGGTATAAAGGTTACTTGTCAACTTTTTTCTCATGGTACCAAGGGCTACCAAGAGTACTTCGCTTGCTATAATTTTCTTGTTAGCCCTTTACTGCCGACGATGACACGTATACTGCTGTGAAAATTATGTATTTATTATACACACAATACCAACCGGCGATATAGTTTGTATGCATGGAAGAATGAGGTCGTCGTCAGCGAGCAGGATGTTGGCTACGCTGACGACAAGGTCCACGGGAAGAGACGACCAGTCAGCCATTGGAGGTGTCGATGGAACTGGGATAGGATACTCTATTTTGGCTCGGGGGAAGAAACGAGGGTGGCTACTAGCTCTGTGCAATTGCTTGTGGAATATGTGGCGAGGATATGCGGCTATTTATGCAGCTAGAGAGCACAGGGTTGGTGGCAAATGAATCCAGGTACCTTTTTCTTTTGGCGAGAATAAATCCATGTACCATTGACTTGTGTACTCAACTAATTAAGGAGACAGCTGTCGGACGTTATTTTACCTCCAAGTGTAAACAGAAATGGCACTGGAAGAATTGGTAGCTTTTAAAAACCTAGTTAATACTCTTAATTAGCTGTGAAATCTGAATAGAAGATTTTGTATATTTTCTGATCTGCTAGTATATGTGGTGTGGATGTGTGGTGCGGCGGTGATTTGAATTGAAATTCCACAACGGAAAATTCAAAACCGGGATGTGGTCTGACAACGCACGAGCGTTTCGAGCCTAAAGCATCGTCAGCCCGCGTCCCTGAACCATGAAGCGTTGAACGTGAGCGGTCAAGCCTTATTCCAGCCCAGCCGGCACGCACTCGCGAACTTGTGAGCATTTCAATTCTGCCACTTCATTTAGCACCCATTCAAGCTAACAGACAAAGGGTAAAAAAAAAAAAATCTCTCTCAAAAGGTACTACAGTATCAACTGACATTTTCATTTTTTACTGTAATATGAAAGGAAAATGAACAAGGCCAAATGTGAACAAAGGCAATAGAATGCATATTAGCAACAGAGACTTTAGCTAAAGAGCATTATGAACCAAACCTCTTAATCTGCTCTTTATTTGAACAAACATTCCAATAAAGAATCGTGAATTGTTGATTCTCTGCAATTCCCTGGCTGGAAGCGTTAAATGAGAACATTGAAATGCCAAATACTCCAAACATTTGGTTGAAACAGAGGAGAAAATAGAAACAGTAAATAGCCACAGCTCAATCATATGAACTTATAATCCATGCCAGTGTTCATAAAATTTATATGATATTCTTTCATATCTTTCAGTACATGCTACCAAATAACAAAAGATCTTACCGTTCATGTTCTAAAAAAAATACTAAAAAATCTTACAGAGATAGATAAGTGATTCATCTTTAAGTTGGTAAAACTCAGAACCAAGAGCAGAAACCGGAGCATTAACAGTATGCATTCTGCAGCCTGCAAAAGAGCACGAAATCAGTATTCCGAAAATACAACAAGATCACTCAATGGTAACAAGGAAAATGTGATGTGAATCACACTGAATCCTGCTACAGGGGAAGAAGCCCGCGTAATTCAGTTTCAGAAAGAAAATGGTGAAGCAGCTACATTCTGAAACAATATCAGGCTGAAAAGAGTAGGCATCAGAAGAAATAACAAATTGAAATTCTACCAAGAATACCATGGAGAGCTCTTCTGTATAAGATTATCAACTAGCACATGGAGATGACATATCTATTGATCAACTACCTTAATTTTATACCATGTCGTGGGAATATTTCGCTTACAACATTTCTCATAAGAATACACATTTGTAATGTGCTAGGTAAACAGAGATCAAAACATGCGTTCGTGGAATTCGGGCTGGATCCAACCATATGTGCCTACAGTTTATCCGTTGGCAACGATATGTGAGAACTAAGTTTGGGAGAGGATGTAAACCTAAGCTGTTTTCAAAAGAAAAAAAGATGGATACCTCATACACCAGTACATAACAAAAAATGAAGGCTTACGCACAACATAAATATATGCTGATTCACATCTTAGGCTTACAATCTTAATAACACTAACAAATAACTGACAAAAACCTTGTACTCAGACATTTGTTGTGACTTGAAGGCTACATGGTGCCTAGCAGAAGCAGCAGTAACTGCGATCTTCAGCCATCGGATTAGGATGCTCAATCTTTGCTTTTAAAAAGAGGAGTTTCCAATCCGATTCATAGCATCATCTTCGCCTCGAAGAATTGTACTCTCCAGTTCAACATTCATGCAACAGTCCATCCAGCAAGATGGTCTTCTACCTCAGTTTTTTAAGCATGTTATATTCTACCTTTCGTACGTGTGCTGGTGCATAGCTACACATGCGCTGCATTCTCCCAGCCATCAGGTGACAACAGCTTCGGAGCTACAGCTAATTTTCTGATCATATTTTCTGTTCGCCTCGCTGCTTTGCAGTAGCTGTTTTGCAGCAGTTACAGTGTTCGCAGTTATTTTTTCAGCAGCAGGTACAGTGTTCGCAGTTATTTTTCTGCAGCCGCAGCCGCAACTGCAGCCTGCCGAACACGCTGTATACAGTATAATGATGACATAGCAATAAACTTAGTATTACGCCTTCTATTTTGTCAAGACTCGAACACTACAACAATTTTGACATTCTATGACGATGTTATTTTGTCACAGAAAGTCTAAAATTTGTCACAAACTACCTTTCATGACGCAGCGGTGACGAAAATCGCTTCGTCACAGAAGGTGCGTAGCTGATTACCTTCTATGACGTTTTCATTATTTTCGTCATAAATTTGTGACGTTTCATAAATGTTTATGACGCTATCAAATTCGTCACAAACTGTTTATGACGCTACGAAATTCGTCACTAACCATTGGACCGAACCTGGCATGGCTGCCGAACATTTGGCCCATTAATGTCGCGGGCCTTTTAAATTTCAGCCCATTAATTTTGCAGGCTTTTTTACTTTCGGTCCATTTATTTTGCAGGCATTTGAACTTTCGGCCCATTAATTTCGCGGGCGTTTTTACTTTTAGCCCATTAAATTCACAAGTCTTTTTACTTTTGGCCCATTAATATCACGAGCCTTTTAACTTTCGGCCTATTAATTTCGCAGGCCATTATATTTTATTTTCAGGCCCGTTTCATTTTTTGCCCTTTTGTCCAATGTTTTTCCCACGGCCCAATATTATTTTTGTGGCCCATTATTTGATCACAACTTGAACAATATTTTGAGGCCCATTATTAAATCACATCAACCTTTTAATCAGAACACAGAATTACAGAAATGGAAATTTCCACTAAATTTTGTATGTCCATAACCACGACGACACAAATTAACTATACAACAACATAGATGAAATCATCTGTCATCTCACAGTACACTATGCATAAAAGACAATGTGCAAGACAACTGTACGGTAAGCAAGCTGAGAGGAATCCTCTTCACATCCATCCAGGTCCTCCTTTCTCCATGTCGCCTTCTCCCCAAACCTGAACAGTGAAACACATGACATTATGGAGCAATGGCACAAATATATTGGTCTGATGGGAATATGGCATGCTTGTAGACAACAACACAGTTCATGCCACACGCTAGTTACATACAGTTTGGTCAGGTGTGCAGGTTGAGTAGCCTCTAATTTGCGCAAAAAAAAGGATACAACACAGTTCATGCCACAAGCAAAGATATGGGAAGAACAGAGAAGATTCCTGCAGCAGTAATTAATCTCACCTATAAACAACCTGAATTCATCGCCTGGTGAAGCTAACGGCAAGCCATTCGAGTCTTGCAACCAGGAGGGGGCAGCACTAGCACTGGCAGGCAGACAAGCCAACAATAGCCATGGATGGATTATACAAATTAGAGAAAGCAAACTCACCAGTTCTGACAAATAATCTTGTGGAGAAAATAAAATCAGCTAACATTCTGCAGCGCTTCCTGTTGAGCAGAGAAGAAAATATATCATCAAATGGACTGGTAGTAGATTTTAGCTAAAATTATACATGAACTATGACATAGGCCTCAAGTTCGGAGGGACAAAGGAACTATAGTATTGTGTAAATTTCTAAATGTTGTGTACTGACAATGTGGCACACGGGGATATTTACATAACTGAACATACATATTCCACTCTTGCCCCATTTCTATGGTTTCCCCAAGTGCTCTGTCCCACAGAATAGCAAATAAGATAGCAGGTAAGTAGATCCAATTGCTCCCATCGCTATGCAATTTGAAACAACCAATGTAATGCAGCATTATGTGTGTAACGTTGTGCTGGAAAGCATTAAGCTACAGATTCGCCATGCCAATCTATTTAACTCTATACTGCAATACCAAAGCTAACTATCAGACGTGCACTCTTATACTGGCATGTTAGCAAACACTTGACGTGCATACCAAGAGAGAAGATACGAAAAGCAAAATTACACAAACAAACACTTGACGTCCTAGGCAGAAAGCATGACTAGAAGCTTCTATGGCTAATCTATAACAACCGGCCATCCCTTGCCGCGCGTCATGCATGGCATTTCCTCAAACACTTGTTGTGCGTCCAGAACAAAAGCTCCACTTCTAGTAGCAACCATCCCCCTTCCTGCTGCCTTCAGCGAGAGATGGAAACACAATCGATGATGCAGCACAAATCGAACGATGGAACACTATGCACACACGCGATAGGGATATCATCGATTCACTTACCAGGGCTGGAGATCTTACAGGTGGTGACGCCTCGGGCGCAATCGATTGCCGCCATCGTCGTCCTCGGCGGCTTACGCCACCGGCTCTCGCTACATCTCCTACCATTGTCGGATCTGGGCGCAGAGGGGCCGCACGGTCGACAAAGGAGGGAGAGGAGGGTGTGCTGTTGTCAAGGAGGCCGACCGCTGCCAGGCCTCGCGTGGAGAACTCGTGGCGCAGATCCGGGGAGGCTGAGCCGCCGACGAGCCGCATCCAGCTCCTGCCCCTTCTCGCCGGGGCATCCGCCATCTTCGCGAGCGGCGGCGAGGCGCGCGACGAGGGAGTTGGCGCCGCGGCGGCCCCAGCTGTAGAGCTGGACGGTGCAGCTGAGGCGCAGCAGCGAGGCGGGGGGCAGCGGCGACGGCCCCCGCGGGCAAGGACCGGCTCCCGGCAGCTTCGCGGACGTGGGTAGAGAGGCCTCCTCCTCGGCGGCGGTGGGGGCGGATGTATTGGGAGGGAGGGTGGCACGAAAGAGAAGGGCGCGGTGGAGGCGGGGAAGGGGAAAACCTAGGGCTTCCAGGCCGGGCGCCGGTTTTATTCAAGCGAGAGGAGAAGCGAGCCATCGGATTGGATCCGACGGTCATCAGAGGGCATGAAGCGGGCCAAGAAAATCTAAAGGCCGGCTGGACTGGACTTTTCTAGGCCCAGCCAGCCCAGGTCTGCGAAGATTTATAATTAAAAAATCATTTTTGATTTAAGTTTATCTTTTTTATAGCTAGAAATAAGTCAATTTATGGACTCAAATTTGGTGTGTATTTATATCATTTCTATTACCATCACATAAAATCTTTTGGGATTTTTTGGAAACATTGTAACATGGATATCGATGGAAAGTTGATTTATGTTGCAAAAACTTTTTCATGTGCACATGGATGAATAGTTTGTAAAAATCTTACAAAAATTACTATAAGCACGTTTTGCTATGTTACATGTCTCCACAAAATTTCAGGTCAAATAAGATCTTACATCGAGAGGCACAGGAAAGCCAAATGGATAGTCGTTTTTCCAATTGTTTTGCCAAATTTTATCTCGCAAAATATAACGAATTTTCAGCTGATTTTTGGTTTGTGGCTATTCCATGTCAACCCAAACCCATGGGAATTTTTGTTATTTTTTTGAAAAAAATTCTACCAAAGTGTGTTAAAAGTGAACAACTCTATACACATCTCATGAAACTATCACCCAAGTTCAACCATAAGTGAACAATGTCCTCAACAAAGGCTTCAAAAAAAATGGTAACATAATTCTTTTGTGTAGAGGTGCTTCAGTTCTCCATCTCCACAAAAATTCATGTCCAGAAACATTTTCTTTCGAGATTTACAAAAATAACAAAATTTTGATAAAAAATGGCTAGCAATTATTTAGGGATACGACACATCTATATCATATAAAGCAGTTCCATATATTCTACAAATGAGTAGATAATATTTTTATCAACACGGAGGAAAAAGAATGAGTTTATTTGGACTTCGTATGCGAAATATATACAACTTTCAAAATTCAGCAATGAATCAAATTGAGAAAAATAGCTGAAGGCAAAGAACTGGAGAAGAACAGGTGGGGTCCACCTGTCGGTGGCACGGTGAGAGGAGAGCGGGCTGGACTGCTGCTGGGCCAAGGGGAGTGGAGTGGGCCAAGAGGAAAAGAAAAGAGGCGACTGGGTAGTATTTTAATGGAAGAAGTCTATTTTGCCTCCCTCAACTCTTGCCCGAGTCCGATTTTCCTCCCTCTATTACAAAACCGGGTAAGATGACTCCCTCAACTCTTAAAACCGGATTTTTTTCCTCCCTCGGCAGTTTTGGACGGCGGTTTCGCTGACGTGGCACAATGGACCCCACATGTCAGGTGACACATCATTTTTCTTTTTCTTTTTCTTTTTTTTCTCTTCTTCCCTCTTTCTCCCGGCGTACGGGAGGTCGTCGTCGTCGTCTTCGGAGTTGCGCCGGCTGCCGCGCCCACAGTTCGTGGTGGTCGGGTACGACGCCGACGCCGTGAAGCTCTCCAGGTCGAACAGGTCTGAGCTCGCGTTGCTCATCGCCTCCTCGTCCGCCACCGCTGCCAAGTCCTCGTTGATGGGGCGGAACACCTCCAACGACACGCGGGGCAGTCGCGGCTGAACAGCGTCCACCGCTGCTTCCTGCGACCGCCGCCAATCCGATCGCTGCTCACATTGACGGCGACGCCACCGCTTCCCTTCATCCTGGCGACGGCGGAAGCCGCGTGGCCGTGGCCGCCGGCGGAGAGCAGCCTGGAGCGGCTGTTCCAGCTGGCCTCCGACGACGCGGCGGTGCGCCCGCTCTGGCTGGCCACGTCCGCCGCGGGACGGACAGATGCGCCGCCAGCTCGGGATGGTGGTGATGGTCGGGGAGCGCGGGGTGGATCTATAGATTGGTCACGGCGTCGCGCCTCACGACGTCGGCCGCGCTGAAGTACCGCTCGGCCGTGAAGATGCCGATCTCAGCGCCGCCCGACCGCCGCCCCGCGACGCCGGACGGAGGTGGACGCCGGGGCAGGCGCTGCTGGGAGACAGAGACCGAGTGGGAGAAAGAGAGAAGAGAAAAAAAGAAAAAGAAAAAGAAAAATGACGTGTCACCTGCCATGTGGGGTCCACTGTGCCACGTCAGCGAAACCGCCATCCAAAACTGCCGAGGGAGGAAAAAAATCCGGTTTTAAGAGTTGAGGGAGTCATCTTACCCGGTTTTGTAATAGAGGGAGCAAAATCGGACTCCGGTAAGAGTTGAGGGAGGCAAAATAGACTTCTTCCTATTTTAATTATCCTATAAGAAACACCAGTAACAAGCCCATTTTACCGTGAGAATTGGGCCAAATTTCTGGGCTGGGCCAGAGTAGGCGAAAAAATGGTCAAGTTTGCTGGGCCAGGGGGCAGACCTTCGGCCTTGTGGGCTGGGCTGGCTCGGATGAGTCGCTACGTATGATGTCCTGTGTTGCTCGAACTTACGTACTTGTGTTTTTCACTGAAGCAATGTTGCTTCCTCATATAAAGATAGCAGGCCACTTATTTAGCACACGACATGGAGCATCCCAGTGGTTAAGTTGGCTCGTTTCCATGGGGGCTGAGTGCCAGGTTCGATTCCATGAGTGCTCCATTTTTCACGCATGTATACAATAGCTGGCGCATTTTTTTGACAAAATATCCTGGTATGTGGGTCCCACATAATTAAATTTATATTTTGAATATTTAAAAAAAATAATATTTCACCAATAATATTCTCTTCTATGCATAACACGTGGCCTCGCAGAGTGCTTCATAGTGCGCCACGTTTAAAATTCAAATATGCAAAAGGTGGTTTTGATGCATTTTTAAAATTCAAAAAATAAATAAATCAAATTTAGCATGGATTTAACTTCTACTTTAATTGAATTTGTTTTAAAATTGAAAAGTTAAAATTTTAAATGGTTTTTAATTATGGGCAAAACAAAGGGTGTTACAATTGCTCCAAGCACAAAACGGTGACATTTGTTCTAGCAAAGAAATCAAATTGTTTCATAGGCCGGAAAATTTTCAATCAAATTAATCTAATTGTTCTAAGGAAGAACTGAAACTTGACATGTTGTGGGACCAAATAAAATTATATGTGGGTCCCGCGTGATAGGTGGTTGACAAGTGGGCCACGTAATGACAATTCATATTTGTCATAAATTTTGGTAAAAAATAAAGAAAATTTGTTAATGACGATTCATATTTGTCATAACCATTTGTGACGTTTATTATTTACCAATTATTACGTTTTTGTTCGTCATAAGATGATGGTGTCTTGATTTATGACGATTTTGTGGCCAAATTTAATGACGGATTTCGGTTTTCGTCATAAATCACCAGATTTACTCAAAAACGTCATAAACCTAACACACTTTATGACGAAAAGGTGTGTTATCACAAGAAAAACGTCATAGAATGTCAAGATTGTTGTAGTGAAAATACTGCAATGTGGCATTAACTATTTCACCAAATTATCATGCATGCTTTAAGAACATTATACTTTAAAGGTCCATGCAAAATATATGTCATAGTTTGTGCCTGAGGAAGACTGAGGCCTGCATGCAATTATCATCCAAGAAATAGATTACAAAAGCACCAGCAGGGCGGTATGATATTTAGGGTGCGTTCGGTACGGTTCCAGATTCTCTGAGAATCAGAAACATTTCAGATTCAACCTAGAAACGTTTCTCAACTTGAATCAGAATCACTTCAGTAACCGTTTGGCAAAATGTCTGGATTCAGATTCTCAAAAAAGAGTAGAGACATTGAATTGTCCAATATACCCCTATTTGTATTGTTGTTCTTTTGCAACAGTAGTTTTTAAATAAAAAAATAAAGTTGTGACAAAATCCAAAGGGCAAAATACAAGAGTCAATCATAGAATAATAACTAAAAGAAAAAAGAAAGAGGCAAGGTGAATTGGGCTACCATTTTTTTTTAACAGCCCGTCACTTTTAAGCCCACGTAAAGTCCAGGAGACTACCCTTCTTCAACCTCTAGCTCTGCCTCACCAGTCATCCTCCATAGCCTCTAAGCTCAAGCTTCGATCTAGCACCAGGAAGGCACATGATGCTCGTAAACAGGCAAAATGGAACGCTCTCCACCTCCTCCATCATTCCCCTCTATCAAAATTCGATACTATCTTGAGCAATGGCCAACCCTAGCTTGTGGTGAGGACGGCTTTCCTTGCAATTCGACCCATAAGGACGCGACGAGAGGAGCTGAAGTAGCGATGCCGGTGGCATTTTCCCCGTAATTTCGTGGAAGTCCAAGGGAAGGTGATGCCGGCAAAGCGTTTCACACCGCGAAACACCACTTCAGGCGTTTCACTCCCATAGGCAAAAATTGTGAATAGTTTCGCTCCGTTTCTCCTCCGAACCGTTTCGGAAAATTATCGTTTGGAACCGTTTCAGGTGATTCTGCCTAGAATCAGAAACGATTCGGTCATCCAAACGGACCCTTATAGACCACCTATGTGCTTATAGGACTATTATCAATAATATAATATGTGCAAAGATGCTACTTCTACTGAGAAACTATACACAGCACACAAGATTATCATTAGTATGTGAAGGTGATACTTCTACCGATAAACTACACAAAGTTTTTTTTCCAATATACACGTGCTTGCTAAGCTTCCTCAAATCAAGAAACCAAAAAATTGCATGAGTTAAATGTGCTAAATCTGCATCTAACCATAGATGCTTTTTTGTTCCAGATGAGTGCGTGTGTCCAGGTTAATGATGGTGTGATCCATGAACGGATTCAAGAAAGAAAGCAAAAACACGTTACTTATAACAATAGTCATCGACCTTGCACCACTGTATTTGCAAACAAATACTAAAAAGGTTGAAAGATGATATTCCATCATCTTATAGCCTTACAAATTAACTCATGGAAATGGTATGGCTGACAGTTTGTTTTTGCTTGGACTAGATATAGTCCAGCCACGTATACAGGATACATATTTGTTGCGATGAGTATACAGGATATACATATATGATAATGAATTGAAGAAGATATGGGGATAATGACACCACATAAAAAATGAGATAGATGCATGTAGTTGAGAAGCAGAGCAGTAGCAGGCATCATTCATTTAGTCATATCTGATTCTTTTTGTCGAGGGAGCCACATCTGATTTGGTGGATCCGTTATCCCATCTGAAGCCTTCCAATTCATCATCCTCGCTACTATTAACAAACTCGTGTTCATAAGTTGGGATGAACCTGCAGTAATCTGCAAGGACCTCAACAAGAGTGGGAGGGCCGGCACGAAGTCCCTTACTAGACCAATCCATGATGTCCTCTTTCCTTTAATCCGCAAGGCGATAGGAGGTGGCGATGATTCCATACCCGCGGAAGCTATCCAGGGTTGGGTCCACAAAGTAGATGCAGCCAGCCTCTATGGTTGCAAAAGCGTCGATGAAGAAGGATCTAATTTGGCTAACGAAGATGGCATGTTTGCCGATGTTTGTCACCGGCTCAAGGATCTTCCTCGTGCTGTCCGCCTTGTGAACTTCTACGAAGTGACGATTTTCACCACTGCTACGCTTGCTCACAAGAAATAGCTCGCCTGAAGACTCCACGAGGTAGTGACAAGGATCATTCTCTACCCACGAAGGTGCAGCCTCAATGGCGGGGGTCATCCTGATCATCTGCTTACTAGGACGTCCTTGTTGAGAACCTTCTTCATCAACCGTGGAGACGACATAGCCATACCGATCTGCAACATAGACGTCACCAGCGACCTGCATCATGCTAGAAAAGAAGCTGTCGTATGGCACCCTGTACTCTTGAAACCCTTGGCCAACTGGATCTGCCCACCCCACAAAGGTCCAGAGATCGGAGACAAAGAGCCTCATGGTGGGTGATGTAGTCACGGCCACTGCCTTAACACTTTCTGCAAATATGGGCACCGTGAAAGAAACCATGGATCCCGTGAAGGGATTGAGCACCGAAGCACGATGGTACGGTCCAGATTGCTCCCCTAGAACAAGGAAACCGCCATCCGTAGCATTGAAGAAATAATATTTGCGGAGCATAGGTATCTTCTTACATAGAACACGGCAAGTGCGGAGATTCACCATTGAGATGACGCAGTTGCCATTGAGGTAGCCATAATTCTTGAGCGCAGCCCAAGTTTTGGGCTGGAACCGTGGATCCTGGGGTTGCTCCTTGTTGGGATCGACGGTGTACCGCCAGTTACGGCAAACGGCACGGAAGTGCATGTAGCAGTCGATGTCGTTGTCGGCGATCAGGCGGTCAGCAAGGAGAAGGACAACGTCGACAACGTCCCGGGGAAGCGACGACCAGCCAGCCATTGCTTTGGGTGGTGGGGGTCTTTTGCTGGAGAAAACAACAGAGACACGACGCACAGCAAGATTTGTTTTGGGCGCAAGTGCTACTGGTTGTGATTGTGTGTGAGGATGTTGTGGCGTGCGCATGGGTGTATATATGCAGCTAGGAAGCGCTAGGCTCTGGGAAGCGATTTTGAATTTGGCCTTCGTTGGTGTGAAAACCCGGAGCCAATGAAGTGTATGAGCAAGGAGACAGCTATACCCAACGGCATTCTACTTCCATGTATGTAAAGAAATTATGAAGCGCGCCCTAACGTTGGCAACCTTTACAAACCTTGTTGGCTGTGAAATATGAATCGAACTCACGTATTCACACAAAGGACGATTTCGAATATTTTCCATTTTTAGTACATGCGATGTGCCCTGTGGTGAGAACGCGGCTTTGCTTCGGCTGGTATATGAATTTGAACCGAAAATAAATGAAATACTGGCTCTCCCATTATCATACAACTTTTTACTGGGTTCAAACCTATCAATGGCTTGCACCTCCCATTATCTATTGCACTTGGATCCAACCTGGATTTGCCTGAGAGGCTGAGACATGGTAGTCGGCATAGATCCCGTCTCAAGCTCACCATTATTAATTAACACCACATCACCTTGCATTCCCGCTGCACTATCTCGAACCACCCGGCGTGGTGTGTCAGCCATGGCAGAAACCTGGTGGTACACCGTGCTCTGCGTCCTCGTCGTAACCGTGCTGTTGAAGCTCAGAGCCTCTTCCCGCCGCGACGTCGCTGGCCTGAACCTGCCTCCCGGTCCATGGACGCTGCCGGTGATTGGGAGCATGTACTATCTGGTCGGCGGCCTGCCACACCACGCCCTGGCTCGTTTGGCGCGGGGGTACGGCACCGTGACGCTCCTCCGCCTTGCCCACGTCCGTGTGACACCCCGTGTCACTGCAGCCAGCCAGCACACACCTCACCAACTGATCAGAACACAAAAAGAAACCAAATTTGAATTCGAAATCAATTCCTCAAACAATTGTCAAACCCAAGCTTCTGCAGGAACTCAAATTTTTCAATAACAAGTTGATCAAACAAAAATACCAGTGGTTAGCCCTTCTGAAATCAGAATTTTGGAGAATTTTCCATGATTTTTGAAATTCATCTGGTTCCCCAATAAAATCCCCAAAGCTTAGAAAGTAACCAACTTTGACCAGCTGCCATTTTAATTCCCTTTGGAGTCCATATGTGCATGTGGGCCAGTTAGTAGATCATTTCAAAAGCTTTCCAATGGAACCAAGTTACACACAAATTCAAATCAAGTTCAAAATTCGAAATCAATAATTCAAACAAGTGTCAAACAAATGCTTGTGAAGGAACTCGAAACTTTCTGTAACAACTTGATCCAACCAAACATTCTGGTGATAGCCCTTCAGATATCAGAATTTTGGAGAATTTTTGGTGATTTTTGAAACTCGTTTGGATGCTCAAATAAATCCTCAAAGTCTCAAAAATGACCAACTTTGACCAGCTGCCATTTAAACTCCATTGCGAATGAAGATGTGCATGTTATGTCACTGGATTCTCCATCTTTCAATCGTTCGTTCAAGACCAGTTTCACAATTTTTGGGGCTCGTTTGCTAGTGCAAATTGCGTGCACAAAATTGGGAAAAATCTGAGTTTGAATAATTCGGGAAAAAGAAAAGATGCCGCTGGGCCTACCTGTCATCCCCCTTGCTCTCACTGAGCGCGTCGGAGCTTTAGCTCCACGTCGCCGCCGAGGAATGGCGCTCCTCGCCGCCCTTGGCCCGCTCCCGGCCCGCACTGCGGCCACAAAAAGGACGCCACCTCTCTCCCCGGCTCACTCCCTCTGTTTTCCCTCGCCCCCCGGACCACAAACCCTAGCCGCCACCACCCTTGCCGGCCGAGCTCGAGCTTCCACCGAGTGCGCCGCCGACGAGCCTGCTCCGAGCCCGCCGAAGCTTCTCGTGGAGCCGCCATGCCGCCCTGGGGCTAGTGCCGAGGTCGCTTTCACTTCTTCGTGCCGCGAGTCCGAGGATTTGGCCGTCTTCCTCAAGACCGGCCATGGGCTAGCCGACTCGCCGCCGTCCGTTTCTTCTTCTCTGGTGAGCCTCACGTCGATTTGTTGCTTGTCGTGGTTCGCGCCGTGCTTGCGCACCCCTCGGACCTCACTATTTTCCTTCTCCCGCAGCTGAGGTGCCGGATTTCGAGTTTTTCCCCATCGCCGGACTTCACTGCCGCGAGGAGCTCTCCGCTCCGACCACCTTCCGGCCATCCTCGTCGCCAACTTGTTGATCCCCGAGGTGCACGTCATCTCCGTGAAGCCGGCGCACCGACGCGTGCACCTCCCCGTCGACCACGGCGAGCTCTCGTCATCACCGAACCTCCGCCACCCGCCATTCCTCGCCGCCGAGCTACCTCCGGCCAACCCCGCGCCCTTCCAGTCGTCGAGGTGAAACCGCCGTGCCACACTCTCTCTTCTCGCGCTAACCATCCGTCATTTGGCCGTCGGAATCTTAACTCCGGCGAGCGCGCCGCCGCACTCCGGCAACCACTCCGGCCAGCGCACCCTTGACCACATGGCCAGGATCACGTGTGGCTGCGTGGGATCTCGTGTGGTCGTCTTTGTGGCCTCGCATGTGTCCTCGCGCGCGAGTGGACGGATCCCGTGTGGCAACCGTGGATCCAGTGCGGCCCAGATTCTGTGGTCGCCTTGGTGGCCCAGATCTGATTGGTCGCGCCTATTTTGAATCCTTTTCCGATTTGGTTAAATCACCAGAAATTGACTTAAGCTTGTAAATTGCAAAATAAATCGAATACACCTCAGAAAAATGCGAAACCAATTTTGTTGGATTCCTTATGTTCAGATCTATCCAGCAAAAACACCAAATCACACAAACTTGTTCTCTGTTTTCTGTAAAAATGCTTTTGTGCAGATCTTGTTTAATTTATAATTAATTCTCTATTGCTCAATAAATCATGAACTCTTGCATGCCTGTTAAGCTACTGTTAGCACACTTACAGAACATTTTTCTACCATCATATCCTGTTTAATTATTTACTTATGATTTAAATCTTGTTCTGCATTGTGTAAATCATTATAAATAATATGTATTGAAATAAATAATCAAACTTCACAGTAAATTAGTCCAGTGGTGACTTTCACCAGAACAATGCCACTGGACATAAATTACTTTTCAAAACTAATTTATTCATTTAATCAACTCAAGTTGATTAAAGGGCTAACATAATTGAAAGTCAATGAAGGAAATACTTCAAACGAAAGTAATTAACAAAGTTAAATCATTTGCACTTACAGTGCAAAAGACTGTCCTATCAAGTAATTAAATTCTTAAATTGCATCATATTATTGCATCTAACTTACATTAATTCTCCTTGGCATAACGTGTAGTGACAGAGGCGACTCCGGAGCCGCTCGACTTCCAGCTGCCAGTGGAGCAGGCCCAGGAGGTGCAGGAGGAGCAGCCGCAGCAGGACACTGACCCCGCTGACCCAGTTAGCTACACCCCTGAGCCAGGCAAGCCCCGGTGCATGCCTCCCTATTTAGGATTTTATTTTCGCACTTGATTGGGGCTAGTAATTGTTTGTGCATTAGGTTTATTAGGAGTTGATGTGAAACCTTAGAACTGCATTAGGATTACCCTTCCATATCATACCTTGTGTCCTATTTTTGTAGATGTGGTCTAGGTTACGATAGAACTTGCTATGCTTAGGGATTAGCGAACGATAGAAGTCGAATGGTAGGTCCCACTCACATAATAGGAATCACCCTAGATTGTACTAGATGGATTTAGGATTTGTTGAGACCGAACGGGGAATTGTTTGTGTATGATGGTTGGAGAAGGCTGGGCCTTCACGGTGGTAGCCCCGTTTGTGTCGATTAAGGACTGTTCGTTGTTGGCCCTATTGAGCAAGTTCGAACGTACTGATCACATGCTAGTGTTTTTATGGGCCTAGTAAACCTAGTAGCCTGCGTCGCCCTGGATGTCTGGTGGATACTTTACTCTTTCTATCATGGTACTTGGGATAGGAAGGATAACGTCCTGCGCAGTTGTATGTCTGGGACGGGGGCTGCGGCGGGAGACCCCTTCCTCGGGAGGAGTAGAATCTATTACAGCTCTGGTGGTGTACAGCGTAAACGGTTGCCGCATGCGACTTTACGAGTGTGCGGCGTGTGGTCAGGTTTTCTCCTGCAGGATGTACATCGATGCCGCCGCTCTCGGTCAAGAGCAACCTTGTTCAGTGCGCCACATCGTTGTGTGATTTGATTGATGATGATGCTCTAGTACTGTTATATTATTATATTATTACTACTATGCTGCTTATCTGATGTATTGTTACTTATACTGTTTTAGAGATAAGTGCACTGTTTTATTGGTTAAGTACTTAATCTGAAACTAAAACTTGAAAGTAAGGATCAAGTAATTAGTGCGGTTTATGCTATCGCGTCAGCCTATCCCTTGTAGCCTTGCATATTAGGAGTCGACTGTAGCTAGCCACGTTGACGGGTAAGACTTGCTGAGTATTAGTTGCTCAGGGTTTGGCTCTTATTGTTTTTGTGCAGGTAACACCTTTATCCTGACTCTATGGGTGGAGGTGGACAGTGGGATGGCCAGCTTCTTTTTGGTTGGACAGCCCACTGGGAGACTGAGGAGTGATCTCCTCTCGAGTTCGCATCTTCATGGCTTTGGATGCGAATTCTCTTGTATCGTGAGTGCGTGCGCTTGTATCTCTTTTATCTTTGGACTTGAATTTGTATTGTTTCGACTTTTGCTGTGCTACTCGTTGTTTTAATTGGACTAATGTAATCACTTTAAGACTTAAATTGTTCTTTTTATATGTTGTACTGTTGTGTCTGTTCATTAGCACGTACCGACTCGATCCTGTGAAAAGCGGAAACGCTTCAGTTCGTACGCTCGTGGTTTCATCGCCGGAGTCGGCGAGGGAGGTGATGAAGACCCATATGACGCCACTCTGGCGAACAGGCCCATATATGTGACCAGGGGCGAGTCTAGAGGGTGGGCTGGGTGGGCCGCAGCCCACCCCCAGATTCGGCCAGAGAGAAGACCACCCCCCAGTCAACGACTCTGCCCACGTACGCATCAGCAGAGGTTGCAGAAGAAGGAGAAGGGGGCGGCGAGGCGCATTAATAGAGGTCGCAGACTCGCAGGGCTCCCTTGACGAGAACTTCCTCATCCTCCACCTTGCTTCGCCCCCTCGAGATCAAATCTTCTCTTCATCCATTCTACCTCCCTATCTTCCGTTCTAGTTTCAGCAGGTGCAAAATCCTATGTGACAATGCATGAGACATGTTATGAAACTGTCTATGTGTAGCGTTGTACCTGATCTAAATAAATATTGGTGGGCTCAACAGGACAATGAGAACAATATCGTTGGCTTGCGTGGACGTGATGTGTAGGTTGAAGAGGAAAGGGGAGCTTGGGCTTGAGAGATCGGCATCTCTTTAATCTATCTATGTTGGCGAGATAGAGGGGGCGGAGACTTTTCATGAATCCGGAGTCCTTATGGGGCCAGATTATGCGGGCAAAATATTTTCCTGATGGAAATTTGTTGGAAGCGAGAGAAATGTCATGTATATATATGGCATGCTTATGGGGTAGTATCTTACACGGAATTAACAAGTGATAGTTTAAAAGGAGGACATCAAAAGTCCTGTTTTGTGTGGCTGAAACAGAGTTTTAGTGGGATAGACAATGAGAGTTTATAAAATGAACTCTCTCAGTATATTCCTCAAAGTGAGAGATGGTAATCGGATGTAAGTTGGATATAACTAATAAAAGAAGATCAAATCTTTAGCACTTTACTAAAGGTTATGATCTTGTCCCCCATAAACCTCCCAAACAAAGTGTATTGAGTTCACTCCTCAATTCCCCTCGCAAGCCAATCAAGGGATTATAGGACTAAAAGGTCCTACTAGCGACAAAAACCAATTAAGTTCCTCCTCTAAAGGCCTGTTTGCGTGGGTTTCGCTACCGGTTTTAGTTGATTTACAAACAAAAAGAATGCTTCTTGAGCGTGTTTTTTCTTAAAAAAAAAAGAGTGAGAAGGAGTCGCACTGAAAAATAGGGTGAAGCAATGAGCCAAAAGAGTTAGCTTCACCGGCTCCCTCTGGCACCACATTGTTTTCTTTACATATTTGTCTCTACAAATAAAAGGAAGCTGCAGGTTAAGCTGTTCTGCCAAATATTTTTATTTACAACCACAACCAACACAGTTATTTTTCCAGAGAAGATATAGCCATGGCTGAAGCTAGCATAGTTGGAGCCTTGCCAAACATGCCTTCTCTCCTCCAACGCGCCTTCTCCCCTTCCCATCAATTGTTAAACGTTCGTTGAAAGAATCGTTTATTTCATTTCATTTCCATCATTCATCCATCAGTCGACAGCATATGTAATTAAATGTAACGCGCACAGAGTAGCATGCACGCCTAGAGAGTTGAATGGGGCCGGCCGGGAGCAGCAGGATCATCGATCAAGAGATGGTGGCGCCGCCGGTGTCGAGGTCGCACTGCTCCGGCGCGAAGTAAACGGCGTTGGCGTGGACGTCGAAGGTGAAGCGCGTGTTGACCTGCTGCAGCGCACCGATGACCGTCATGCTGCCCGGCCCGACCGCCAGACAGGTGTCCTGATTGAGCCGCACGAACAGGTTGCCGGGCCTGAGCGCCAGCGCCACGCCGGGCTCCTTGAAGTGCAGCGTCGCCGCCGGCAGGTGCTCCCACACGGCGGTGGTGGCCCCGGCGAGGCAGAAGCTGAAGCCGACCCGGTGCACGCGGTGCAGCCCCAGATGCCGGAGGTGCTCCTCCACGGCTCGCTCCAGGGCGGCGTACGCGGCCCGCGCCATCAGCATCCCGGCGGACCCGGCGTTGATGACTGTCCCGCCCGTCCCGTGGGCCACGTCGCGGCGGAACGTGTCGGCGTTGACGCCGGGCAGCATCACCCCGTTGAGGCTGACGCCGGCGAGCTCCACAAAGTAGGCCGGCCCGTAGTCCGCGGCGTGGTTTGCGTTGTACAGGATCTCGGTGCGCTGCATGCCGGCCGTGCTGGGGACCTCGCCGTCGAAGCGGAGGAAGCCGTGGCGTGCCCTCGCTCCCGGCGAGCCAAGCGGCATTGGGACCAGGCAATAGGAGAAGCGATGCGCCCCACGCTCTCGGACGCGCTCCATGATGGCCGAGCTGGTCGTGTCCAACGCCAGGACGTCCTTGTCCAGCATGCTCGCAGCAGCAGCTACTTGGTGGAGGATGCCCACCAGCATCGCCGCGACCACCAACACGGCCATGGACGACGACATTGACTAGCTAGTATAATCCTCCTAGTACCTAACCTGATTGATCGCGCGCATCGATGGACGGAGGCAGCAAGCGCGCCTGCCTTCCCTTTAAATACTAGCACTCCATCGATCAACCACATTGCCCTCCTGCCCACCGTTAATGCATCATGCAAGGCCGGAGCAGGATTCCAACATGCATGTCGCGGGTGCAAAATCAAACTAGCACTAATTGCTTCGTCATCAATTTCTTAGAATCCCCTGTTTTAATCTGCATATCCCTTCCGATCCTCACTTTATCAGATCCTACACTACAGAAGTACAGATGCGCAAGAATTTACCGTGCATGCCAAGGCCAAAGTAGCTGCACTGCAGGATCAACTTTCAACATTGTGCAAGGTTTCATCGACATGGATTCCTTTTAAAATCTCTCTAATTTATGACTACTCTGCCCAACCAACTTGACAGGTATCCGGCCACAGCCGAAGAAGCCCCCCTGTATTTTTGTTCGAGTTTTCAAAGCCAATATCGTTCATGACAAAGCCAATGCGCCAAATGGAGTTGCTATCCTGAACAACTTTTTTTTCTTTGCTTTGTTATCTGTATAACTAGTATGGTGGCCCGTGCATTTGCGCGGCTAGTAATTGATTGTTTTCATAACGATAATAGTATTCACTTTTATAAACTTGTAAGTAGGCATTTTGTCATTTTCTATAATAAGCTTGTATATGCTCCCTCCCATGATTGCAACCCTCACATGCTCGATGTGATGCTCGACTAGGTACTTACATGACCACACCATGCAGGCAACTAACTACACTAGTCACGCATCCCAGTAACATGCCTATAGAAATAGGCGGAGGCGGGGACGCATGAGCCTCCCTCTGCCTACGAATGCGGCAGCACGATCCGGCCACACACAAGGTACCTACTCCCACATTCGATAAAAGCACATATAACATGGCGCGCTATTCGGGTGTCAAAAGGAATTTGAAACAATACTCTGAGTTATTCGGGTGTCAAAAGGGTTCCTTTCCTTTTCGCTATTTAGGCATCCCTATGCATTATAGGAAACTAAGTAATGCGGATTGGAAGGTAATAGAGGAAAGAATAGAGAAGAAGCTAAGTAGTTGGAAAGGCAAGCATATGTTTGTTGCGGGGAGACTAGTTCTTATTACTCGGTGCTGACAAGTCTGACAATGTTTATGTTATCTTTTTTCGAGGTCCCAAAAGGAATTCTCGAAAGGATAGATTACTATCGATCTAGGTTCTTTTGGCAAAGTGATAGCCACAAAAAGAAATATAGATTGACTAAATGGAGCATTATTTGTCAATCAAAGGATCAAGGTGGATTAGGGATTAAGAATATTGATATACAAAACAGATGCCTTTTGAGTAAATGGCTTTTTAAATTGGTAAATGAGCACGGCATGTGGCAAGATCTGTTGAAAAATAAGTACTTCAAGAATAAAACATTGGGTCAGATTGAGAGGAAACCAGGAGACTCTCATTTTTGGGCAGGCTTGATGAAAGTAAAAGAAGATTTTCTTGCACTTGGGTCTTATCATTTAAATGATGGACAACAAATTCGTTTTTGGGAGGACAAATGGGTAGGAAATTCTTCTCTAAAAGACCAATATCCTTCTCTGTATAATATAGTAAGGAAGAAACATGCTACTGTAGCTTCTGTTTTTAGCACTATACCTCTTAATGTTTCGTTCGAAGAACTTTGAGTGGTAACAACTTAGTTTGCTGGCATAATTTAGTAGCTACAGTAGCATATGTTCAACTTAACGATAATAATGATGTGTTTAGGTGGAGTTTACATCAAAACGGTCAGTTTACTGTCAGTTCGATGTATAGTTCTCTTATCAACAATGGCTTCATTGAGAGGAATAAAGGTGGAAATTAAAGATACCTCTAAAAATAAAAAAATTTATGTGGTACGTGTATAAGGGAGTGACGCTCACCAAAGATAATTTGGCTAGACGTAATTGGAATGGGAGTAAAAAGTGTGGTTTGTGTAACCAAGATGAAACAATTCAACATCTCTTTTTTGATTGTCATTATGCAAGATTTCTTTGGAGAGTTGTTCATTTTACTTTTGATTTAATACCGCCTAACAGTGTCTCTCATATGTTTGGGGATTGGTTAGCGGGGGTGGATGTTAAATTAAAGAAGCAACTACTTGTCGGAGCTTCTGCTTTATGTTGGGCTATATGGCTTAGTAGGAATGATACAGTCTTTGATGGCACTCCACTAAAAACTTATATGCAGGTACTATACAGGGGAACACATTGGCTTTGGTCTTGGTCGCTCCTTCAAAAGTGTGATCAAGACAAAGAAACGATGAAGATGGCGAGCCGTAGATTGGAGACTACGGTGATGCAGATTTTCGCTCATTATGGTTTAGTAATAGACTTATGCTTTAGACATGTCGATTATCCAAACAATTAGTGTTTCTTTTTCTCTACCATGGAGTGTGTGGCAGACGGAAGTGCTGCATTTTTTGTAATAATTAACTGGCGGCTCTAGCCTCATTGAGGTGAAGGTCGGGACGTCTTTTCCCATTATCTAAAAAACATGGCGCGCTCTGGCTCCCGTTCCCTCATCCCCCTATCGTGCGGCTAGTCCTGGGACTTGGGCCGAGCCAAATTCATGTGGGCCACGGCCAGAAAGTTTGGCACGACCCGTGGCCTCGCCCAAAGGGATTTCGTGCCGTGCCGGGCTGGGTTTTGGGCACATCGGGCGGCACGGCACGACACTGTTGTATGGGCCGTGCTCGGGCTGACACGGCCTGATGGTGGCCCAACAGCCCGGATTGGCCCGACAATGTGTTCTTGTCAAGTTCTTTAGCCAACCTTCTTTTGTTATTTTGATTCATATTTCAAAATACAAACTTGTATAGATTTCGCATATGTGGTCCAAATTTGATGATTCTTTTTTCTATAATCTTTTAAAAAAAATCATCTCATGTGGAATCTTTGTATGCAAACTTCTCTAGTTCAATTTTCTACTTATCAGTGAACTCATTAATGGTCACTATTCAACATTTTCTCCATCTTTTTTTAGATCTCCAAAAAATACGAATTTTTTAGTCATTTTTTGTGTGGATGTACAACTTATACATCTCTACACATTGGAATTTTGTATCAATTTTTTTGAAGCACTTACTCTCATGTAAGTTCGAATTGCTCCTTATTTGTCTCAAAAGCTTAGAACTTCTATGTTGTTTAGTAAATTTTGAACACACATTCATGCATGCAAACCTTATTGAAAAAAATCACCAGAAATTATAGAGGTTGATGTTTGTCGGCGTTGGGAAATCTGGCCGACGAGTAAATTTAGACTACGCGCTACGGGGGGTTGATTTGGTGAGTGGGGAAGAACACGAGGGATTATCCTGGTTCGGGCGATCGAAGCCCTACGTCCAGCAGTTGGTTCGGTTTGTATTGCTCGTAGTAGGGGTTACAAGTTTGGCAAGAGAGAGAAGGCTCCCAAGTCTCTGAGTGTTGTGCGTGTGTGTGTTTCCCAAGTCTCTGAGTGTTGTGCGTGTGTGTGTTTAGAGAATGTCTCCGCTTGTGGACGGCAGTGGTTGGCGGTGGAGCTTCCCATCGCTGGCAGTGCACCCTCTTTGATCGGACTAGGGTTAGAGGTGGGGTGATTTCTGTCGTGGTAACGAACCTCATAATCTGTGACGTAGTCCCCACCTCCTCTTTATAGGCACTGCGCTATAGGGGCCCACCAATCCTTCTATGGGCTGGGTGTCCCCGATCAGGACACTGAGATAGGGCCCAATTGGCCTTTGGGCCAACTGGTGGAGATCAACACTAACAAGATGGTGAGCTCAGGCACCAGACGGCCCTGCTGCAGCTATGCGTGGATAAACGCTGCCTTGTGTTTCAGATTCAGCTCGCCGATGTTATCCCGGACACGTTCAAGGATTTCCTTACATGCCCGTGATGCAAGTTTTTCGGCGCAGCTGTGAAGGGTGACATCGAGCGGCTGAGCTTGGACTACGGGATTGAGGTTCCCACATGGTCGGACCTGCAGATCATGTCCAAGAAGCTGAAGGGGTATAGCACGATGCCGTCGCTCAAGGGTATGGTTCAAGACATGATGGATGTGACCATGAACAAGGACATCATCCACAGGTTCTCAGGAGAGCCGGAGCTTACTCCGCGGTAAATCGAGTATGCTGCCATTGATTCATTTGTATCTTCTCAAAACTTGCATTGCTGATGGGCATCAAGCCAGTTACCAAGGACGTTAATGAGTAACATTCATCCATAACAATTATAGTTACGTGTGTATCTCCAGTAATATTAACGGGTTAAGGATGTGGCATTGTGTTGGGGAATCAAAGGTCCCTGAAGGACTCAGCGAAGCCCTCCAACGGGTTCTGTCTGATTGTCTAGCCGCTACGGAGCTTTCTGTACGTTTTGACGCCCGAAGGTCCTCTTGCGAAGCCCTCCGAAGGTCTTGCCGTCTGCTGCTCCCTTGGCGAAGCCCTCTTGATGTGTCCGCGTCGCCGGATGAAGGTTCACCCGCCCAGGCTGTCCCTTGGGTCTTTCGTTATCTATTATCCCGAAGCCCTCAGCTGCCGCGGTGTTGGGCGAAGGGGTTAGAGATGACAGAGAAATGTGGACAGAATAAATTAGGTGTCTCTGGCTCGTGGCCCGAAAAAACAGATGTCATTACAGGATCCCCTACCTTCATATTTATAGGGAGAGGAAAGATTGTTATTACAGTTATGCCATCAACCATTTCTACCACGGTTCCGCAGTGGTCCAAGCGCGACCGCCTGGCAACACCCCTTCGTAGCCTTCCTTTATAGCTTTGCGGAGCTCAATGCGCCTTTGCTGGATACAAAGAACCTTCGTACTCTCCTTCTTGCTTCATCTGTCATCATGCTTGCGTTTTCTACCTTCGCCTGGTCCTTTGCCGTGCGTATTCACAGCCATCCTCCCAACATCAGCCCTCAACTGTTGAATGGAAGAACGAAGGTATTTCTTGAAACAGTTATCTTTGGCTGCGATGATATTTTTCCATTTTTTATTCTCATCACCGGATTTTTTAACCTTTCTTTACTTTGTACTTACGTCCCTGCTTTTCTTGTTTTAACTTTTACATCCTTGGTTCCGCCATGGTCTTTAAATACGAGTCGCTTTCATTCCCAGAATTCATCTTCTGTTTTCACTGTCGTCTCTGCTTTGCTAACATCATATCTTCCGAAGGTACTTCTTTCTCCGTTCCGATGGCTCAGCAGAAGTCTGTAGCTTTGCCTAGGGGTTTTCATTCCCTTCGAGCAAATTACGTTTTCACGAGGGGTATTCATACCACTCGTGATAAGGGTAATTTGAAGCATTACTCTGAGTCTGGACTTCTTGATATTGATTTATTTCGGCTCCCCCTCGAAGGGCCTAAGCAAATTCCTGATGATTTTCTGAACCCTAGACCTGATGAGGTTGTAGTCTTCTCGTCTTATTTGGATGCTGGTTTATCCTTTCCGCCTTCGAGACTTATTTCTCGTGTTCTTTCTATGTCCCACCTTCAACTTCATCATCTCACTCTAGTTGCAGTTGCAACTATTTCTGCGTTTGCCTGGGCTTGCATGAGCGAAGGTGTTAACCCTGACGCTCATGCCTTTTATCATGTATATCAGGCTCGGCACACCCCTCTTTATGACCATCAGCGTCATATTAGTCCATGCTTCGGCGTTGTTGACTTCGTAGCTAGGGAGGGGTTTGTAACCCCACTTTCTAGCTTTGACCCTCCTCCTTTTCGCGAATGGGTGAAAGATTGGTTTTATTACCGTGTTTCACCCTTCGAATTTCATGCTGGCGAAGCTGTTGAAATACGTATCGTTAATAGCTTCGAGCCTCTTAGAAATCGGGTTGTCTCTCGGTCTTGCGAAGCTTTCTTGAGGGTTAGCCAAAGGATGACCCTAAGGGATATCTTAGAGGAATGCTTCGCGGCCGGTGTTTGTCCGCTCTCCCGAGATGGTTGGCGACCTACTTTTTAACTGTCGAAAAATGTACTTGGCTTAAAAGTGCCATCTTTCTCTTCGAATCCGGGACCTCGTATGACCTCTTTTTACTTTCGCAAACTTCGTTTACCCATTCTTTCTTGACACGGTTTTGCTCCGCTAACACTTTTACCTCCTTTTTTCTTACTTCACCCTTTGGTCAGTCCAGGATCGAGTGAGATCCTTTCTTGGTAATTTTTCTCAGAAAGAGTGGGTTGAGCGATCCCGAAGGGGGATTGGTCTTCGAATTAACAGAGTGTATCAGAGCTTGGATATTTTTCAGTCTGAGTACCCTTCTCCCGAAGACATTTCTTCTGGTGACGAAGCCTCTTTTGCACCTGTTGCGACTGGTCCTCCTTATTTAGCGCTTCGACTCCTTCCACCATTGAGATGGGTTCCTCGACTGTTTGTGGTGATACTCCCGAGATTAACTCTGCTCCGAAGAATGCTGAGATTCCTTCTCCTCCCGGAGGATGTCTCGTGACGCCGTCGTATTCCACGATCTTCGAAGAATCGTCTCCTGCTGCTGCTCCAAGTTCTGCTCCTTCGATTGATGCTGACGCTTGTCGTGATATTTTTCAAGTTGACCCTTCGATGAATCCGCAGAGTGATTCACTTAAAGTTCCAAGCACGCCTGTTGGCGTTGTTGGCGAGAAGGTTGTTAGCTTTGAAGCTCCTTCTAGACCCCCCCCCCCCCCCCTTCGCAGCTTCTTTGGCTTCTTGTTCTGGTGTGAAAAGCAGTTTTGCTCCCCCGAAGAGGGCATCATTCCTTGGTTTACTCGGCAAATGTAAATTCAATGAGCTTGATTCGGCAGATGTCTTGCCTAGCTCAAGCGAAGTTGCTACTCTTCCTTTGCCTTCGAACGATGCGCCGCGGGCTTCGCAGCCTCTTGCCTTGGCTGCTTGTTCTCGTGGTATGTCTTCTTTCTCTCTATATCTTTGAAAAATAGGTTTTCTCTGTTATTTACCTTCGTTTGCTTTCTTTCTTTAGGATCTTCGGGCTCTGGGACTGGCGAAATAGACGTCCAGTCTATATTGTCTTCTTTGAATGCGGATCTCCAAAATGTGGATTCTCTTTGTTCTGTTGCTCAGAGGCTTCGTCTTCCTAAAGTTGAACTTGGTCTTTCTAATATTTGGAGCGAAGGCCTTTTTCGGTCTTTGATTGCTCACCAAATCAAGGTTTGATTGAATGTCCTTCGTCTTTTATTACATATGATGCTTCGCGCTTTACTTGTTTTAATGTCCTTCCCTTTTGTTACTGCAGTCCATCACCCTTACTCATGCTTGTGCTCGTCGAAGCCAACATCTAGTTGGTGGTCCTTCGAGAGTGTTAGCCCTCGAAGCCTCTCTTGCCCTGAAAGAAGAGGTGTTGAAGGCTTCTTCGTCTGCTGTTTCAAAACTAGAGCTCGAGATCGCAGCTCTTCGAAGCACCGCATCGGGGCAAGACCAGTATTTGTCCCTCCTTGAGAAGAACATTCGCCATAAGAAGTTGCTGTTGGAGAAAGAGGAAATTTTCCACATTTTTCTTTCGTCGCGTCCGTCTGAAGTTACTCAGTCGAGGGCGTTACTCTCGATACTAGCTATGCTGATTCCCTTCGCTTCTGTGAACTTTTGAAGGAGTTGCTTCAAGCTGTTGGGGCGAATTATGACAATCTTTCGCAGGAAGCTTCTCCGGAGAGTGTGAAAGAGTGGTTATCCGTCAATGTTAGGGGCCTTGTCAGCGTTTGTCGGTATTACTCCTATGACGCCGTTGTACTCATGATCCGAGATGTCCTTCACAGCTTTCTCTGCGGGGGTAGCAATGCTGCTGAAGCTATCGCCCAACCAGGCTTTTCAGCGAAGGCTTCTGATCCTGCTCATGACTTTGGCATAGTAGAAGCTAAGTGCCTTAGTTTGATTAGCGATCTTTGGTGGAATAGGGTCAAAACCCTTGCTCCTGACCTCCCCGAAGGATCTTCTTAATAATCTATGTAACGTCTTGGTGTGTGAGTGTAAATATGTCTTTGAAAGCCTTTGGTTGTATCTTTTAGGGATACCCCTTTTTTGTTGCAGAACAGATGCTTTTGCTAAATACCTTCGCAGTCTATTTCCGCATCAAATATCTTTTTTCTGCGTTTCTTTCTACGATGACTTCGAACTCTTTATTGAGTTTTTGGATTTTCGTAACCTCATGCATTTTCCTGGCGTTACCGGTGCCTTCGTGTTATTGACTCGAAGTTTGTTGTATACGTCTTTTATCTCGTCGTTTGGTATGTCCACCTGTGTGAAAGATGTCAACCCGTAGTGTAACTTTTCCATTATACTTTTTGTCTTATAACTTTTGGAAGATAGCTTCGCTGACTTCTGCTCTGTAGTTTTTCTTTTTCGACGACAGGGGCTATGCCTGTCTTTAATTAGCAAACGGTGCTCTTTTTCCTGTTTTCCTTCGAGCTTCTTGACGAGTTGTAGACTTCACGTGTCTTTTAACGAAGGCTGTCATCTCCCTCGGTTTTCCCTTCGCATATCGCTAAACCGAAGTTTCGTAGTCATCCGTGTGGTTATCGTCCTTTCGTTTCATGTATGGGCTTTAAATAGTTGGCTTACTTAGCCCTTTGGCTGTAGCTTCACAATCTCTAAGCGAAGGCTACTAATTTTTTCCGAATTGGTTTTCTAGCCTGTTTCACGGAGACTGGCTTCGTGATTCCCTGGTGAAAGTCATGGATAGTTGTTTTCGCGTCTTCTGAGCGAGAAAACATTATCCGTATATATTTTTGTGTCGTTTTGGGCGCTCTTGATGAACGATATTACCTTTAGGCGAAGGGTATTGTTAGTTGCTTCGCAATTTTCGAACGAAGGATACTATATTTTCTTTTGAGTTGGCTTGCATGCCTTTGATAGGTAATAGCCTCGCGATTTTTGCCGAAAGCTAACGGTAGTAGCTTCGCAATTTCTTAGCGAAGGATACCATTTTTGCGTTGGCTTTGGTGCCTTTGATAGACAATAACTTCGCGAAGGTTATTGATAGTTGCTTCGCGGTTTCTGAACGAAGAGTACTATTTCTGCGTTGGCTTTCGTGCCATTGATGGACAATAATTTCGCAATTTCGCGGAAATTACTATCAATTTTTTTTATTATTTTCTGCCCTTTTCTGGGCGAAGCTTAATCTCTGCCTTTTTGGAGGCGAATTTTTATCATCTTGTCTTGAATTACGACAAGGCTCCATTCCTTTATAAAAGATATAACTCCCTGATTCCTTCTGGAGTGTTCCTTCATGCCCTATATATACAAGGAGTGTTTCCAGTTGTCCGATCTGCTTCTTTTGTCTTTCTTTTGGTAGATATGGAATCCTTGTGGGATCGCCTTCCTCGTGATGTTGTGAAGGTTCTCACACGCAATGGTTTGAAGCGCGGGGATAATCTTCCTCAGGAGCTTGTCGACCACTTCGCAGAGCTTGACAAAATTACTAAGAAGCATTCATTGGTCGAAGTTCCTGCAGAGCCTGTTCCTCTTGCAGTGGTTCCTCCTGGTGTGATCATCATTAGTGATGACGAAGGTCCTACAAATCGTTGCGCTAGGCCTTCACCATGCTTCGGAGTTGCAAGCCGTACTCGTAGTAAAACCAAGAAATAATCTGATGTTGTTTCTTGTTGTTTCTTTGATTTGAATCTTCGCTTGTATAGCTCTGCCTTGCCTTGTTTACTTTTTGGTTTATTGTAAACCCGCTGAGTTGGGTAATCTATCTCAGATGCTCTTCTCTTCTTTTGGTCGTGGGTTCGGCCCACGGACGGCGCCAAATGTTGGAGGATCGAAGGTCCCTAAAGGACTCAGCGAAGCCCTCCAACGGGTTCTGTCTGATTGTCTAGCCGCTACGGAGCTTTCTGTACGTTTTGACGCCCGAAGGTCCTCTTGCGAAGCCCTCCGAAGGTCTTGCCGTCTGCTGCTCCCTTGGCGAAGCCCTCTTGATGTGTCCGCGTCGTCGGATGAAGGTTCACCCGCCTAGGCTGTCCCTTGGGTCTTTCGTTATCTATTATCCCGAAGCCCTCAGTCGCCCGCGGTGCTAGGCGAAGGGGCTAGAGATGACAGAGAAATGTGGACAGAATAAATGAGGTGTCTCTGGCTCGTGGCCCCAAAAAACAGATGTCATTACAGGATCCCCTCCCTTCATATTTATAGGGGGAGGAAAGATTGTTATTACAGTTATGCCATCAACCATTTCTACTACGGTTCCGCAGTGGTCCAAGCGCAACCGCCTGGCGACACCCCTTCGTAGCCTTCCTTTATAGCTTCGCGGAGCTCAGGGTGTCTTCGCTGGATACAAAGAACCTTCGTACTCTCCTTCTTGCTTCGTCTGTCACCATGCTTGCGTTTTCTACCTTCGCCTGGTCCTTTGCCGTGCGTATTCGCAGCCATCCTCCCAACACATTGCACATGATTGATCTTGGCTAAAAATAGGCATACAAATTCTTTGGAAAGACCAAAAAAAGCCGAAATTGATTGGGAGAAATAAAACACATCAACTTAAGGAAAAAAAAAACATTCTTCTTTACAGTACTACCGTGTTATTTAGAACCTGGCATACAATGGTTTCACATAATGAAACAAGTTTACCCCTGGTTTCTTTTACAAAAGATCATAATTAAGCATAATATGTGGATATGCAGTGCAATGCAAGTAGAGCTTTATCAATCTGATACTACCCAATCCATTTGACATGCATGAATTGAAATATAGATTGGTTATTGGCATGCATGCACTCTCTGTCAAACTGCTTCGAATTTTCACTCAACAAAAAACGAATTGAAAATACTTCTTCAAAATTTATAAATTACCTGAATCATATGCAGTTGAAATAATTATAGGCTCAAGTGCGGAGTGCTCTGAAATTCCAATTGCCCGGGGGCAAAAAAAAAAAACTGCTTCAGTGCATTTTTCTTGCAGAAAATTGAACTGCTTCAAAATTTATCCCACCTCCGAATCTTAAGCCATAACCGCTACCTAATGATCGAATCAAGAAAAACGAGACCAAAGTGAGAAATAGGAGAGACAATGGACTCAAAATGTTCGCAGTGAATAAGCATACGCTATTATTGTACCATTTGTACATGATTCCATTTATTAGAAAAAAATTAGAAATAATCTGATTTCCTTCCGAGAAGGGGGATTATGGTGAAAAACATGTGGCAAACGGGATCCTAATGCTAAAATGGATAATGTAAAAGGGTTTCATCTTTGTTGCGAAAGTAATTTGAAGGGTCTAGCGACCAGGCCCGGCTCTGGGGCATGGCCATAGGGGCGATGGCCCAGGGCCCCGGACAGGGAGGGGCCCAAAATTTTCTATGCATGTGTGGTCAGGGCCCAGAGCTGAGAGGGAGAGAAAGCAATTTTTCTACCGCCCAGCTCGCCTCACGCTCGGCAAGTCCAGTTCGGCTGCACCGTCGCCTGATGCTTCTCTGCTACGATGATCAAACTGAAGAGCATCAATCAGCCCTGGAATCCTTTAGAGTTAATTACTTCCTAGTCATAATTGATACGGCAATTGCTTCATTGACTAAGTAGATTTGAGCTTTGAAGGCATTTGCGAATGTGTTTGGCTTAATTGACTAGTACCTTGGATGATAATGATCTACGGGAATGTTGCATCAATTTTGTGCCAAGCTTTTACTCATGATGGCTCATCCGATGTTGAGTTGAATGGTTTATTTTCAGAGTTAAAAGTTCTACAAGCGACATTGCTAGATGGCTTGATGTCAGCACTTGGGATTCTTCAGTTTGTTATAGATGCAGATTGCTATCCAAATGTTTCAATTGCCTATCGTATCCTCTTGACTGTAGCTGTGACAGAAAGAAGTTTCTCAAAGTTGAAGTTACTGAAAAATTATTTGAGGTCAACTACGTCACAAGAAAGGTTGAAGGGTTTGGAACTTGAGAAGGTTATGTTTCAAACTTAATTAATTGTGCCATTATTTTTGAGTGAAAAACGAAATATATATTTACATAGAAGGACCCCGACGTCGACTTCGCCCCAGGGCCCTCCAAAATATAGAGCCGGCCCTGCTAGCGACAGCAGCATGCATGCATTCACAGGTGACGTAAGGATCGATATATTCCCCCTCCTATACTCTAAGGGATCAGATAACTGTGGTGGCGCGCAATTGTCGCTCATCCTCCGGCGATCGAAAATCTCATATGGCGCGGTCTGAGATGTTGCAGATTTTAGGATCTCCATTCGTCGCGGTGTTGCATGGGAGGTTCGACAATAAGCTGCACCTAGGATATGATTTTTTCGCTCAAAAAAAAAAGCTGCACCAAGGATATGTTTGTATTCTTTTCTTTTTAGTTTCCTATTTCTTTTCATATGAGTGTGGCATTATGCACTACGGGAAACCCCCTATTTGCCGAGTGCCAGAGGCACTCGGCAAAGCCAGTATTACACTCGGCAAAAAGTTTGCACCGGACGGCAAACAGCTCTCGGCAAAGCTGGGTTTGCCGAGTGTTTTTTGTCGGGCACTCGGCAAAGATTTTGCCGAGTGTCGAAAAGGCGCTCGGCAAAATAAAGTAACGAGACGGAGGGAAACGGTCGTCAAAAGGGTTTGCCGAGTGCCCTGACGGCAGGCACTCGGCAAACAAAAAAAAATTGCCGAGTGCCAGAGGCCAGGCACTCGGCAAACAATCAAACAAGGATTGTTTGCCGAGTGCCTGGCCTCTGGCACTCGGCAAATTTTTTTTGTTTGCCGAGTGCCTGGCCTCTGGCACTCGGCAAACAATGGTAAGTTTGCCGAGTGCCAGGCACATGCACTCGGCAAACAATGGCACATGTGCCGAGTGCCTCAGTTTTGGCACTCGGCAAAAATCTGAGGCACTCGGCAAAAAAAATCGACAGATTGCAATAAAATGTTTAAAATCACTGCAACCTGGACCAAAATCACACCAAATCATACATATATGCTCACCATCATCACATACACATATATTTCATCACAAACACATAGAAATCACCACAAACACATAGAAACCACCACAAACACATAGAAATCCATCACAAACACATATTTGTCTCCAAGTACACATAGAAATGTTTCAACTTGACATCCCCAAACACAACTAGTTGGTTCATGCAATTGAAGTACAAATACAACTACAACCTACATCGGAGGAGGGCGAGGATAAGGAGGGAACGGTGACCAAGCATTGGGAGGAGAAACCGGCTGATTGTTGGATCCAACGGATATATTCTGCAAGAAGAAGATATTACATGATTAACACAAGATTTCAGATAGAAGCATACAAGGTGAAGCATTCGAGATTATAATTGAAAGTTAGAAATGAAACTACAAGGATTTAGATAGACTCACCGGAGTGCCCTGACTCGGACTCGAAGTGCCGACAGGAGGAAGAGGTAGTGGCGGCGGTTGCATCCCACCACTGTGCCACTGGTGAAACATCATCTGCATTTACCGCTGCAAGTCCTCCTGCATCCTTGCGTGCTGTTTCTGCAGCCTCGCATCGTACCTCGCCTGCTGTTCCATCAGCTGTGCCTGGTACTTCGCCTCCTGTGCCTGCAGTTTCGCCTCCATCTCCTCCCGTAGCTGGGCCTACAATATGTCATCCCAATGTTACAATGCAAAGCAAACATATGTCAAACTCAACGAAACGACGAATAGAACAGAAATAACCTGGGCTTGGTCAAACTGAATCTGTGCAGCGCTTGGCCGTGGGCGTATGGGCGGGGCTGAGGACGAGCTCCTCGCTCGGATCTCAGAGAGGGTGGGAGTAGAGGCCGTGTCCAGTGTGCTGTCTCCAATCCAGTACCGGCCATGCTTCTTACCTCCACCGATCCTCATGATGATCTCTCCATCAAGTTATGCGTTACCTAGAAACAGAAATGAAAAAAATGGCGGGGGGATCTTTTATGTCTCACCTTGATGTCCGGCAAAGTGACGAGTGAAGACGGTGGAAAAACCTCTCCTATCCTGCAAAGAACGAAACATAAAGCCGTCAATTCAAAATTTCGACAGCACCTCCCCTCTACGGTGAGGTTCCCAAAACCTGCAAGAAAACAACGACGCGATGGCCGCCAACCACATCCAACAAATCAACGGCACGATGCCCGGATACCACACCAAATTGAAACAACCACTTGGTCCAATTGAAACAACCAAATCACTTGGTCCAATTTTGATTTTCAATTTCAATGACATACACAAGGACCAATCAAATAGTTCCTAAATATGTCACAACATACAAGCAAAAGTGCTATTTCCTAAAGATGTACTCTAAATTTATAAATATGTCACAACATACAAGCAAATATGCTATTTACAAGCAATTCCTCATTTCACATGACTAGCAATTCATTTCATATTTCACAAGCAATCCATTTCATATTTCACAAGCAATCCATTTCATACATTCACAAAAAACAGAAATAATACAAGCAATTCAAACATATTTTAGTATTGACTAAAACAAAAAAAGAAGAAAAAAAAACAGTAGAAGCTCACCTTGGACGTCGCTGGCAGGGGAGGACGGTGGAGGACGGGGGCGTCGGGGCCGGTGGTGGAGGGGCGGCAGGTGACGGCGGCGACGTCAGGGTCCCGGCGACAGGGGCGCCGGCGACGGGCCCCAACGTCGGGGGCGGCAGCGTTGGGCCCCGAAGTCGGGGGCGGCTGCGTTGCCCGCGGCGTCTGGCCGGGGGAGCGGGGCGGTGCGGCGACGCGGGAGGGGCCGAAGGCGGCACGAACGTCGAGGAGGGCGGGGGAGGAGGAGGCGCGGTGGAGTCCGACGGGCGGTGGAGGGCAGCGGCGTCAGGGCCGGGGGAGCGGGGCTCGGTCCTGGGGAGGTGCGGCGACGCGGGAGGGCCGGAGGCGCCGCAGACGTCGAGGAGGGCTGGGGAGGAGGAGGCGCGGTGGAGGCCGGCGGCGCGGTGGAGGGCGGCGGCGCGGGCGTCGAATCCGGGGCGGGGTGGAGGGCGGCGGCACGGGCGTCGAATCCGGGGCGGCGAGTTGGAGAGCGGCGGCGCGGGCGTCAAATCCAGGGCGGCGCGGTGGAGGACGGTGGCGGAGGGCGGCGCGGAGGGCGCTGGGCGGTGGCGGCGAGCTGGTGTAGAGCGGGGCGAGATGGAGAAGAAAGAGATAAGGGAGAGAAAGGGAAACCGGCCCGCGCCTAAGTGTCCTGCCTAAACGTTTGCCGAGTGCTAGATCTGAAAGCACTCGGCAAACAATATACACTCGGCAAGCAATGTTTGCCGAGAGTTGTGGGCCCGGCTCTCGGCAAACATTTTCAACAGGAGTTTAAAAAAAATATAGAAATTCAAAATAAATTCAAAAAATAGCCAAATTTTGTCATGATACATTTCATATCATCTTTTTCCTGGAAAAAAAGATTTAAGGTCAAACCATATTGTGACCGTCGTTTTGGTTCGAAATCTAAACAATCACTTCATAAGTTTATGGATCTTCTTTGATGATGCTTCGGTTTGTAAACAAAGTAGGTGACAACTTTTGCGAAACTTTTTCTACAATTTACCATGCGCTCCACGTATGATTTCATGATACCAGTGCGAGTCTCATAATTTTTAGACTTTGTTTGAGTTTTATAAAAATAAAATACAATTTCACCCAATGTTCAACCTTATATTTCATGTACAAGATGCGCGATTTTTCTGTTCATTTCATGGTTACACCCTCACATTGGACTCAGGAATATGAAGATCATTATTTGAGTCACTATATTTTAATATTTGAGTCACTTGTAGTTCAAATTTGAATTATCTTCAATATATACTTTAAATGAAATAATTTACTAAAATATAACAAAAAAATCGGGAAAAATACCATATTTGGACATGGAGTAACATGCAATCGTATATTGCTGTCCAAAAAAAAAGAGACCAAAACCGGTTTAAAAAAAAAAAAGGTTTGCCGAGTGCTTCTACCTGGCACTCGGCAAACCACTAAGTTTGCCGAGTGCCTAACCCTGGCCCTCGGCAAACCTCTAAGTTTGCCGAGTGCCTGACGCGTGGCACTCGGCAAACGTTGACGGGGCCGGCGCCGTTTCCCACCTGGCGCTCGTGCGTGGCACGTGCCCCTGTTTGCCGAGGGCCAAACAAATTGCCGAGAGCTTTCCTGGGTTTGCCGAGTGCCTTCTCTGCTGGCACTCGGCAAACCGGAGCTGTGCCGAGCGCCGGATGTTTGCCGAGTGCCTCCGTGTTGGCACTCGGCAACTAGCTTGTTTGCCGAGTGCCCGACGAAAAGCGCTCGGCAAACATTTAGCCCTCGGCATAGACCCGGTTTCCCGTAGTGATGCTCGCCTGATGAGGACGCCGTAAGTCCCTTTTGAGAGCCAAGGCTGGGGTTAATATAATCATCCTAAAATAAAATGTGAAGCGTCTAGCCATGCACTATTGGTGTGGGCCATCTTGCCAATGAGTTCTATTGGATACTAGCTTTCAATGGATGATTTTAGATTTATATTTTGCTGCACAAATAAAATAAAAAATTGTTTCTTTTATATATTAATACATCATATCTTTTATCGCTCCAATAAGAGCAAAACGACGGTGGGCACCAGACGGAGAAACTGACAAGTTTTCAAAATCTGCACCGATAATAGGAGCTGCACCGTGGCCACGGCGTGTGGGCGTCGTCTGCCGCCGGCTTGAGGCGCTTCCATGCTACGCTGTTGCACTGGAAGCCGGTACTAAAGGAGACCATCCACATCTACGGTCGCTCTTGTTCATCCGGCGCTTGGCCTCGATGCACGCCAGCTGCTCGATCGTACAGCACCGAGCTGCTCGACGTGTTCCCGAACTGGAGCGGCGTCATCATCCGCGACACCTCCACGTCCTCGTCGGAGAGCCGAGGACGCGCTACCCCTCATCGATCATGGCACAGACCCCGCGAATGGATACACAGGTGCTCGAAAGCTGCATGCAATTCCAGGACGTGCAGCCGTCCTCTCCGGAGGAGCTTCCGATGCTGCAGTCGACGATGTAGAACCAGAACGATACGCGCGAGAGAGTTATCTTCCCTTCTCGCCTCCTGCATCTGCTTGGTCGCCGTCGAGTTTTTTCTCGCAGCAGTGAACGTATCCGCTGCAGGTATATCGTTTTTAATTATTGCTTCTCCCATCCATATCGTTGCGTTTCCACTAGAAAGTTTTGGGGTTTGAATTTTGGGGGCGAGGGGGAAAGGGTCAAAGCCAGAAATGGCAAGCAGTGATGGACGCGGGTGAGAAAGCGTGTGTGCGTTGTCTATCTATGTCTATGTAGGTCTGAGGGAGAGGCACCTGAGATTTAGAAAGAGATACTGTGATGAACGTGGCGGTATAGGGTTTATGCTCCCCGTGAGCTTGAGATATATAGAGAGATTTGGAGAGATAGAGGTAGGAAGTTGTTCAAACTCTTGCTTGCCTTTTCTTCAAACTCTTCGGCTCCATATATAGATGTCGGCCTAAAACAAATCTCCTAATCGATCCTGATTACAATCCAACTACTTCACGCAATTGACTCCTAACAAAATAAACTGACAACTGAATCTTAACAAGAATCCAAACCAACTTAGGCAAGCTAACTAAACTACCCCGTGCGCACCATGGACGACTCACCCCACTTTGGGTTTAGGTGCACGACGAGTGTAGTATTTTCCCCACATGACATCTCTCCCTCCCTCGATTAACAGCTTGTCCTCAAGCTGAAAATCTGGGTAGCGCTGCTGGAACTCCTCCAGATCTTCCCACGAAGCTGCCGACGCAGGCTGATGTTCCCACTGCACCAGCACTTGACGCACACCGCGGCACAGCCTGGCCTTGGTCACCACGGACAGCTTGAGCACCACTGCACCATTGTGGATTGGAGGCAACTCCGGTGGCCCTTCTGGCAGCACGCCATTGTACTTCTTTAAAACTCCCACATGGAACACATCATGGAGCCTAGTACCCTGCGGCAGCTTCAATCTATACGCCACTTCATTGATCTTGGCGCTGATTTGATACGGTCCAAAGAAACGAGGCCGCAGCTTCCCCTTGGCGGCGTCAGGTATGCCCGTCGGCGTGCGATGATGCAAACGCAGCAAAACCCAATCGCCAACTTCAAATGACAGCTCCCTATGATTCTTGTCGTAGTTGTGCTTCACCACCTGCTGAGCTTGTTCCAAACGCATCCGCACATCCGCCAAAAACTCATCCCGCTCCTGCATCGTGCGCGCCACTGCTGCCACCCGAGTCTCCCCTGCTTCATATGACCGTAAGCAAGGAGGATCACGGCCGTAGACCACCCGAAACGGCGTCTCCTTGAGGGCCGAGTGGTAGGACGTGTTGTACATGTACTCAGCCCATGGTAACCACCTCACCCAGCTGCGCGGCCTGTCGCCCACCATGCACCTCAAGTACATTGCGATGACCTTGTTGACAGCTTCACTCTGGCCGTCAGATTGCGGATGGAAAGCGGAACTCATGTTGAGCTTGGCACCTTCTGCTGCAAACAAAGCCTTCCAGAACGTCGATGTGAACACCGGATCCCTGTCGGAGACGATCGACGCCGGCACGCCATGCAAGCGCACAATGTCGGTGTAGAACGCTGTGGCCACCGTCTCCGCCGTGTACGGGTGTGCTAGCGCAATGAAATGCGCGTATTTGGAGAGCCTGTCGACGACGGTGAGGATGACCGTCTTGCCGCCGACTTTGGGAAGGCCCTCGATGAAGTCCATCGCCACATCAGACCAGACCGCATCCGGCACTGGCACCGGCATCAGCAGGCCACCCGGGTGCAAGTGCTCTGTCTTGAAGCGTTGGCATGTCGCGCATGCGCGCACGTACTCCTGGAGCACCGTACGCGCCTGTGGAGTGTGGAAGTCGCGGCGTAGACGATGCAGGGACTTCTGGACTCCTTCATGGCCGCCGTCGTGGGCGAACTGCAGCACCTTTGGCAGCAGCGGCGAGCTGGGTGGGATGTACACCCGATCCTTGTACAGGACCAGCCCGTCGCGCACGCTCCATGGCGCCGCCAGTGCGCCGTCCCGGACTTGTTCCCGGAGCGCCACCAGCGCCGGGTCGGTCTCGTTGGCCTCGCGCACCTCCTGCAGCAGAGTGAACGACGGCGAGGAGATCGCCAAGAGCTGTCCACCTTCTTCATCGCGCCGCGACAACGCATCAGCCACCACGTTCTGCTTCCCAGGTTTGAATTCCACTGCAAAATCAAATCCCAATAGTTTGCTTACCCACTGGTGTTGTGGAATCGTTGCCAGCCTTTGGTCCAGCAAGAATTTCAGGCTGTAGTGGTCTGTGCGGACCACAAACCGGCGCCCCCACAAGAACGGCCGCCAGTGCCGCACCGCCTGAACGAGTCCGATCAGCTCCCGCTCGTACGCCGCCAGCCCTTGGTGGCGAGGTGGTACTGCACGACTGAAGAAGGCAATTGGCCCACCGCCTTGATGGAGGACAGCCCCGATGCCAGTCCCGGACGCGTCACATTCGACCACGAACGGGACGTCGAAATCAGGCAGCGCCAAGGTAGGCGCCGTGGTGAGCGCCGTCTTCAGCGCCTGGAACGCGACGTCCGCCTCCTCTGTCCAGCGGAACCCTTCCTTCTTCAAGAGCTTCGTCAGCGGTGCCGCGATCGTGCCATAGTCCTGGATGAACCGGCGGTAGTATCCCGCCAGCCCGAGGAACCCGCGCAGCGCGCGGACCGAGCGCGGGCGCGGCCAGTCCGCCACGGCCTGCACCTTGGCGCCATCCATGGCCACGCCTGAGGCGGAGACCACATGTCCGAGGTACGCCACCGCTTCCTCCCCAAAGGCGCACTTGGATTTCTTGACGTAGAGGTGGTGCTCGCGGAGAACGGAGAGGACGGCGCGCAGATGTTGCAGGTGTTGCGACCACGATCTACTGTAAATGAGAATATCGTCGAAGAAGACGAGGACGAACTTGCGCAGGAACGGCCTGAGGACATCGTTCATGAGAGCTTGGAAGGTCGCTGGTGCGTTCGTGAGGCCGAATGGCATCACCAGGAACTCGTACAGGTCGTCGTGGGTGCGGGACGCAGTCTTGTGCACGTCGCCGGGGTGCATGCGGACTTGGTGATACCCGGAGCGGAGATCGAGCTTGGTGAAGAACATTGCACCGTGCAGCTCGTCCAGCAGTTCCTCGACCACTGGAATTGGAAACTTGTCCTTGATCGTGACGGTGTTCAGCGCGCGGTAGTCGACGCACAGGCGCCACGTGTCATCTGCTTTCTTGACCAACAGCACCGGAGAGGAATACGCCGAGGAGCTCCGCCTGATGAGCCCTTGTTCCACCATGGCGCAGCACTGGCGCTCCAGCTCGTCCTTCTGATTCGCCGGGTAGCGGTACGGGCGAACCGCCACAGGCTGTGTGTCCGGCAGCAGGCGGATGTGGTGGTCGCGGGATCGTGGAGGCGGCAGTCCTTGTGGCTCAGCGAACACATCCGCGAAATCCTCCAGCAGCGAGTCCATGAGATCGCGGCCCGTGCACGCATGGACTCGGGAGCACAGCGGCCCAGCCAGCCCTAGCCACACGTGGCGTTCTCCGGCATACCAGAACGACATGGAGAGGCGGATGAAATCCCACAGAATCGGGCCCAAGGTGGCGAGCCACTGGGTGCCGAGGACGACATCGTAGCCACCGAGGGGAAGCACGAACAGGTCGGCCTGGAAGGAACACTTGTCGATGACGAACTTGGCGCGACGGAGGATGCCTGGGCACGGGACGCGTTCGCCGTTGGCCACCATGACGTTGATGCCTTCGCGTGCTTGGAATTGGAGGCCTGTGGTCCCTGCGGCGGCCTCGGACACAAAATTATGTGTGGAGCCCGAGTCCAGGAGCGCATTGAGCGTGGCGCCGCCGAGGTGAAGGGCCACTTGCATCGTGTCGCCGGTTCGCACTCCGGCAATGGCGTGGAGCGAGATGCCCGGATCAACGGCCTCGTCAGGCAGGTCGTCTTCTTCATCGGCTTGCTCCACCTCCAGGGCGTAGAGACGCTTGCAGATCTTGTTGTGGCCGCGGACGAACTTTTCGTCACAGTTAAAACACTGCCCGGCGCGGCGGCGTGCGTCCATCTCCTCGGGCGTGAGGCGGCGAAGCGTGCGGCCGGCCACCGTCACTGATTGGCCGGGGGACGCTGGCACGATGGCCGCGGGCTGTGCTGATGTAGAGCCCGAGGCCGGCGTTGATGGCGTGGGCAGGATGCCGCGCTGCCGGGGGCCCGGTCGAGAGGCCTGAGCAAGGAGCGCCGCCTGCTCACGGCGTTCATACGAGCGCGCCAGGCTCATGGCGACGTCGAGGGTCTGCGGGTTCTGGAGTTGAACGTCGAGGCTGAGCGGTTCCTGTAGGCCGACGGTGAAGAGCTGGATCTGTTGCGGCTCCGTGAGAGGACCGGCGCGAGCCAGCAACTCAAGGAAGCGCTCTTGGTAATCCTCCACCGTGCTGGTGCGGCGGCACGCGGCGAGCTCGCCGAGCGGGTTGGAGCGGAGCGGTGGGCCGTAGCGGAGGTGAAGCAGGTCGGCGAAGCGGCGCCATGACAGGGGGCCCTCCTGGCGCTCCGTGCGCATGTACCACATGTGCGCCGAATCGCTGAGGTTGTGGGACGCCATCCACACCTTGTCCTCCTCCGGGATGCGCTGCGCCCGAAAGTACGATTCGCACTTGTTGATGAAGGGCAGTGGATCACCCTTGCCGTCAAACTTGGGAAAGTCCCACTTCTGGTAGCGCGGAGACGGCCGATCAAAGTCGCGGTGGCCGGGACGGCGCCAGTCGTCGTCGTCGTAGCGCCGATCGCGGAAGCGGCCGTCATCGTCGCGGCCGCCGGGAACGCGTTCCGGCTCGGGTGGCACGTTTTGGCGGTGCTGGTTCTCCAAGCGTTGGATCGCACGGCCTTGCGTGCGCTGCTGCTGGTCAATCGCCTCCAGCTTGTCTTCCAAGGTCACAAGGCAGTCGAGCTTGCCAAGGATGGCTTGCATCATGTTCTTGACTTCGTTCTCAGAGTCGTTGGCGTCCTTCTTGTCGTCGGGAGCCATGGCGCAGATCGAAGGCGAGGTGCCTGGAATCTGATACCAGATGTGATGAACGTGGCGGTATAGGGTTTATGCTCCCCGTGAGCTTGAGATATATAGAGAGATTTGGAGAGATAGAGGTAGGAAGTTGTTCAAACTCTTGCTTGCCTTTTCTTCAAACTCTTCGGCTCCATATATAGATGCCGGCCTAAAACAAATCTCCTAATCGATCCTGATTACAATCCAACTACTTCACGCAATTGACTCCTAACAAAATAAACTGACAACTGAATCTTAACAAGAATCCTAACCAACTTAGGCAAGCTAACTAAACTACCCCGTGCGCACCATGGACGACTCACCCCACTTTGGGTTTAGGTGCACGACGAGTGTAGTATTTTCCCCACATGACAGATACTACTCAGATACTAGATCACGTACGCATATCCAGAGGGATAGACTTGGTTTCAGCATTCGCATAGACAGCGGTCGTAAAGAAACTCTCGATTGCTAGAAACGGGAGAGTTCTTTCTCGTTGATAGCCATCTAGAGCTCTCTCCCCTGAACCTTTTGATTCCATAGCTCGAACGCTTCATCGATCTATCTCCTTCTGTTGAATATCCGGGTAATTCTTTATCTCGCGTTGCTAATTAAATCTCCTGTTTCTAATAGACAGACCATAGTATCGTCGTCATCCATTTCTTGAATCATATACCATAGAGTTTGGATCCTTCCGGCAGGGAACCTCACGAGTCATGGCTGGGAACTCTTCGCAGGCCGGCCGGATGGACGACGCCGGGCTGGAGCCGTGGCGCCGGTTCTTTGACGGCGCCGACATTTTCACCGTCCTCACGCACGCCATCCTCGTCGCCGCCACTGACTCGCCGCAGGAGTTCAAGCGCCGCCGCGACACCATCGTGGAGCAGATCTACAGCACCCCGGCCGTCCTCCCTACCCCGGGTACTGCCGCCGCCGTCGAGGGCCCCAGCGGCGCTGCTCGTCGTGTGTCTGCAGAGAACGCAGGCAACAAGCCAACAACAACGTGCCAACAAGAAGCTGCAACGAGGAGAAGGAGATGGGTGGTGCTACCGAGCGCCTCGTTGCTGCGGCAAGCGACAACCAGCACGTCCATGGCCATGGCTATAGTTCTGTCGGCATCTTGGATTCTGATCTCTCTAAGCTCGACGATGAAATGAAAGAGGCGAGCCTGGAGAACGAGGAGGTGCTCCGGATCAAGGACATCCTCCTCAAACACCAGGAGCAGGTCCGAAACCTAAACCCCACACATTTATCTGACCTTGTTTCATTGTTTTCGTTGTACGCACTTCATTCAGTGTCAGTGTATATTTCTTGTGATGGATGCAGTCGGCCAGCTTCTTGTTGGAATCCCTCAGGAGGCTGCAGCTGATGCAGCTCACTGTGGACGTACTCGAGGTACATTTTAAGTACAGTGCGTGCATACTAATCTGAAATATTGGTGCATGAAGGTTCTCTTGGGACGATCATATTATTGTTAGTAGCTATGCTTTATTCCTTGGTCTTTTATTGTTGGTTTTTGGATCTTGCAGAATACTAAAATTGAGGTTGTTGTTGCTGCATTGGCAAAGCACGAGTCACATGAAATAAGGGATCTTGTGCTTGATATCGCCAAGTAAGATCTATCACTGTGTTTGCACTAATCAGGTTTTCATATCATGCATCCATAGCGCATAGATCTTGAAACGTATAAATAGATAGCTAAGAATGTGGCACGGTGGTTATTGAGCTAGTTCTCTTCTTGTTTTGCAGCGGCCGGAAAGTTAGGGCTCAGGAATGGAGTGCAAATACTAAGGTTGCAATGGCAGGTGACTCAGGTGAGTGTACTTATTGTGTGTCCTACATAATCATAATCTTCATCATCACTCACCAGATAAACCCCTCGACCGGGCCAATTCATCAGCTGCCGATGATGAATGGAGGCTTGCTATTCCACCTATGGACGTAGGTGCCCTCTATCTAAGCCAGACAGATATTCCACATGGGTCCGAGGTACGAAAATATAAAGCTTCCATATTACTTTTAAGTGACATGGGCACATTTTTCGAAAAGAAAGTGGTGCAAACATACATAGCACTATCTGACTTGCTCCTGCGGTGCTGGACTTTTTCTTGAACAATAATCTTACTTAAATTTCCTTTACTCATTTCTTTGATCATCGCAACACGAAGTTCTTTGATGGCATCGATGATGATGGTCGAATCAGTGAGTATAACAATTTATTTCTTTGCTACTGAAGTTCTCCTTACAAGTATTCTTACAATTGCCCATAAAATATATTTTGTACAAATTGATATGACCGATGTATATATTGCAGTGAACAACCATATAACTAGCATGGACAAAGAAGGATGCTCAGGGAGCGAAATTAAATATAAAGATCCTAGCAGACCTTCAGACATAGCGGCAGGTACAAAGGAACCAATCATAGTACAAGATTCATCAGCGGCACAAGGGTCGCTGCTGAAGAAAACAAAGCCACAAAAACGTAGCTGTGGTATTGGAAAAGGCATGGTCCAGCAGCACGGTTTAGAAAAGAGAGAAGGGCAGCCATTGCAAAGGAACCCTAAGAAAGTGCCTAATGTAGATGACAAAACTACAAGAGAAGAACATGTACCGCTTGCAACAAAGCTGCAAAACCCACAACAACAAGCACGCCGCCCCTTTCGCATAACCATAAAAAATAAGCCCACTCTCAGTAAAGGAGAACCAAGGAGTCTGTCTAAGGGCACTCCTGAGATGACACCCCGTGAAGACGTGAAACCAAGACAGGATTCCCGGGGAGTTAGTGTGGCAAGAAATTCTCCAATTGCTGCAGCGACAAAGCCGCCGCTATCTGGCCATGTTATTGTAAGTGTGTATCTCATGCCACTGATACAAATCCAAGATCTTATTATGCTTAACTAGCTAAACTCTTTCACTCTTTGCATGCTTTGGCTGCAGAAAATGGGGACGTCAGCGCAACCATTGGAGGTTCCCAAGGTTGAATTAGGGAAGAGGAAAATTAATTTACCCAATGATAAGGAACTGGAGAGGACGAGGCGCAGGTTACGTGAAGCTTACCAGGAAGTTGAAGACGGTGAGTACCCTCCCTTTAAGTTGTGACTCTTCTTGTTATTGCTTGTGACCTAATCGTGCACACATCGCCTTTTTCTTTCAGAAAAAAGGAAGCGCACAATCCAGGTTATGAAGCCGCATGACGCACCAAAACCTGACAAGAGCCCAGTCAGGAAACCAAGGCGCTCCATTAGAAGGGATTAAAAAAATTGAAAGGGTCACAAAGCAAATGAGCCTATCTGCATCACAAATCTTGAGACAGCAATGCATCTGTTCACAGAGTGCCTGGTGGTGCAGGATGGCGCGCAATCAGACAGGACGCAATGGCCATGTCTGCAGCATGAGAATTGGAGTGCCAGGCTCGCTAGAGGGCTGGTTCTTATCCCTGACTGGAACCGGCACGGCGTATGCGCCTAATGTTGCACAACGGATTTCCTCGTTGAGCATTTTGATCTTTTGGATGGCGTGGAAGGAGAACAACAGTAGGATTTTCCAACAGCGGTACAAACAGATACAGCGTCTAATCTGAGAGAGATACATGATGAAGCTTGGGTGTGGGCAACTTGCATGCGTGAAGAAGCTGAGATGCAGCGGACATAGCGACGGGTGTACAAAGTTGTAACACCCCAGAATCCACAGTCACCCTGGGATGCTACTAAAACCATCACAAACAGCCCTCTACCGAAAATATAGAAATTTCGGCAACACCTTCTTTGAAAATGTAAGCAACGCGGAAGCATAAACATGTATAAATAGATAGATAATTAAGGCATCACACTAGCAATTAAATAACCATAGCAAGAATGAATGAATAAAGACTTTAAGTCAACCACCACTCCACAACTAAGAGAATAAACTTCAACACTTAAGAACCAAACATTCTTTGTTACTAAAGAGGTGTATAGCTAAAATAATTATTGTGAAGTGAAAAGACGTGCAGCTAGTACCCATCCCGCCATGCCACTCATCAGGTACCTAGAAAGATTTAAGCAAGGGTGAGATGAAACATCTCAGCAAGCAAATTGTTTTGACAAGCTATTTAAACCACAAGTTGAATTAAACATTAGTTTAATAATTCCAATAATAATAAGAGTAATACTTTAATATTACCACAAGATTACCACATTGTATATCACCTTCGAGAAACATCACTTCTCGACATCCATATAGCGACAACATAATCATCATCAAACTTCAGGCATTAATGCATATGATTGCAATGCAATGCATGTCCACTTTTACATCGCACCCCTCCTCGGGCAACGTACGATGTGTACCGGTACAGTCGCAACCATAGGTCTACGACATACTTCATAAGAGCACTCCGGAATAGTTATATAACTTTCTCACCGACCTGGCTTTTAAAGCACTCCGGAATAGTTATATGACTTTCTCACCGACCTGGCTCAATGCACTTGCTCATGTTATGAATGCCAATGATGCAAGAACAAGTTCATAAAACCACAAGTTATCCTTGCCTTCATATGAAAATATAAACACTTCTTCATATTTCGACTGTATATATAAGAACATAAGCGAGAGACAAATAAACTTCAAATTCAGAATTTGCCACCATATTTACTTTGTAGTTGTATGATATATAGTTCAAAATATTTAAGTGTAGGTGATAGAAATAACAAGTCAAAACGGTAGCAAATCACCGCTACATTCACTTGCCTCCGACGATGAAGAATGCACTAGGCATGTTCCGGAGCACTACCACCTGTTTTAGGACAAAGAATTCAGTACAAATACTCCATAAATCATTTACAAACAATATACATAGCGCTCTTACGTCTCCAACCAACGATCGGCAAAAACAGTACCACATGACCTCGAAAAATAGCAGCAGTGCTGCTTGTGACATCCCGGCGCAAGGCTTAATAGGATTGATAGAATACTCATATCAACAAGTTGCAACTTCTTTTCCGGAAGCTCATCTCGAAAGAACTTCGAGGTTAAGCGTGCTTGGCTTGGAGCAATTTCGGGATGGGTGGCCGACCGAGAAGTCGTTCCCGGGTGCGCATGAGTGAGGACAAAGTGCGCAGAAAAAGACATGTGTTGGTCTGTGAGGATAGTCTTGATTCCTAGAGAGCTGCCAGGCGTGCGGGCCCGGCCTCGGGGAGGCGGGGCGCTGTGGTATCAGAGCTGACCCTCGCGGTTTCACGGGCGCGTGTGGGCGCAGTTGCGCTGGCATGGTGCGCATGGCTGGTGTGGGTCCAAAGTGGTCACACAGCGTGGCACATGCGCTGGCACTGGACGCACGGATGTGGCCAAGAGGGGACGTTCCTGGATTAGGGTTGATCGACGAGGACGTCGATCTTCTAAGGGGGTGAGTATGTGACATCCCGGCGCAAGGCTTAATAGGATTGATAGAATACTCATATCAACAAGTTGCAACTTCTTTTCCGTAAGCTCATCTCGAAAGAACTCCGAGGTTAAGCGTGCTTGGCTTGGAGCAATTTCGGGATGGGTGGCCGACCGGGAAGTCGTTCCCGGATGCGCATGAGTGAGGACAAAGTGCGCAGAAAAAGACATGTGTTGGTCTGTGAGGATAGTCTTGATTCCTAAAGAGCTGCCAGGCGTGCGGGCCCGGCCCCAGGGAGGCGGGACGCTACACTGCTTCTCTTTTTTGTAACTAGCAAATTGCCCGTACGTTGTTACGGGAACAATGAGAGTTTGCAAATTTGAAGCATATTTAATTCATACGTCTCACAACCATTACCTCTAAATGATTTTTGACAAGAAATATCACAAATTTTTGCCATCCCTACTTGCTTATTTTGCCCACCTGTCATGCATGGTCCCATAACCATGGGTCAAGTGGGATCCACATGTAATTTTTAAAAAAAGAAAGCTAATAGCAAGGTCTTGTTGAAAATGCTACCAGACAATATGTAAGCTGGAGAGTTTATAAAATGCTATGTAATCACAGATTCAGCATCTGAATATGCTAGCTGTTATTTTCATGTATTGAACGCACAAAAAATGATGCCCCAATGTTCATGTGAAAATATATGAAAAAAATCAAATTAGAAATCAATACATCAACAAATTTAAAACATAAGTTGCTAATTATAATAATTTTAAACATAATTTCTAAAAAAAAACATTATTGATTTATTTTAAAAAAATTCATTTCGCCGCTCGGGCTAAGTGAAAAGTTGATTTTTTAAAGAAAAATTTAAACCAAGAGTTTATATCTCATTCTTCCTCTTTTACATTCATTATCACAGCAGGCCAGGCCAATTGCTATTCTGTAATTTTTTATTCTCTCTCAGCCTAAGGTAGCCACGCAAAAAAGAAAAAGGGGCTTGTGCTGAGTGGGAATCGAACTTGGAAGGCTGTGGAAGCCAAAGAATGCCCTTACCGCTGGACCACGTCGCTCTTTTGGATTGTATCCGATCGGATAATTCTAATATTAAACTTAGTTTGAGTCGAATTCAAGTCAAATTCAACATGAACTCGAATAAGGAGGTCTGAAAACTGAAAAATCCGGCTGAAATTTGTGGCTGACGACTTCTTTGTGACTTTTTAAGTAGTAGAGATTTTAAAACCATAACAGCAACGACAGCAAACAAATACTCTGAGAGAATCTACATTGAGCAAGCTACAACTTCGGTATTCAATACAGAATTTATTATGGACGTTTACTATGTTTAGTATTGCCCACAAGATGATAGACAGTGTCTGCCGACAAACTGCCAGGCTGATGACTTAGAAAAAACGTATCTCCCAAACTATCAAACCTAATTCAGAGTGTAAGAACTCTATAGAAAGATAACACAAAGTTCTACGAAAACTCAGTTAACGGTCTGCAGAAATTCGGCCTCTAAGGCCATTGAACTCGACACCAAAAACTGCAAGACGTCACTGAAACTGTACAGTTTCAGGAAAATTTCAGAACAAGACAGTCAGATTCAGAAGCTCATATCTCCTGCTATACTCAACGAACAATTATGCACAAGCACTCGTTGGAAAGATAAACAAAATAGCTACAACTTTCCTTATATCAAGGTGTTCAAATTCGAAAGTCAAGATCCCCAAAACTGGGTCGATCTGCTACTGCACCCAAACTGAAACTGCAGTCTGACTGAAGACAGACAGTACATTCAGACAAACATAACTGCTAAAATACTCAACGAATCAAAGCGAATAAATATGCGTTGGAAAGATCTACGAAAACTCCACATCTTTCCTTATGGCCGGATTTTAAGATTCGGCTCGGAAGAACCCCGATTCAGGTCGAAACTACTACCGGCTGGAATACCACATCCCGTGACTGCAACTTCAATTTGGCTGAGAACACCCAAAAGCTAAGCAGCTGTATTCACGGGAATCAATGTCTATAGAATCAATCCATTACAGCACTGCGGGTAAGACACAGGGAACAGATTCAATGGATAAATTACCTAGGGCTGGTCACGTTCGCCCTACAGCAAGAGACTTGCTCCTTCCTGCTGCACCAATTCTGCAGACGTGAGGGCAACGGGAGGAGCGCCGCCGCTGTTCGTTTCCTGGTTCGACGATGATGGAGCAAAGGATCGAGAGAAGAGAGCAACATGGGTATAGGGTTTTCAGTTGGGCTCTACTTGGGCTGCGCAGGGCCCAGCGAGCCAGCTAGTTTCATTTTTTTTTTTCTGGGCATTACAAAAGTACAAACAAGTAGCTAGTAATCTCTTTTATTTACTTTGGTGTTCTGGACGAGTCTGCCCAGAGCATGATGAAAGGCACCTTTGGTGCATGTAAAAGTTATATTCTTCTTATTGGTATGTATGGGGATGTAAACTTTCAGATCTTTTTAAAAAAAAATCAACAGCGAATGATCAAACATGAGCAATATTTTTTCCTCACGTCTAAACTATATCATATATGGTTGTTGCATTGCACATGCTTAATCCAAGCTTTTAAATGGGGGGAGTATAACTTCTTCCAGGACTCCCAAAAAACAGCCTAATTGCTTGGGTAAAATATAACAAAACAAATCACCATTTGCGGTGCATATATGTAATTAGCCAGTATTGAACAATATAACTATACATATATTCTTCTTGAGCTTTGCAACTAATTAACTGTGAATAGCCATACATCGCAGCATGTTTTCAATGTAGATACATGCCTACGACTGAATGCCCAATCAACTAACTAGCAAATAGCATGTGGAACAGGTGTGATCCAGTATATAAATAACAAATGTGCCATATGCACTATACTAACTAAATAAGAACAAAAGCTACTTCAGATCGATGTCAATGTAGGAAGAATAGCTACTTCTTATATATGTCCGCCTTATATCCACTCTTCAATACTCTCATTGTGCAGCAGTCAGCAGTACAGAGATGTGGGTGCTGTATTTATCATCACAAGGATGGTAAATTAAGGAGACTCAACGAGTAAGCATGTTGTCTGAGGCTCGATCACTCTACCAAGCCCATGCCTAATGAATAGAAAATATATGTTGAATGCTGATATCCCCATTTCCAACATATTATGCACACTCACATCATGATGAAATACCGGCCCCTGTTTACAGATTTATACATACTTTGTTTGCCATCCAAAATTCTAATGTGAACATATAGTCCTGATCAAATGAAGAGAATATAGTAGTATGTACGAGCTTGTTGTTGTAGCTTTCAAAATAAGAACATTTAATTAGCTCCAAAATAAAATATAACATGACAGGCTCCTAAATTTAGTTATGAATTTGATAGAGATCATCACATTAATCATAACATAGATAACTTCGGTCTGATGGCATGCCAGTTTTTTGGAAGTGCATAAACTGGAGCTTCACGCTATTACATAGATGGGTTGCCAAACATTTCATGAGATATATCGTGATGAATGATAATTTCATAGTTTCAGATCACATATAACTTAAATTTTCTTAATATGCTTAACAAATCTTGACACACATATTCATTGCTGAAGAGGACTTGCAAATATAAACATCATAAAGCTTTTAACACGTTAGAGAGATTTCTTCATTAATTAACAGAAATATCCATTAATAAAACAGAAGCAACACGACTTCACCTGCTCATTATATTACACTCTGAGGTTAACTAAAGTCTAAATGTAGGAACTAAAGAGTAAGATGAAAAAAAAAAGATACTGGTCTCGCGCAGACATAGGATTAAGTTATTTACATAACCGCACCACCCATGTCATGGGTTGAGTAGCTCCTACCTTTTTTAGGGTAGTATAATGAGTATTTTTTTTCAGAAATCAGAAAGTGTACTATCTGTTTCCTGAGCTTGTTGTTTTTATTCTATATTCCATTTTGAACTGTATGGAGGGACTCTTATTAAGGAACCGAGGTTTTTACACGATTAATTACGGTCCACGATACCATTAATTGTACAGAAATGATATTGGGCATTTGTAGAAAATAGGTCAGAAAAACATTAATATTATAACATGACTTCATTTGTAGATGTCAGTTTATCGATGTAGAAGTCCTCACAAATATTGGGACCTACCCCTGGGATATGAAAATAGGCTTGGGTATAGCATTTTCTTTTAGATTTGGGGCAATGAAGCTAAGCTATGAAACTATCAAAAGCAATAGCTATGCAGCCTTAATCCATCGCGCCCCATGTTGGCTAAGGACATTGCATGATCGAAATGAAAAATTAGCCTTCTTCATATAGCACCCATCCAAGCTAACAGTCAAAGGGTAAAAAAATTCCCTCTCAAAAGGTACTACAGTATCAACTGACATTTTCATTTTTACTGTAATATGAATGGAAAATGGACAAGGCCAAATGAGAACAAAGGCAATAGATTGCATATTAGCAACAGAGGCTTTAGCTAAAGAGCATTATAAACCACACCTCTTGATCTGCTCTTTATTTGAACAAATCATTTCAATAAATTAAAGAATCGGGAATTGTTGAATTTCTGCAACTCCCTGACTGGAAGCGTTAAATGAGAACATTGAAGTGCCAAATACTCCAAACATTTGGTTGAAATAGAGGAGAAAATGGAAACAGTAAACAGCCACAGCTCAATCATATGAACTTATAATCCCTGCAGTGTTCATAAAATTTATATGATATTCTTTCATATCTTTCAGTACATGCTACCAAATAACTAAAGATCTTACGGTTCATGTTATATAAACAAAATACTAAAAAAATATTACAGAGATAGATAATTGATTCATCTTTAAGTTGGTAAAATTCAGCACCAAGAGCAGCAACTGGAGCATTAACAGTATGCATTCCGCAGCCTGCAAAAGAGCACGAAATCAGTATTCCGAAAAAACAAAAACAAAAACAACCAGATCACTCAATGGTAACAAACATTTCATGAGATATCTTGTGATGAATGATAATTTATTAGTTTCAGACCACATATAATTTGAATTTTCCTAATATGATTAACAAATCCTGACACACATCTTTATTGCTGAAGAGGACTTATAAATATAAATATCATGAAAATTTAACATGTTGAGGAAATTTCTTCATTAATTAACAGATATTTCCATTAATAAAACAGAACCCACACGACTTCACCCACTCATTATATTACACTTAGAGGTTAACTAAATGTAGGGACTACAGAATAACATGAAGAAAAAAAAGATATTGTTCTCGCGCAGACATAAGATTAAACTATATATAACCGCAGCATCCATATCATGGATTGAGTAGCTCCTGCCCTTTTGCAAAAGTATAGTATAACGAGTACTTCCATTTTGGATCGTATGGAGGAACTCTTAGTAAGGAAGCAATGTTTTTAAATGATTAATTACTGGGTCCATGATGCTGTTAATTGTACAGAAACAATATTTTGACCGAAACAGGAGGGAAGGCCCCTACTGATTTCATTTTCTATTAATAAAATAAACTGTACAGACAGGAAAAAATACGGAGGCAGTATGCCACAAATTGTAAACAAAATTACAACTGGAAATGATCTATCCAATCTTGGAAATCCACTTTGATGCTCTGCTTCACCTTAATCAGAGTTAAGGTTAGTTCTTCTTTTAACTCTCTTCTCCATCTCCCAAATGATACAGTCTTTCCATCAAAAATAATACCATTATTAGATGTCAGTATTATTAGACATTTGTATAAAATAGGTCAGGAAAACATAAATTGAAAAAGGAACAACTTCATTATTAGATGTCAGTATTATCCATGTAAAAGTTCTCACGAAAAATTGGGACCTGACTGCGGGCTACAAAAATATAGGCTTGGGTTTAGCAAAACTTTTATTGATTTGGGGAAATCATGCTGAGCTATGACACTATCAAAAGCAACAGTAATGCAGCCTTAATCAACCGCACCTCATATTGGCAAAGGACATTGCATGATCTGAAGTTTGAAAATAGAGACACATCATACCAGACCATGGCACATCGAAATGACAAATTAGCCTACCTCATGTAGCACCCATTGAAACTAGCAGTCAAAGGGTCAAAAGTCTATCTAAAAAGGTGTCTTAATATCTGAAAGCAAATAATTAACGCAAATGATTATCATTAACCAAGGGATACAATACATATAGCCGGGGAGCCGTACGAGGCAAGCCCGAGTACAATACGATGGCCCAACTGACCAATACAAGCCCAAACGTGATATTCTGTCTAACACTCCCCCGCAGTCGAAACGTAATCAGCCACCAACTGATACATGAAGACTGGACCGAAAATCGGTGAAGACAGAAGTAGGCAATCCCTTGGTAAAAATATCAGCAAACTGAGAAGTAGTTGGCACATGAAGAACGCGAATCTCCCCCGCGGCCACCTTGTCACGGACGAAGTGCAAATCAATCTCGATATGCTTGGTGCGCTGATGCTGCACCGGATTAGTCGAGAGATAAACAGCACTTACATTGTCGCAGTAGACAATGGTGAAACGATGAACTCGAACATGCAGTTCTTCAAGCAACTGTCGCAACCAGCACGTCTCAGCAACTGCATTAGCAACAGCCCGATATTCCGCTTCAGCACTCGAGCGCGAAATAGTGGGCTGGCGTTTAGAAGACCAAGAAACCAGATTATCACCAAGGAAAACAGCGTAGCCTGAAGTGGAACGACGAGTATCTGGACAACCCGCCCAATCAGCATCAGAGTAAGCTGTGAGATCAGTGGATGAAGACCGGTGCAGCTGTAAACCATAATCCAAAGTGCCCTTGATATACCGCAGAACTCGCTTAACCAAAGCAAGATGCGGTTCCCGAGGATCATGCATATAAAGACAAATCTGCTGAACTGCATAGGTAATGTCGGGTCGAGTAAAAGTGAGATACTGCAAAGCACCGGCAAGACCACGATAATGTGTAGCATCATCAATCGGGGTACCATCAGAAGAGAGTTTAGCAGAAGTGTCAACTGGAGTACTGCACGGCTTGCAATCTGACATCCCAGCACGCGCCAAAATCTCAAGCATATAGTGACGCTGAGACAAAAACATACTGCCCGGTCGACGGGTAACAGACATACCCAGAAAATGATGAAGAGGACCCAAATCCTTCATTGAAAACTCCCCCGTAAGTGCAGCAATAACTCGATGCAGAAGAGCAGCAGACGAGGCAGTCAAAATAATGTCATCAACATAGAGCAAGAGGTAAACAGTGTCTAATCCGCGGCGATAGACAAATAAAGATGTGTCTGACTTAGCACCAATAAATCCAAGAGACTGGATGAAAGTAGCAAAACGACTGTACCATGCCCGTGGAGCCTGCTTCAGACCATATAGAGATTTGTTCAGACGACAAACATGATATGGGCGAGAAGAGTCAACGAACCCGGAAGGCTGCTCACAATATACTGTCTCAGACAAAGTACCATGTAAAAAGGCATTCTTCACATCCAGCTGATGAATAGGCCAATCCTGAGAAAGAGCAACAGACAACACAGTACGAATAGTGGCAGGCTTAACAACAGGACTGAAAGTCTCCCCAAAATCAATACCAGGTCGTTGAGTGAATCCACGAAGAACCCAACGTGCCTTGTAACGGTCAAGGGTACCATCAGTGTGAAGCTTATGACGATAAACCCATTTACCAGTGACAACATTGGCGCCTGAAGGACGTGGAACCAATTCCCAAGTATCATTCGCCTGAAGAGCAGAAAACTCTTCAATCATGGCGTCTCTCCAGTTTGGATCAGCGAGGGCACCACGATAAATCTTGGGCACAGGAGAGAGAGGGACAGCCTGACCACCAAATATCTGCTTCGGTTGTCGAAAACCATGCTTCCCTCGAGTAACCATTGTGTGCTCATTATCCACAGGAGCTACTTGGACGGCATTCGCAGGCAAGCGCGCAGGAGAAGCAGCTGCCACTGGCGCAGGCACAGGAGCAGGGAACAGCACGCGCGCTGCAGGAGAACCGGTAGCTGCACGCGCATGCGGCGCAGGAACAGGCGGGACCTGTGGACTGTTGCGTGCAGTCCCGGCTGGGCCCGCTGCCGGCAACGCGGGTGAGGGCGCAGCAGGAGTGCCACCCGGGCCAGCTGATGGCGCAGGCGAGTGCGCAGCGGGCGCAGACGTCGCCGCGTCTGGGAGTGGCGCAAACCCGGGTGGGACCCGCGGCGCAGACGTGTCCGGACCTGGGTGGCTGGCAACATCCTGTGGTACGAAACCAGCAGGGGCAGCACCCCGGTCCGGGGAGAGGACCCCGGCGCTGCTGGCAACAACCTGTGGTGAGAAACCAACAGGGGCAGCAGTGCCGGGTGGTGAAACGCCAGGAGGAGGACCTGCAAAAATAGGAGTACCAATAGGTGCAGGACTATGCTCGAGTTCCGAGAGAAATTCAAAGTGGGATGAAGGAGGTGAGGCTAGTTCGGCAAAGGGAAAGGACGTCTCGTCAAAAGTAACATGGCGTGAAATAATGATCCGATTAGTGGCAAGGTCCAGGCAGCGGTACCCTTTATGATCAGAGGGATAACCGAGGAAAACGCACACAATGGATCTAGGCGCAAGCTTGTGGGCAGCTGAGGCAGACAAGTTGGGGTAGCATTTACACCCAAAAACACGCAGATGGTCAAGTGAAGGCTGGACACCGTGTAAAGCAAAGTGAGGTGACCGAAACTGTAGTGTTTTGGTGGGGTGTAAATTTAGTAAATAAGTGGCGGTGTGAAGAGCTTCTACCCAATAAGGTGCTGGAAGGCTAGCTTGGAACATAAGAGAGCGCATGATATTGTTGGTGGTGCGAATAATACGCTCAGCCCGACCATTCTGAGGAGAAGTGTAGGGGCAAGACATACGAAACACGACGCCATGTGTAAGAAAGAAAGTGCGAGAGGACGAATTATCAAATTCACGACCATTGTCACTCTGAACCGTTTTAACGGTAGTGCCGAATTGGGTGGAAACAAAGGAGAAAAAATTCTTAAGGGTCAAAAAGGTGTCGGATTTGAGGCGCAATGGAAAAGTCCATAAAAAATGTGAGCAATCATCAAGAATAACGAGATAATATTTGTAACCTGAAACACTGGGAATAGGGGAGGTCCAAAGATCACAATGTATTAAATCGAAATTCTGAACAGCGCGGGAGTGAGATGATGAAAAAGGTAATCTAACATGACGGCCTAACTGACAGGCATGACATAAAGTTTCAAGCTCACTCTTATTACAAGATGGAACTAAATGTGACAAAGCCTCAAAACCTAAATGACCAAGACGCCGGTGCCAAAGCGTGGATGGTGAAAGACCAGCAAGAAGAGTGACGGCCGACGAGGGGAAGGTGTAAAGCTGACCGGAGCTATTGCACCTGATGATCACGTTCCTGGTGCGCAGATCCTTCACAGAAAGACCATAGGGATCAAATTCGACAGAACACATATTATCAATGGTGAACTGACGAACGGAAATAAGGTTCTTAATAATCTGTGGAGAAACTAGAACATGACGAAGATGCAAAGGGCGATCAGAAGTAGAAAAAGATGTATGGCCAGTGGAGGTAACCGGTAGCAGTGACCCGTTACCGACAATAATAGAAGTAGGAGTGTGTGAAGATGGGGGTTGAGAAGAAAGAAGATTACCGGAACTCGAAGTCATATGCGAGCCTGCACCCGAATCCATGACCCACTCGTGAGATGGTGGTGGAGACAATGTAGTGGTACTGAACGCGTTCGCCAACGCGTTCGCGTCCCAGAGGAACTGAGAAGGAGGTGCGCCGTATCCTGTAGGAGCACCTGGAGCGCCGTATGTCGCCGGGTACGGGACGTATGAATACGGTTGCTGTAGACCGTACGCGTAGCCTGCTGGGTACTGAGAGCCAGCCGCCGCGCCGTAGGCCGCAAGCGCATGCTGCTGGGAGAGCGCGTGGGCTGGAGGCTGCTGCTGGGCGGAGTGTTGCTGCTGGGCCGGAGCACTGGAGGAAGGGCGCGGCTGTTGCTGGGCCTGCTGCAGAGGACGAGGGCCCAGCACACCCTGCGGAGGAGGCCGTGGGCCGAACACTTGGAAGGAGCCAGTCCACGGATTGAAGGGAGTGGGCCAGAAACCTCCTGGAGCGCCATTCTGGCCCCGATTCCTGTTGTACTTCCTGCGCTGATTTCCATTGTTGGTCGATGGAGGCCTTGTGTGCTGCTGGGAGGGAGCGCTGGGACTCTGGGCAGGAGGGCGCTGCTGAGAGGAAGATGCTACGAGTGCCGATGTCGGGGAGGTCTTGGAGGCCATAGTGGCTTCTTCAATCTGCAGGTCAGCACGCATAGTGCGGAAATCCGGGAGCGGGCGTGTACGCTTGATCAAGGCCGCCAGATGGGTGAATCGTTCGTTGAGGCCACGCAACACTTGGAAGACGAGTGTGCGATCAGGAACAGGTTCACCGAGATCTCCAAGTGCATCTGCCATGTTCTTCATCTTCCGGCAATAATCCGAGACGGATTGATCTCCCTGAACGAGCGTGCGAAACTGAGCGTCGATGATGATGGCACGCTCCACTTTGTTGCCGATGAATTGTTCCTCCAGGCCGAGCCAAACAGAGCGAGCCGTCGGCGTTCCGGTGGTGACGATCTCCATGAGCTCTGGGGAGATGGTGGAGAACAACCAAGACCGGACTGTACAGTCCATGCGAAGCCAATGAGCGTCGGCATCCGCAGTGTCGAAGTCGTCAAGCACATGATCCGTTAGCTCGTACTTGCCGAGGGTGGTCATGAACAAGTTCTTCCAGCGCGTGTAGTTCGGCGCGGCAAGATCGAGGACGACGGGCACGAGCGCTTTGATGTTGGAGACGGCGACGGCTTGCGCATGGAGGCCGGCGAGTGCCTGAGCTTCGGCGTAGGCGTGCATGCGCAGGGCTTCCTCTTCCTTGGCACGTTCAGATGCCTCCTGCTCGGCCTTGAGGGCGGCCTCCCGTTCGGCACGGGCGGCGTCGGCGGCGGCCTTGCGCTTGGCTTCTTCATCCGGGGACAGGGTGTTTGTCATGGCGTTGGCTTGCGGGGTTGGGTGGACACCGACGTCGGAGCGATCGATCGGCGGATTGGGGCTGGAGGGGATCGCTGACGGCGGAGTGCCGAACAACGAGACTGGGAGCCGCTGCGTCGAGGAGCGCAGGCGAGTCGAAGAGAGGAACGCCGGCGCTGGACGCGCACACGGCGAGGAGGCACGCCGCGCGGGGTGGCGGCGGCGGTAGGGTTAGCGGAAGCTGGACCCGAGGACGAACCCTCGTGATACCATGAAAGCAAATAATTAACGCAAATGATTATCATTAACCAAGGGATACAATACATATAGCCGGGGAGCCGTACGAGGCAAGCCCGAGTACAATACGATGGCCCAACTGACCAATACAAGCCCAAACGTGATATTCTGTCTAACAATATCAACTAAGTTTACATTTTTACTGTAATGTGAAAGGAAAATGGACAAGGGCAGACAGTAGACTGAATGCTAGCAATAGAGATTTTGAGCTAAAGCGCATTATATACCACACATCTTGATCTGCTCTTTATTTGAACAAATCATTCCAATAAAGAATAGGGAATTGTTGATTGTCAGCAGCCCTCCTTAGCAAATAAATCTAGATCTTGTGGTTTTCAAGCTTCAAATGATAACTGCCAAATACTCCGAACAGAGGAGAAAATGGAAACAGTAAACAGCCTCAGCTCGATCATATGAATTCATTATAATCCATTGTGCACAGTATTCATAAAATTTATATGATATTATTCATATCTTTCAGTTAATGTTCCATGCAAATAAATAGTTTTGTTCCAGGATCAATACTTTAGAAAAATAAGTTCCAGATGTATATTTAATTTGTCTCAACTCCAACAAAAAGCTCCTTGTTGCGTCTTTAATATAAACATTTCCATCCATTCAAAAATACTTTTCAGGCATGTATTTAATTTATTCTAATTAAAAATCCTTGTTCCAACTTCAAGAAAATAAAATGGGAACTTCATTCATATATTTAAAATTCAAAATAAAAAATCATTCATTTCATTTCATTCATGAAAATAAGTTTAGGAAATATATTTAATTTGTTCCGACTTCCATAAAAAAAAGGGTCTAGACATACACTTATCTTGTTCCGGTTTATAAAAATTACCATTTTCATTTCATTAAAGATAATAGTTTCCATACATGTATTTAATTACTCCATGTAGATGGTTGTGCAGAGGCCAAAACATTATTTCACCTTGAAATAAAATGCTTCCTTTATCTAAAAAATCTTTGAAGATTGTTCCACTAAAAATTTCATCTTGAATAAAAGTATGTTACGTCCAAAAAAAAAAATCTAGACATGCAAATGTAACCAACTGCCTCTGTTTTTGAATATGTTGTCGTTAGGACAGCATTTGCTAGTTCAAATTGAACTAGCTTTGCTTGTCTGAAAGACAAGAAAAAACAGAGGGAGTATATATTTGCACATCTCAGTTACATGATGAAGAAGTAGCAAATCCCTAAATCCATCAACGATTGCCTTAAGTAGTCAAACTTCCAACTGGCAATAATAAATAAAAATAATGCCATTTAAAATTATACTAGTTGAATAAATCAAATTCTATGGATACAATTGTAAAATATATACAACACATTTCATAATAACGGAAGAAAAATTAAATCATAATATGGGAACAATAAATTTTCACCCCCAATATAATTCTGAGTGCACCGTGAAACATAATATCAGATGCAATTTGAAAATGCTAGAGGAAAGTAAAAATATCGAAAGAAGCAAAGCATATAAAAACAAACAGGACACTTGGTCGAATTGTTTTCAACAAAGAAAAAGGAAGTTTTTAACTCAGCCGATAAATGTTTTATGGTCTGAAATTCTTTTGATGGGCTGCTGTACCGACATCAAATTAGCCGCGGGTGTATGTGGGCCGTTGCCCACTTTGATGTACGTTAATGGGTCCTGTCCCGTGCTCCACGGAGGGCGTTGAGGCGCTGCGCTCACGACGGGCCGACGCGCCGGTGCCTGTGCGGAGAAGAATCGGATCTGAGGTAAGAAGATGACAAGCAGGAATCTGCAAAGAGCGGATCGTGGTGAGACCGTGACAGACACGGTGCACTGCAGCTCTGACCATGCACAGTGCATGTCCTATGCTCTCCCTGGACCCCTCGCTGCGTCGGCACACTTGAAATCAACCTCATGTGATTTTAAATCGGATAAGTTAACAGCGACAGTATCCTGGTGATGCTTATTTCTTAGAAAAGGATATCCTGGTGATGCTGAGTACTGTTTCACTGCAATGTGGATTTGAACTGAAGTACAGTAAAGAATACTCTAAATCAACAAACTCTTGCATCAGCGCATTGGTTTTTCCACTGTAACAGTATACTCGTGCTCGCAGGGAGCAGAGGAGAGAGGACACGACCATGAATCCATGATGCCTGTACTTGGCACACTGGCATGTCTTTGTTAACAGTTGACTCATGCACCGGCGTGAGTGCAAAACGCACCACCAATTCCATGATTCTAGCGTCCCCAAACCCAAAATTGTCGTACGGTCCCTCAACTTCCCGTCCTTGCATCCTCCACATGGCCGTGGTCTCCTACTACCAAGACAAAATTCACCCAGCTATGCATATCCATCCACCAAAATTAGGAAGCTCGGAAATACTATTTTTTTTTCCTACACTTCCAAGAGCCTTCAAGTATACTGACTATGTGCATTCATAAGAGAGCAATGCAGATGCTACTCAAAACGAGCTACTCACCTGAAAGCTGAATCTGTTTATAGGTAAATATTCTTCAGCATTGATGAACGAAAAGTACCTTACATAATCTAGGATTTCACTGCTTCCTACCTCAGACAATTCAGTTCTACTGCTACCTTCCTGCTGTTAACACTGGATGCCTAGAGAAAGCACTAGTAAGACCTAAGCTGGGGCAACACTGAGATGGTGTTCGCTCCCAGTACCTCATAACCTGAAACGCTAACATCTGTAAGCCTCTACCTGAGCTACATTGCACGTTCAAACCTGAAACTTTTGGTGACGTCTACAAGCAAGTTGAAGAAGAGGATGCTAAAACCCGGTCTCCTTGAAGCTCTTAGTGAGCCAGATGGCCGTCTCCCTGGGGGACACCTTCTCCGGGCCGAACGGCTTCAGCAGGATGCCCAGCTCCTCGTACCTCTCCTGCTGCAGCAACTGCGCGCTGAACTCGAGCAGCCCTTCTAGCGCCTCAGCCCTCTGCTGGTATGACGTCGTGTCGAAGCGCCGCTGCCTCGAGTCCGAGGAGCCACGGCTCGACGCGGCGATGGCGTTGTGGCCCGAGGAGCCATCGCTCCTGCTGTCACCGTCGGCGGCACGGAGGGTTTGCACCGTGCATTTGTCCTTGGTGAGTGATCGGTTGATGAACGGGGGTGTGGTTGAGAATGAGCGGCGAGCTGACGACGCCTTGCTGTTGCCGATTGAAAATAGGGGTTCATCTGATGAAGCTAGTGGGAATTCAGCAATTCTGTCGATTCGAGGTGAGTTCACAGAAACGTCAGGGGATGTAAGCTGCTCCAGGATGCTGATGCTGCGCTTGGGTGTCTCGAATGCTGGCAATGGGAGCGACGCTCTGCGTGCTGATCGAGAACTTCTGTTAACTGGTGTTCCGGAAACCTGTTGGGAAGGTAGAAAAAGTTAGTCTCAGTTATATTTCAATTTCACATAGAACATAATACCATGTTGTTAGGAAAAACAGTACGAACGAGTAGTTTTGTCATGGAAGCACACGTGTGATATGTACTGAAAACAAAGAACAAAGCAAACGCATTGAAAATATTTTAAAAATGCATCTGGCAGTACATTGAAGTAGTAGCTCAGTTTAAGAAGTCACTTTTGAATATGCACTAGTTTAGTTTTAATATGACCACATTTCCGACAACAAAGAAATGCAGTGTACTAAGGATGCTGTAACTGCAGGCTTGGATGCCTTTATTGCCAGATATGACATACCTCACTATGATTTGATCTGTCATATGATGCTTGTGGAGGTACTAGCCGATTATCTGGAGTTGTGATATTCTTGAATGGAGTTACCGTTGGAGTCTTCATGATGCTTGAGGTCCTTGATGCTACTGTTTTACTAGAAACATCATGAACCTGACTGTTATCGATAGATAACTCTTTGATACTATGTGTGGTGGTGTAGTCCTTTATGGTTGGAATAGAGCTGAGGGAATTTCTCACAGGAGATGGTTTGCTAAAGGTTACCATCCTTTCATTACCCAAAGAGTTCCTCCTGCCCTTGCTGCCAGAAAAAGGCTCTGCGGGGAATGTCATTCTCTTTTCAGTTGGAGATTGATGGACAGGAATCCTGTTGCGGGATGGCGAAGATTTCAAATGGACTTGCAGCACGTAAGGCTGTAGATATGGATGCTTCAGTAGTTCAGCTGCCTGCTTAAGACAGTAATGTAAGGATACATATTGATGTAAAACATGTTACTGTTGACAATATGGCCTGTTAGAGGATTATAAAGTTATTACACTTGGCCTGTGCTCTGGACTTCTCCGTAACATGCTCCGAACGAGTCCCCGGCTGTAGAGGTGACAAATTTTCTTAAGAAATGCTCCAGTCAAATTAGAATAGGAATGAAGTAAACAATAAAAGAACTGCCAAGAAACTCACAATGCACCAGAATATTTTGATGGCAAAGGTGATACTATCGACTTGGTAATCTTGTTTATAAGGGCTTGCATATCCTGACAAAGAAACAATCAAAGCCAAATTATTTGTATCTTCCAATCTGGGTCTACTAAAAGATTCAGTAGTGCCAACGCATGTCCCAATCAGTACCAAATGCAGCTAAAATACTTCATTGCACTAAGCTAAGCCAGTAATATGAGCCAAGCACAGAAAAAATAAAACATTTAATATCACTAATACTTGATCAATCAACTCAGATAATGCATAAGCAGCTAATAAAAGCATTCTCAGAACTTACAAAAGCTTTAAATGCAGGTTTAAGTGCAGCCATTTCATACATGCAGCAGCCTGAAACAGAATGAACAGACAATTACAGTCCAACCCATAACTGCGGAACTGCATTCATGAGGTTTTAACATTTCACTGATGCATGCATTACCTAGCGACCAAATGTCAGATTTGGTACCATAAGGTATATCAGCAAGCAGTTCCGGGCACATATGGCTTGGTGTTCCTACAACCTGCAACAAGAGCATATAGACATTTGTTGTGACTATGAAAAATTAAGTAACAGAAGTGAAATGAGCAGTAGTAACGCTAACCGAGGATGCAAGGTCATCAGGGGTTAATATTTTTGCAAGACCAAAGTCACCTACATTTGAGTAGAATGCAAATTACATTCAGGAAACACTATGTAGCATGCTGCAGAGCATGTCTTAATACAATGATAACTGACATACCAAGTCTTATATTTTGATCCCTTGTAAGAAATATATTGGAACACTGAAAAAATACAGATAACATATCAGCTGTAGAAAATATATTTCCACGTCCAATAAAAGCAAGCATCATGTATTTCAAACATAGACGCACTACTACCTTCACATCACGATGAAGAATGTGATTTGCATGCAAATAGTCAAGGGCCATGAGAAGCTGCACAAGCCACTGGCAAAGCTTCTGCAGAGTGAGGAAACATCATGAGCATGCTTTTGTAACCAAGAGCCACACAAAACCATTAAAACAAGAAATATAATTATCAACGGTACCTCCTCGGAAAAGTGGGTACCATTAGCTCTTTTGATAGCTTCAGCCCTGGAAAAAAAAAAACATGTTTCTGGTAAATAAATGTCTACAAAGACTGGGACAGTGAATCACCAATTAATATATTCCACATCAGAGAAATACATACATGTCTCCTCCCTCACAGTACCCTATAACAATGCAAACGTAGCAACCCTGAAATGTGAAACATAAAGCAAGAAATAAAAATAAACTCATTTTTCCATATTCAAAACCGGTCCAAAATACAACTAAATGAGTTGAGGGAAGTCTTATGCAAGCTTTTATTAAGAATTTGGTTGGTTTTATCTGCTAAAGTTAAGTTCCATTATTACTTGTACTAACCTTATCCACCCATGAATCCTTGTATTCAACAATGAATGGATTCCTTACTGCAGCAATGAGCTCCATCTGCATTGATATTTCAATTTAAGTCAGTGTACAAACAACACTAGTACATTACTGTTGTCAGAAAGCAAAAGGTCTCTAATAAGTTCAGATCTCAGTTGGGGAAAGGCTAAGCACTGTCATCATCAAGATCATAATAGTTTCTGGGAAACCAAAGCCTAGCAAACAATATCATTTTATACAAAGAATTGACCTGCACAAGTCACTCTGGGTGAACAAACGACACTGTGTGTGAATCATAACTATGCACAAAATGATCCTTGCAAAGTGGAAGCTGCCTACCTCCTGGTGGGCAGATCGGCGAGTGCGGTCTGTCTGCCGCGCAAGCCGGATCTTTTTCAACACATACCTGCAAGTTCAGATCCCCAATGATCAAAATGGACTAAAGATGGGATACATATGGTTGAAAGCAATATGCTGGGCTCACTTCTTCTTCTCCACCTTGTGCCTGACTAGCAGAGCGGAGCCAAATGCTCCTTTACCAATCTGCTCCAGCACCTCGTACTGATCCATGACTGTCTACGTTCACCAAGATGTTTTGGCCCTTTGGTCCTGAAAATAAAATGCAAAGGAATCAAAGCAAATTTCGTTAGGACCGAACATATGGAAACTTTACTCCTAGCGACAAGACCAATTTTTGGTTCAACGGCCAATATACTTGACTTAGTCTTAAAAGAAGTGTATTTAAGCATTCTACAGCGTTATTGTTGTACTTGTACTGCAGCAGTATTATTCATGCTACAGACATCTAGACCACGAAATCACATAAACCACATAGACCACGAAATCACATAAAACTCCACCAAAAGGACCCTTAATCCTTAGTAGCGACAAATTTTCAGTGGGGATTGCGGTGCCAAAATTGCCGACAGCAGCAAAGGTAGAAAACGCCGCCACGTGATTGATATGCAATGCGTCTCAGGAAACTAGCGGACGAACTCAGGAATCGGGATAGTGTGAAGCTTTGAACCCCAAAGCCCAACAGAAATGTCAGCCAAGACGATGTGAAGCTTTAATCCGGAAAATAAAAATGCTGCCCGCGCTCCAAATCCAAAGCGTAGAGCACGAAACTAAAAGAAAAAAAATGGATATGTAAACAAGAAAGGGATTCAGTACCAGAAACAAAAAGCAGAAAAAGCTCGTGGCGATTCAAATTTCCTCGAAAAAATTTGAACGAAATGATGAAGAGTAAGACAAAAATCTGAACCCAATGTGAGACTCAAATTTCAATTTCGGGAACAGACAAAAATCACCAGAAGGAAATCTACAAGTGCCCCAGAGAACTAGCGGCTGAAAAATTGGAGCAATGCCGCAGCAGCACATAAGAGAAAGAAATGAAAAGGAGAAGGGAACTCACCCAAAACACCCCCTAATGGCAGTTGGCAACTCCAAGAACTGGCCAAAATGGATCAAGATGTCTCTTCCGGCAACAACCGTCCCGCCTGAGCCCAGTGCATGAAGCGGAAGGGAAGGAGGAGAAATCCTTCTTGGTGGTCACCTCACAAGTACAGATCTCACCGCATTTTTATGTGTGAGAGAGAGAGAGCTCTCGTGGGGGGTCGGGGCCCGGGGGAGCGAGTTCAAACTTCGAACCCGCTGATTGCTTTAGAACCTCAAAATTTTATATCGCCAAAACCAAAGAGGTGAAGGCGAGAGGCAAAAGGTACTGGGATTGGGAAAGGAGAAGGGACCCCAAAGGAGAACCATGGTCCATGGAAGCTCTAGAGAGGGTGGAGAGAGGGAAGGACGGTGATGACTTGGCAAGGTCAAGAACTTTTCTCTTTTCCTTTCGAGCCTGGCTTTGGTTTGGAGAGAATTTCGTCTTTTAACGTTGACAAATCTCCCGCTCAAAGATGTTGGGTTAGGTTACCATGGCAATTCGAATTATAAAATTGTACTACCAACCTAAGAAAGATGGCATCCAACTTCGTGCCGAGCAACACTCGAAATTGGGTGAACTGTACATACACCCACGCCTTAAAATTTGAATTGCTAAGATAGTATTTTTAGTAAATTTTACGTGATATCCAAATACTATTTATTTTGTACAAAATGTAATGTAAAATTGCACCTACGCCTGCTTCCCTTGAGCGTGCAGCTGCTTTTCCTCAAAACAGAGGGGAAAAAAAGAGCATGCAGATGCTGAGGTTTCAACTTTGTTCTTAAGTAAGTGACGGCAAGTTATGGCTGATTATTAATGCAAGATTAGTATTAGTAAAAAAATCTAATTGTTGGAATACGACATATACTTTGAATGAAATTAAAGGAAGGGTTTATATAACACCTCAACCAAGATTTGGTCAGAATTCGGAAAATTTGACTAGCAAAGCTTCAAAAAATTGACTTGTGAATATAGAAATTATATAAAATATAGTACATTAGATATTATAACTCTATTTTAATAGACAATAGTGGTCAAAGTTGCACATCAAAGAAAAAAAAATCAACAATATCGCATATTTGAAAAGAACTAAAACCAAATGATCCTAGTCTCATGAAAATGTATCATTTTTTTTTAGCTTACCCATAAACATATATCTGCATCAAAAATCGTCCGAACTGAAATTAGTACTACGAGTGAACCTTGCACATTTCACAGCACCACCAGCTCTATTTAAACTGTCCATGAAGTAAGTTCCTATGCTGTATGGCCAAATATGACTCGTAATACAATCCTTTTTCAATTGAATATCGCAAAACTTGATATGTGTTTTGTCAATGTCATATTGATCTTCTCTCCATTGGGTGTTCTTACTAACGTTTTGTGTTTTCGTAGTTTTCCTGTGAGTGTCACGTGCCTAGAAGAAATATAACAAGACATTTGTTTCAAAATAATAATAATAATAATAATAATAACAACGAGGCATCGTGACCAAGCGACACCACACGTATAGGGAGTGACTATTTTGCGAATACTATAGTACAAAGTAGTGTACGTATGGCCGTATGGGGAGTCGTAATTGTCGGTTTCTATCTAGCAATTTTCTGCTATGGGGATAAGTCGTCGTCAGGCTAAATAAACGGTATAATAATTCGTAGGGCTACGTACTCCCATTTTACATCTCCTGAACCCTGACATTGTTTTCACGGCTCACGAAGACGCTTTTGAATAGTAAGTGCATATCTTCCAAGGACACGTACAGATCGATGCAGCGATGCACTGTACTCCTACCCGGCCTGTACCACAGTGCTGTTTGTACTCGCTATCTTTACGCATCTTTCTTGTGCAGTACACATACGTCGATGACTGAACCTCGGAGCCATGCCTGCTATCAAGCTGACGACTGGAGCGCAAAATACATACTAGTACTGCATACTGTATGGAGCGGTGTATTTTTTTTTGCGAGGGAAAGAAAAATACACCGCTCCATACAGTATGCAGTACTAGTATGTATGTAATCTAAAACAAGATATACGTATTACAGGGTGGGGTACGTCGTGTACAGAAAGCCTTCTGGGTGTAGCCTTCTCCTTGTCATCTTGCGCAGAGGAAGAACTCACGTGTGCTTTGGCTGTGCTCTGCTTTCTTTGCGCTGCTGCAACTGCAATCTGCAAGCATCTCCTCTGCTTTTGGCTGCACCGATGCAAAGCAATGCGCCATGCGCCATATGGAGATGTTTCCTCTCCTCGGGCTTCCAACTCGGTTTAAATCCCTTCTTTTGGCACAACCTCTGATGCGATTTTTGCAATAGTACAGTGTTCGGCGTATATGGGTCTAAATTTTAGAGGGGTCTAAACTCTAGATAAATTATATTAAATAAAGTTTAGTTACATAACTAACTACAGAACTCTGGTCTAATTCACGAGACGAATCTAATAAGAGTAATTACGCCATGATTAGATGATAGTTACTGTAGCATTACTGTAGCATGACTATAGCAAAACATAGATTAATTAGGCTCATTAGATTCGTCTCGTAAAGATGTACCCATCTGTAAAAAGGTTTTGTCATTAAACTTTATTTAGTACTAGATTCTTTTTGTTTAGAGGCCTCTAAAATTTAGCGCTAAAAGAAACGAATAGGGCATCAGAGTTTTTATTATCCCCCCTGTCAAGGCACCACAGTAGGAGTATCAGGCAGTCTGTATCAGCTTTGGTTCAGTCGATAAGAGCGTTCTCAAAGGTTAACTCTTAGCTACCTTTTAGAATTGTTTATTGGAAGAAAAGAGGAGAGAGAAGGCTGCTAGCTCTTCCTTAAGAGGCAGTCTCTAAGGAAAATGAGAGACTTAAATATGAACCCCACTACTCATCCATCCTCTCTAAAAGCTAGCTGCTACCTCTTAGCTAACTCTACCATTGGGGACGCTCTAAAAGAGCGTCCCCAACAATTGTTTCTTAGCTAACTCTTAGAATTATTTATTGAAGAATAAGAAGAGAAAGAGGGTTGCTAGCTCTTCTTCAAGAGGCAGCCTTTAACATTTATTAAGACACTAACATGCGGAACTATTTATTAGCTTAGAGTTGATATGAACTCTTACGCTATCTCTTAGGTGACATAGAGAGTCAACTGCTGTCTCTATCTTTCAAGACGCTCTAAGCTGTGGTAGGAGTACCACTCTGCACGGGTGGTTTGCTTCCGGTGGCCTACCGCTTTGACAAATTTGGCAGCCAGCCTATAGACGTTGAAAAGAAACCAGAGACTGAGATACCTTTGCAGCGGTTGGTGCCGGTTCAATTCTTCAAGCAGCTGGCCATGGCGATGTAGGGTGCGTTCGCTTCCATCCTCTCTAAATTTTAAAGAGAATTTTATTATTTAAAAGTATTAAATAAAGTTTAATGATAAAATCTTTTTACAGGTAGATATATCTTTACGAGACGAATCTAACGAGCCTAATTAATCTATGTTTTGCTACAGTGATCCTACAGTAATGCTACAGTACCCATCGTCTAATCACGTCTTACTTACTCTCATTAGATTCGTCTCGCGAATTAGACCAGCGGTTCTGCAGTTAATTTTGTAATTAAACTTTATTTAATACTCTTAAATGACAAGATTGTTCCCTCTAAATTTTAGACCCTATGCAACGAACACCCCTGTAGTTTATAGATCGCTAAACAAACGTTGTTGTTGAGGTGATTTTCCAATCGCCAAGTCCCTGAAATTTCTAGCCCATCACATGCATGCACTCTGTCAACAGCCTCCGAGAGCAACTTGCGGACTCTTGCATAATAATGTCCATCACCCTAACTTGTCACAGTAACCATCTTTGCATGAAATTAACCCTCATAGCTATTGTCAATGTCACGGCGCTATTTTCATGGCTTTATGCCTTTGTGTATGTGTTGGTAATACGGTCACAAGAAAATACGTACGGTAAGGTACCGATATCTTTACAGGCAGAAAGCAGGGAGGACTGTCGCCGTCACCCCACCTACTCATGCATACGTACGTACGTGTACAAATGAGATGATACGGATGTTGTGGTTGCTAGCTTCAGTACTGTAGTAATAACTCGTGTCCTTTTCATTCCCTCTACTCCAAGACGATGAGGCGTGAAGAAGCATAAAAGCGGCCGATTTTCTCCGCGCAGATGCAGATGGACAGTAATACGAGTGGCTCTGTTCATTCCTCGTCTGTCGGAACTCGGAAGGAAGCCTGATCAGTGATGGTGAGTTTATGAGCTGATAAAACGGCCGCGTTCATGTTTCAGCCCAGCCCGCCCAATGATTCTGGAGCGTGGAGTGAACATGGGCCAGCCCATTGTTTAAATAATGGGCCAGCCCATTGTTTAAATAATGGGCCAGCCCCAAGAAGCCAGACTGCCATGCCTGCCTTCCACCAACGGAGGACAAACCAAAACAAAACAAAGAGGGGGGGGGGGGGGGGGGGGGGGGGGGGGGGGGGGGGGGCGAGAAGTACAGTTCATTCTTTGTTTCAACTTGCTTTAGGGGTCTTCATCTAAAAAAAAAAACAACCTCTTGCTTTGTCTTGTTTTGGCCTCCGTCGTTGAGCACATGCGACGTTGTTGGTTGACCTGGGAAGGCTGGGAGCCAGGCTCACCTCGATTGAGTGCATGCGACGTAAGCAACCTAGTTTTTTCGCGCCTGCTACCACCCAGGCTCGTGCCTCCTCCTTGATGAGCTCCGTAACCTGTTGGACGCTCTTCTGGCCGCGATCGTCCTTTTGTTTCGTTCTTTCCATAGCGTCCATGCAGTGAGCATGAAAAGGCTGTGCAGGTCTTTCCTCTTTATGCCGTGGATGACGGCGACCACTTCGTCCCACCAATCTTGTAACGGCAGGTATAAAAGTGAGGTGGTTGCCTCGTGAAACAATCACTTCTTTCTTTTACCTCCTCCTCTCTCTTCCATCTCATCAAAAATCCTACGTGGCGTTGCATGAGACGGGCTATGAGACTGCTTACGTTTAACGTTGTACCTGCCTTAATCCGAGCGAGTCCCCGAAGCGGCATTGCTGGCCTACCCAGGAGAGAACATTCCACCAAATTTCTTTGGTGAAGGGGCAGGTTGGTCTGCCGTCTCTTCCCCCTGGTCGCACAGCACGCATTTTTCTCTTGCCTCCATTCCATGTCGTCTCCTCCTGTCTTCTGTCCAAATCCTCCTTAGAGAGGCGAGCCAAATGAAAATCTTTACTTTGAGTGGCGCCCATGATTTCCAGATCCTTGATGCACCGTGGAAGCACATTCGACCTTGATGCATCATCTGGTACGCTGATTTGTACAAGTATTGGCCATTTGCCGTCCATTGCCAGGAGAAGACATCCGGAGCGTCCGGCTGTAGTTGCACATCACTGAGACGCATGAAGACAATCAGTGCCTGAAATACCTTACCCCTGCACAATGGCTGCTATCCACACCCTCCATTTTTATTTCGACAAAAAAGTTGGCATAACTTTATTCGAGGTTTCTTGTCTTAAGGATAATAAAAAATAAAAAACCAAAATAGTATTCGCTTCTTGTATCCGGCCTATCAAGGCGCGCTCACACAATAATCAAGTTGATTGGATGCTTCAACTGGCCAAAATAATAGTATTTTTATAAGTAAGTTTCCTGAATCTACAAATTGTTTGCTAAAACTATCACAAAACTACATATTTAAGATGTCGTGTCACAAAACTACAGATCTAGTGTAATATTGCATATCAAAACTACAAATTTAGTATATTGCAAGCTGCTTATTTTTGTAGAAATGTATAGCAAAACTATAAATTTGAATCAATTTATCACAAAACTACATATGTATATGTGAGATGTGTAAAATCTACACTTTTATAAACAAAATACTTAAATCTGTAGATTTGTGATATAAAGATACACTAGATATATAAGTTTGTGATAGTTTGGCAAATAATCTATAGTTTTTTTTAATTTTACTATTGTTCCTGGTGATAAGAGATTTCCTGCATCTAGATTGAACAATATCCACTGAGATAGTAAAGTGGGCGATAAGATTTTCTAGCATCACCTGCCATGGAATTTTTTTAAAAAAAAAATTGGGGGTTCTCTTGATAATTTTTCTTCTTAATTATCTTCCTTTTTTGTACTTCCTACATTTTCTATGTTCTTTAGTTTTTTTTTTCCTGGCCAACGAACACAGCTATTTCATCCTCCTCGAGCAAATCATTGCCAAGAAACATAGAAACAATCAAAAGTCTGCATTACGGCGGCCAGGTAATCGATCATGATACCACTACGGCCAAAAGGTATGTGGGATTTGCAAAGCAGATCGTACTTTGACATGCATGCGCTTAATTGTGATGGCTAACCAGAAAGGCAGCAGTGGAACTAGTTTTTTTTTAGAATTATGTCCTACAAATGAATTACACATCAAACAACTGTACACACCTAAGTTATTCAGATGATAATGGAAAATTATTCTCTCTGCCTCTAGGTCATATGATGCATATAGTGACTCAACAGGTATGTAAAAGCCGATTTGATGTTCAATGCACTCTGTTTGTTATCTTTTGGATTTTAAAGGCAGCAAGCTATTAGTTACTGAAACTGGAAAGCATTTTGAGGATGCAAGGACATCCCATGCGTCAGTTCAAATATCTGTAACTAGGTACTCTTGAACTGTTTTTTTCTACTAAAAACCAAGGGTCACCCTCCTCTTTCCAGGAAAAAAAAAACAGAGAGCAGAGGGAAGCTACATGAGCTCCAAAACCACTTGGAGAAGAAAGAGATTGGCGACCAAAATGCGTCGACATATATAACCAACTACCTCAACAAAACTAAAGAGAAAAGATCAATTGGATCCATCATGACGGCGCATTTCCAACAAAGGGACTGAGATTAGTACTTAGTCTGCACTTATGAACCCGACCAAATATATAATAACAATTTTCTTTTTACTCTCTCTATCTATACTCTTATACCAAGGATGTTACATTTCTGCATAATATGTTACATGTCCTTTTACTGACAAATTAACAATATGTTATAGTCATTAAAATGTAATGCGTGCATCTACCAGCCAGCACGGATGTAATTTTATTTTATTTTTTTCTATTTTGATTCATCACTTGCCTTTCAGTGGCGTCTAATAGTACAAATCAATTATTGCAAAAACAAAAGAATCAATGGAATGAAGAAGACAGAACACATGCCTGCATGCTTCAAAGAAATAACATGACAAACTTTTACGGGGACAAACACTACGGTTGCCTTCTCACTAACTCCATTGCTTTTATAAGTAGTCATTTTCAACCCTGTTTTTCTCTTGAATGGCTAATCAGTTGACGCTTGTGTCATTCACTGCCAAGAAAAGTACTTACCTATATTGATTATTCAAAACATGTATATATGAAACTTCATAGTAACAAACAATTCTGTAAGCGCTAAGTGCGACACATCATCATTGGCTCACCTTTAGTCACCATCATATCATGTGATCGTTTTATAGTTAACTTTACACTATGGTTGGTCAATTTAAATAATTGGAAAAATATGGCATACAATGTTCTCCATGCCTAAAAATGTTGCACAATCAATTTTTGCAAACAAAGCAGAAGGCAACAAAAGGTTCTTTTATACAATATTGTACGAACTTTTGGCTATGGATTGATGGCTGGTGAAGCTAGTATACTACATATATGTATGCAGTGTGCATAGCGTGAAATGTATGTCATATGATACAAACTAGACAATAATCGTGACAAGCTGCCAGAATCTTTCGTTATTAATGTTATGTTCCTTATCATTATGTAGCTTTGTTCATATGGACTCATATCTTGAAACAAATGTAGTTTCTTATTTATAATAAAAATATATGCAAGACCATTTTTGGGTACCGTTGTCTAAATATAGATCAAATGGACTATTTTAGCACAAAATATTATTTTGATATTTTAAAATTTGAAGGAACAAAAGGTGTTCATCTCGGGGGGGGGGGGGGGGGGGGGTGTTGGGGTTGCCCAAAATGACTAGAAAACAAAAATAATTATTTTGCAGTGCCCAAGAATCGATCACTAAAATCAAATGATGGCCGGCAAATAACCATAAATTCTGAGCAAAGTGGGAGTAGGAATGTGAGACGTAGGGAATCAACTTATGAAAACAAGCAAAAAGAACAAAGGAAGAAATTTATTCAGGGCGTTCAGAGTGTGAAAAAGAAAATAATGGCGCCACATTTTTATATGGACCTTCTCAAGCAAGAGACGTTCTGCTCCACTTCTTGAATTTTTAAATTCTGTAGTTGAGCCGTAGACATCAAAAGTGACCAAAGATGTGATGGCGATAGATCATATGGTAGTTTGTGCATTACATAAGATAAAGTGGGGTTACCAGATTTTGAGTTAATGTTATGATATTGACATATATGTGCGAAGTAATATTAGATAACATGTAAAGAAAATACGTATGTGTACTAGCCAGCTCAACCAATGGGGCCACCTACGCATTTGCGCGACTAGTATAAAAATCCTACATATTATATTGAATTCCTTTACAAAAGACGTACTTTGTGAGTGTTGTGGCTCAGATCTAGTACTAGTTAATTTAACCCGAATTACTTAAATGTCATAAATCCTTATATCAATGGTGAGCAATTTATAAACTTATATACATGTAATTTAGGCTATTAGTTTTGTAATGACAATAATAGATAATATAAAATATGTTGAGGGTATTTTATACTAATTTAATAATTATCATTTTCCGTTGAGTAATGTAATAATTTCTAGCCTTTGAGAGTGAACGTGGTGACTCATTTTCTTGACCAAATATTAAAATAATTAGTAGGGTGGCCGGTGCTTTTGCGTGGCTAGTAACAACAATATATGTATTATTGTATTATATTGAATACCTCATCAATATTTTATCGTCATTATTTTTCTACTACTATTAATTTTTATTGATTGTTTTCATAAATAGAATAATGGATAATTTAAAAATTATATATCTTTTGATCATTTTTCGTAATGGCAATTATGGTAATTCAAAAATATGTGGAGGGCTATTTTGAGCTATCTTTACAATAAAGGCAATGGTGGGTAATTTAAAAACATGTGCAAGGGTATTTTGGGATATTTGTTTTATAATGGTAGCGGTGGGTAATTTTTATTATTTATTTTTTTCTCTAATTAATATTAGTTTATAGCCTTTGAGAGCAAACGTGATGCAAATACTGATATAACATCCCATATTTTACTACAACGATATAGGTCATTATTTATATAGTTCTCACATAGGTACCTCAAATGTGTAAATATACTTCGTACTCCAAATTGTTGTTACATATCAGATTGTTCAATTGCCCAGGCGATTTATCTGGTGCGTTTAAACAACCTTGGAGATGGATCAGGATTTTAATTTGGCAACTAAAATGTAAGGAGTATTTTCTGCAAAACAAAAGTAAGGAATATTTGATTGAAACAAGATGAAGGAGAACGAGTATTTCATTCCTCTTATTAAAGTTCTTATTTGCAGCATCAGTGACATCGTGTTGGGTAATAACATGAGCCAATGGCCATGCCCTTTTATGTGCAGGTAACAAAGGCTACTACAAGGAAATTAAGAACAAAAGGCCAAAACCTAATACACCCACTACTTGTACCGTTTTTCGCTACCAACTACACGTTTGGGCACCGACGACACAAGTCAAACTCTGGCAAATTAACAATTGAAATCAAACTTCGTTTTGAGTAACCCTTTTGAATTGTAGCACGAGCGCACAACCACCTAGAGCACAAGGCCACATGTATATGCATGCCGCTTTGATCACGTATCGTCCGTACGTACGTACACTGATACGGGCACGCCAGGGCATGCAGAAGCTTCGATCATTTCGGCTGCAGAATGCAGCCGTCGGCGCCGCAGTGCACCGGCGGGCGGTGCTCGAAGGCGATGCACTCCTCGTGCGTCCGCTGGTGCGGCCATTCTGGGATGCAGTTCATGCGGTCGTCACGCAGCGGCACGTGCAGGCAGGACACCGGCTCGCCGCAGAAGTAGTTGCCGGCGACGGTGAGGTTCTTGAGCTTGGGCAGCAGGCAGACGGTCTCCGGCACGACGCCGGACAGCATGTTGTGCGCCACGTTGAGCACCTCAAGGCTCTCCATGTCGCCGACGCTCTCCGGCAGCTCGCCGGCGAGCTCGTTGTGGCTGAGGTCCAGCACCCTGAGCTTCCTGAGCTTGCCGATCTCTGGCGGAATGCAGGAGGTGATGCTGGTGTTGAGGAGGATGAGCTCCACCAGCGTGTCGGCCATGTCGCCGATGCTGGGCGGCAGGCAGCCCTTGAGCTCAGTGTTGGCGAGCACGATCACGGACGCCGTCGAGTTGGCCAGCGTCCGCGACGACAGCGACACGTTGAAGCGGTTGTTGTTGGCGAACAGCGCGTCGAGGCTGAGCCCCCGCCCGAACACGGCGTCGGGGAGCTCGCCGTCGAATTTGTTGAACCGGAGGTCCAGGTACTTGAGCGACGGCAGCGACGTCAGGAACGACGGGAACGCGCCGGAGAGGAGGTTGTTGCTCACGTCCAGCTCGTACAGCAGCCGCATGTGCTGCATCGACGCCGGCAGCGTGCCGCAGAACCGGTTGGAGTTGAGGTGGAGGAGGGCCACGTCGGCGAGGAGGCCCAGGTGGTCCGGGAGCGTGCCGGCGATGCGGCCGTGGTTCAGGTCCACGCCGGCGACCGTGAGGATGTGCGGGTCGTCGGGCGCCGCCGTGCAGAACACGCCCGTGTAGTTGCACACGAAGGGACCGCACCAGTCGGCCGTCAGGTTCTTGGGGTCCTCCGTGATGGCGTGCTTCCACGCCTGCAGCGCGATGTACGCCGCGTCGAGCCGGTCGTTGACGGCGACAGCGGCAGCGTCGGCGGCGAGGGGAAGGAGCCGGGAGTGGTTGGGTCAGACATGGAAGCACGAAGCAGAGGAGGAGGAGGAGGAGGAGGTGGTGCAGAGCTCGCTTGCATCTTTCTCTGACAGGAGGAGTGCCATTTTGATACTAGGGAATGGGTGGGTGGGGGTGTGGGGGGGGTTGAATATCTTTATCTTTCCCACTCTACTTTGTTTTATATTTTTGTTTCCAATATTATTTCCGAGAAATTGGATGCTTGACCAAGGAGAATGACTGCAAATCGAGTGCTAAGCAAACAGGAGCTTTGACTGTAAAATGAATCACGATCAGCAATCGTATACCTCTCTGGTGTTTAGGTTGATTCTCGGGTGGATAGATCAATTGATCAGGGTTGCATCACAGGGGTAAATAAGGGCTACAAATTGGTTGCACGGTAAATATAATGACGTTTGCCAAGGTAAATTTCAGTTCAGTGCGGTATATAGGCCCCCAGTCTTAATATAAAAAATATAATGTTCCAATGCATGTGCAAATGTATACTAATTTTTTCTTTCTACAATGGTTCCTTTTGGATATAAATGCGCCACCAACTAAAACTTAAAACCTTAACCAAGTCAACAAAGAAACGAGAGCATTATGGGTAGTATGATTAGCATGTCAAACATCCAGGACAAAGCAATGAACATATCTGTCGGTAGCTCACTCCAACCTCCCAGGCCATAGCCCAATATATATACAACACAACACAAGCGGCATGAAAGTCTAAAACTATACCACAGTAACTAAACACAACTCCGATCTCCCTCGTAATTAAATCATCCCCAAAAGAAGCCTAGTAG